>JAULUF010000022.1:9177500-9777500 GCA_031834385.1 Semotilus atromaculatus | reverse complement strand
AGTGATCTGTTTGGTTTATTTTCAGTCAGCATATCTGCAATGTATTGAGGTCCTAGGCCATTGAATGATTTATATACCAGTAATAATACTTTAAAATCAATCCTAAATGTAACTGGGAGCCGGTGTAAAGACCCGAGGACTGGTGTGTGTTCATATTTTCTGGTTCTGCTCAGAATGTACTCAATACAGAAAATGTTTTCCTTTGCGTTTTTCACGTATGACAGCATTGTCACAACAATCCCCATTCACATGAATTTGCGAAAACAACTAAAAATGCTATATTATGCTAGTTGGCGATGTATAGACTGAACACGTAATACCAGAGGTGTAAAGTCCAGGTTCAGAAAGTAAAAGTCATCCTCAGTATTTTGTTCCAATCACCTGGATTTGCTAATTAGCACAGTTTTTCAGCCAGGAGATAGAACTGATTAGTGAAATCAGATGACTGAGTTCATGGGTGGAATAAACATATGGCAAGCAAGACTTTTACTTTCTGACCCCTGGACTTTACACCTCTGCGTAATACGCATGCACCTGACCTCACTGTTTTCTCAAATTTGCGGTTTTGTAGTTTACGGAGACGATAACGCTAACAAAAATAACGACTTTTATTCAACAATTTCTTCTCGTCTGCGTCAGTCTCCTATGCAGTTTACATTGTAAATACAGTGCAGTGCTTCCGGGTTCTACGTAAGATTGTTAAAGTCGATTGTGCCACCATCTTATGTACAGGGGAGTGATTTGGCCTGCAAATTCCATTGGCCGTTTTTCTAAAACTCAGAGGTGATTGGGGCTCCCAATTTGGTTGAGACCTCATTTGTCAGTTGACAAAAAATCTCCGTTCCCTCCATCAGGGAACCAGGGTTACATCCATAACCAAGACGTTACTGTTACTTGTGATCAATTTAATGCACCCTTGCTAAATAAACATTATTTTCTTTCAAAAATAAATCTGACTGACACTAAACTTTTGAATGGTAGTGTACAGAGAGAGTAAATTGCACCTAGCACATCACTTACCACAGAGAGAGCCTGGTATACATGGATATGTTGTGTTGGTTGAAACAGACATACTGTAAAAAGGGAAAAAATATATATTACCACCATTAATGAGATATGGCATAGCACCAACTTCAAAACACTATGTAAACTGATATCCAGCAATTAAAGTGCAACACTATTCATATGCATCAGCTTATGGGTTTTATGAGTGTACATGTTTGGCATAATCATGCAGTACATGTCTGCAGTTTGGCAGCTCTCTTTGAAAGACATAAAACTAGACTGTAAATGTTCGACATTGATTACCCATGTGGTTTGATGCATGTTTTGCAGAAAATGTTATTGTGTGTATATATTGTGAGCAAGTTTGTTTTCACAATGCCTTTTAATATCAGTCTTAAAGCTAAATTTGGTTATTTTGGGCATACCTGACATTTATTCAGCAATTAAATATATAAGCAGTTATGGAGTTCCATCCTATTTGATAAGCGGCTAAATATTTGTTATAATTAAATCATGACAGCTTTTGCCTCTATAAATAGCACTGGCATGAAAAAAAAATATATATGATCAACACTGGCCATCACAACAATGAAATTTGTGATCATAAAAGCTTACAAGATAAAACTGCCAGACACATGCAGAACATCAATGTACCTGTATACAGTTTTTAAAACATTGTGACAAGGTTATGCCTTGAACATTCCTACTATTTATCATCCTTTGTCATAACATTCTTTCAGTGGCATTTCAGCTTGTGTAGAGACTACCAGACTGTCACTCAACCTGTTCCTCTGCATCACTGTCTTTACATCATAGACGCACCACAAAGTCTATCACACACTAAAGCGAATGTGAACTCAGGATAAAGTGGATTTCAATTCTTGGTTTAACTGCAGAATTAAACCAGTGAAAATGTAGATAGGCTTAATTTACTGACCAGTCAATCCTCTAACTCTTTTGAGTGTTATACGTTTTCACACATGTATAATGCAGTATATTGTAAAATAATTTATGCTTCTTAATATATTTTATAAACACAACAATGAACTTACATGTCATCTCTGTGTGTGAAGAATAATGGAACTCTTTCTCATTTTCCAAACTTGGTAATTTATCTTCTTGTCAGAGGATGTTTTTGCCGTGATTTATTCCCAAAGTATCATCTTCTCTGTCCTACTGTATGTCTTCGTGTTCTACAAGTGCTGTTCATCTTGCTGTGAGTCAATTGCTTAAATTCTTGGCTCCACACCCAGTCACCCACACCCTACAGCTGTTTCTGTAAGCTCCGCCTTGTTTATTTCACCTGAGTTTCTGCCATCCATCACGTAGACAGATTATGATATTGTAAAATGTTTGTAACAAATTTTTTAACTATTTAACTATTGTGGACTGTATTATTTATTTCAATGAATGTTTACATACACTTGCTAGTAAATTTCACAATTAATTACAAAGTTACGACAATTGAATTAAATGTGAATTTTTTTATTAGAAAGACAAGAAATAGTATTTCCAAAATTTTACAGCGTACTACTGTTGTCACAAACTATTTTCATTCTCATGGAATTTTAGTTTGCTTATCATTATTTTCTGTTATACAATATGAAGATCCAAAGATGACGAAGAGTCAGACAGGTTTCAAATGCTAAGTGATTTAATGATAAAATAAACTAAGCCTCTGCAACAGTGAGCTCTAGACACAAACAACCGACCAAGATCTGAGGCAACAAAGAAACTTATACTCTGATAACGAATCCAAATACGAACAGCTGTGATGATTAAATGAATATCAACACAAATGAGTATGAGTATAAATGAGTAACAAACAAGTTGCGCAAAACGTGAACAAAGAGAACAGGAAATAATGATAAGCAAACTAAGGGGCTGTTTACATGACAACGTTTTAAAATAAAAAAGTAAAACGTTTTATGCATTTTGGCCATTCGTTTACACGACAACAGCGTTTTGGGTGCCTGAAAACGCAAACTTTTGAAAACGGGTTTGCGTGCAAACGGTCTCTGTATAAACAACAAAAACGCGAATCACCAAAGACAATGACGCTGTGCACATGCTCATTACGTGTTCAATCTATAGTGTTTCATCGCCATCTAATGGCGTGACAGTGGAATACAGCGGTTTTAGTCGTTTTCACGGATATGTGTGAATGGGGATCGTTTTGACAATGGTGTCGACTATGTGGACACTTCGTTTTTTTCAAAGGAAAAACTTCTCCGGTTTAAGCATATCGTTGTCGTGTAAACGTACCCTAAAAGTCCATGAGAATGAAAGCTAAACTGACAGTTCGTGACAACTACAGCCTGCACAATCAAGAACATATTTTCAAGTTTGTGGAAGCTTATCCAAAACCATAACAATTAGTTGCTAACAGTTTTATAAATGTTATACTCTTCTTGTCCTCTTATCCAGATCATTCAAAGCTAAAACTGTCTGCTTGTCATTAACTGTATTGCTTAATGTTCGTGTGAACATCACTGATGAAAAGGGCATATCGGAGATGGCATTGGCCGCTTTGGTCCCTGTACTCCCCTCATCATGTTTCATGGGGGACGGGGAGATCCCTCGGCTGCTCAAACCCTTACTGTGCCTCTTACCAAATGAACAGGTGATCATAGTCTTAGTTTGTTGCCTGGGGTGACAGTATCGGCCACTATTAAACAAACCGGCCTCACTAATTAAGGGGTGGATGGGTTTAGTTTGGCATCTACGCTCTCTTTGTAACTCACAACCTCTCACACACATACACAAACGCATGTACATGCCCCAAGCACATGCTCGTCCTCATAAACCTATGTATGCACACGGAGTTAGTAACTGGACTGCTGTGTTGCACCACATGAGAAGGTGTGTGAGAGGGAGATGTCTGTGCATGTGTTAAACAGGAAAGAAAGATCGAGCGAGAGAACTTGCGCGAGAGAACCCTCTCTCCCTCAGTCCGTGCCACCCCAGGGTGGGAATGCTAAGACAGACAGGCGGTTTATTTTTGGGTCAGTGACAGTGCGTCAATGGCTGCAGATGCGTCGCAAAGGAAGGCTCTGAGATACCAGCAGACCGTGGTCAGTCACCATCTCTGTCTCTGCTCTCTCTCTCTCTCTATCTCCCTCACCTTTTCTTCTTTCTGGTTACTCTTTAGACAGTTGTGAATTGCTGTTCTTCTGTCATTTGAAATCATATGATCTCAAAGATGTTGCACAATCTCTGACTTGTATTACTTGAGTCACGGTGCTGCTGCAGAACTCGCGGGAAAGTGCAGCTGTTTACTCAATCTCTCGTTTTTCTGAGGACGTCTGTAGTCTGTACTACCTTTTTTTGTTCTTTGAATAAGTTTGACAAAAACCCAGACTATACTGTAGTGTAACATTAAATAGGGAGGTTAAATCAAATTTAGCGATTCTTCAATTATGGAAATTCTCTTTTAATAAATTTTTCTTCATTTCTGTTTTGAGATTGACTTTTAAATTATCTGCATAAAAGTATTAAAATCAGGGAAAGTCTACTTTGCACTTTTTCTAACAAGTAAAAAAAAAAAAAAAAGTTGACCAAAACCATGATCAGAGAATTATTTCAAGACTTGTGATATAGATTTATTAGATTTATTTTCCAAACTACAAACCCATTCAAAAGTGTGAGGGCGGTATAATAATAATAAAAAAAAACAGTCAAAACAGTAATATTGTGAAATTTAAAATAAATGTTTCTATTTTAATATATTTTAAAATATAATTTATTCCATGTAATCAAAGCTGAATTTTCAGCATCATTGCTCCTGTCTTCAGTGTCACATGATCCTTCAGAAATCATCCTAATGCTAATTTGTTGCTCAAGAAACATTTCTTATTATTATCAATCTTGAAAACAGTTCTGCAAAATGATTGAGTTAAGGACCTATACGCCTGCGCCAACTACAGAACTTTGTATTTGTGCTGCCATGATGCTTTTTTCGGGAATCTTTGATTAAAGATAGTAGGATACTGTTCAGAAGAACAGTATTTATTTGAAATAGAAATCATTTTGTATAAATGTCATGACCCTTCTAATCAATTTAATGCATCTTTGTTGAATAAATTTGTTAATTTATTTTATCTATTTTTTACATCTGACTGACCCCAAACTTTTGAATGGTAGTGTAAGTGGAAACCCAATCATAAATTATAAATGTATTCCTTAATCCCAGCCTGTCATAGGAGGGCAGCAATGTGGTCCCTTGAGCTCCAACGGCTGGTGTGATTTCTGCTTTGACTGAAGGGCAGAAGATATGTATGGGTTTTTTTTTTACGAGGTTGAACGTTTGCGCATTTGAAATGGTGTTGGTAATACATCTTGTTTAGAGTGTAATATAAATAAGGTATTGCTTTCTTATGTAAGCAGTTAAGGTCATCTTTGTGAGTCACTGTGTCATTGTGATTTACTGATCAGTATGTAACATTGATTGAATGAGCTAGAGAAAAAGTATGTAACATTGATTGAATGAGCTAGAGAAAATGTGTCTAAATGTACTATCAATAAGCATATTTTGGGTTATGGGTCACCAAGAGTGTACTTCACACTAACGGATTTACAGCAACAAGTTCATTTTTGTTTGATCTCTTGATTTCTGAGAGTTCAAATTTATGTAAATTTGAGATAATCAGATATTCTATGCAGTGACAACTGTGGGAGAGTAGACTTTGATCACGTGATATAGTTGGATGCTACAATAGAAATGGCTGCTGTAGCAACCAGCATCACAGAAACGTCTCAAGATCTTTATTTGCAGTCAGTGCAAACAGGGCTTTAGTCGTATTTACAGTGGTATGTTATTTTAGAGCACAGTTCTGGTTGGATTTTTTTGTTTGCTGTTATATTGCCAACCTGAATCTCAATAATTTCCGTCTTTTTTTAGTATTATTTTAGGATTCATTCATATTTTTATTTAACTTTTCATTTCTTTTTTAGTTTAAGTTTTAGTAATTATAATTAATTTGAGTAAATCTGGAAGTTTTTTTTAAATTCTTTCTATTTAATGTTTATATTAAATGAATTAAATTAATTATTTTGGTTTTACCTACTTCACATTTAAGCTTATGTATTTCAGTTAGTTGCCAAGGCAACATTTCAGATAAGTGTTTCATCTCATACTTAAATTGTATTTTATTTCACCTTTATTTCAATTACTAGAATATATTTTAATAGTTTTAGTTGTAGTTAAAAATACCAACACTTCTTGTTTCATACATGCAGTCATTCTTTTTTTCCATATTTTTTTCCAATTTTATTTTATTTTATATTGTATTGCTGAAGTGTACATTTAGCAAAGTTAGCTGAATGAAAGAGCCTCAACAGACCAGGCATATTGGGATATGTTGACAAGTGTGGTCATCACAGCATGGGAAGAACATCTATTTTAGAAGACCTTCAACAGAATTACATATGACTTTACATAACATCTGGTGATGACACCATGACAATTGCCTCAAAAGTCTTCCTATACAGCCATCAACATGACCAAAAGCACATCAGCATGCCATCAAACACCACTTCCAACACACTTTAGCTTCAGCACATTAGCCCTTTCTGATAGGAATTACTTGTTTGTAGATGTGTTCTTAGAAGATATAAATCTTTGATAGTGATTAATATATTAATGTGTGAGCTGCACACATTGCCATTTGCTGTTGGTGCTCCAGTGCATGACAGTGTTGTCTGATAATAGGTTTCCAGCTTCTCCTTGGGAGTCCGTGAGAGATGAACAAATTGGAAGAAAGAAAGATCCACACAAAGGTGTATGGGGAAGTGTGACTGTGATCATTGGGTCACACCAAAGCTATTATTAACCCACCGGCTAGTATTACAGGCCCTGGGTAGAAAGGGGGTAGTTCCAATCTATGGCGGACAGGGGGTCAGCAAGGGGGATGTAGAAGCAGACTGGGAAGGAGGGGGTGAAATATGGAGAAAGCAAGGGATAACATGTACTGTGGGAACGGGTGAAAGTAACTGGATAGATGCGTGGAATGAGAGTGAGAGAGATGTGTTATGAGGAAGAGAGATACACGATAAACCTATCATCTATATGGGCCATGCCAAAGTTGAATGTGAGCGCTTTAATTCAATAAAACAAACAGTAACACATACAGAAACAAGTTTAATATCCTCTAAAAAAGAATAAACCACAGAGGAATGGTTTTAAAGGTACAATATGTAACATTTTTGCATTAAAATATCCCAAAATCACAAGGCCAGTGTTAGGCTGTATATTTTGTTAAGCTGATAACTTACAATATTCCAAATGTTTCCCAACTATTTTTTAATTGTGAGAAAATTGCGATTTTAACCAAGGAAACGGGGTGTGTGAGCAGGGGTGAGCTGGGAGTCGCCAGTCAATGGCATCATAACCGCGTTACCCTCGGTTTCCGCCGTCTATGGTTTCCGCTCGTACTGCCATGGTAACCACGGCGACAGACATGGACAACTGTCTTATGCCTAGCAGAATGCTCACGCTGTTGTTGTTTTGGTCAAACATTCTGGACCATGGCAAGCCTTTGAGACAAAACGAGGACTACAACGAAGATCAACATCTTTCAAGATGCCGAGAGCTCCACGTCCGCGACTAACTTGGACTTGAGCTTCACGAGACACGACTTGACAGCGACACCACTCTTGCACATACTTTATTAGACAGGTGAGCAAATGTGCATACAACAAATCAATGTTACATAGCTCAAAATGATGAAATGTTAGAATATGATCAGTATGTTATTCTAATGTTGATCTAGCTTAACGTTACTGCTAGTTTCTTATAGCAAAAGAATTAACACATAGAATAACATCATACTGCTGTTTAGTATAGTGTAACAGTTAACGTTAGACCAAGTGGAACAGCGCTGCGTTCCCTCACAAGTTTAATTCGTCAAATAAACTGACCTTTGAGTAGTAATTCAGCACTTGTGTGTATTAGATGAAATGTCCTCATTCCTTTATATCTGCGGGACACGCGTGTGAGATAGGTCTCTTATTAACAATCGCGACCTGCTTCATACCACTGTAATGTTAAAAAACATGAATGTTTTCACTCATCCAGAAACATAACATTATTAGATCCATCAGCTTGACAGCAAGTCCCATCATTCAGCTCGTCACTGCGTCATAAACCTATACGCCTTTGTTATTGTAAGAGGTTAGCATATTGTACCTTTAAGCCAAATATATTATAAATGTATATAGCTTATATATTTCTAAAGTCACAAATGAGATTTCTTTAAAGGGTTAGTTCACCCAAAAATTAAAATTCTGTCATTAATTATTCACCCTCATGTCGTTCCAAACCGTAAGACCTTCGTTCATCTTTGGGACACAAATTAAGAATGTCATTGCAACTTTCAAGTTGAAGTTGAACCACTGTAGTATCTTAATTTGTGTCCCGAAGATGAACAAAGGTCTTACGGGTTTGGAACGACATGAGGGTGAGTAATTAATGATAGAATTTAAATTTTTGTGTGAACTAACCCTTTACAGTAATGTCTTAGTTGTCTCTCAGATAGCAGCAAGGTTAAATGGAGAGCAAATGGACTATATATATGTGTGTGTGTGGTACGTAAGATTTTTTTCTCTTACCAAAGCTGCATTCATTTAATTAAAGTGCCCCTTTTATGCTTTTTCGGATATTACATTGTGTGTAGCTGTTTGTGAATGTAAAAGGTCTACAAAGTTTCAAAGACCAAAGTGATTCCAGCAATTCCAGTCTTGTTTCTTGCACGAACCTACGTAGTTTTGTAACAAATTTGACGCTGTTTTCGCTGCAAATCCACTTTGCATGCACTTCCAAAGGATGAGAACTCGGGCTCGAATTGATACGGTAAAACCGTCCCTATCGCTTCTGTTGGAATTACTGTGTAAACAAGTGCTGAGGAAGCCTCCAGATCTGAAATTACACTGTAAAAACGACAATAACATTAGAAGTGGCCAGAAAGTGTCCCATTTTCAGTTTCTTTTGGCTGATCAAGCGTAGATGACAGGTTCTGCATGTTTATCACCTTTATTCAATTCAACCTTTATCTCATGTTTTTTTGTAAACATTTATGTGTGTGTGTGTGCGTGTGTGCGTGTGTGCGTGTGTGTGTGTGTGCGTGTGTGTGTGTGTGTGAAGTGAAAAAGTGGTGGGAATGAAGAGACGGGAAATGTGTTTTCCAGATGTCTGGATCTTATCCGGATGATTAGCCTATAAATCTAAATATAGACCAGAGTGGACTTACTCTGCATGTCAAGAAGATTTCCCTCTATTTTTGGACTCCCTCCCTCTCCCCTGTCAGCTTTCAGGTGTTGTTTTGAAGTTGTGGGCGATGTCTTACTAGTTTTCTTTCTGAAGGAAAAAATTATTATGTGACTACACTTGTGAGGAATATTAAAACCACATACTGAAAGGATCACACAGTGGTTTGTCTTGCATATCTGCACTGAAGAGGTTCTGTGTTGGAGTGGGAAATACATCATTTGACTTGGTAACTGTAACTGTATCATTGGATATAATATTTTTTATTAATTTTTATTTTTCTATTTTAGTATTTAATTTTTTTATGTGACTATATCATTTCTATTTAGTGTCCAGTTCTCTATTAAGCTACCTGCTATAGCTCAATAAACTCCCCACTTGGAAGGGTTTCAGGACAAGTACGGCAGATACAACTCGTGTCACTTTATGAGATTTTATTGCGCACATACACAATACTCATTCACAAACTAGCCTGAATGCTATCGCTACGCTAGCCTGTCAGTTGGATATTAGTGATATTAGTTAGTTAGTTGGGTTAGGTTGTAAACCTAAAAATGAAAACACAAACACCAGAATGAACTATAATTACACAATCATGTAATATACATTTTTGACCTGAATTACTATCAATGCTATTTTTCTAGTCACTCACCGGCAAGGCATACCAGTCCTGAACATCAACTGAATGAAAATGAAACCTAAAGGCGAGACACCTGCGCACTGTAACTAATTAAGCATACACATACAAATAGTCTGGAGACCAGGTATAATAATAAAAAAACCTTTCCTAGTAAGAATATGACATATAACATAATATATGCCTTCATTTGGAATAAGTCTGTAAATGTACTCACTTATTTTCTCAAATACCCCAGAAGATAATAATAACATCCATCACTTGTAATACAGTATATTTATATATATATATATATATGTGTGTGTATATATATTTATATATAAACACTAGTTATACCTGCTGGAAAGTTCTACATTTAGGCTTTAGAAAATTCTATCATAATTTACTCACCTTCAAATTTTTCCAAACCTATAAAGCAGTTGATGGACCCCCTGACATCCAAAGTAAATACAATAGAAGTCAATGGGGCCCATCAACTAGTTACTAACATTCTTCAAAATATCTTCTTTTGTGTTCAGCAGAAAAAAAGAAATTAAAACAGGTTTGGACCAACTTGAGGGTGAGTAAATGACGGAATTTGTGTACTGGATTTTCATTTTTGGGTCAACTATCCCTTTAACTATATTAACCCTACTGAAAGGGCATCCAAACCAAAAAAGGTGCAGTCTGTGAGATATCAATGTAGTGCCAGTTTAGGTTGATCCAGGGGGATTACCCGTGTAAGTTGCTTCGGATATATGTGTCTGCTATTTATCTACTGATCTCTCGTGTAACAAAACCTTGTTCTTTCTTCTGTGATCAGCTGTATGGAGAGTACAGAGAGCACCCTGGTGGGTCCCAGCGGAGAGAGGCCACACGCCTTCTGATGGAGAGACAGCGAAAAAAGCATGGACATCACCACCATGGACATCACCACCATCATGGACACCACCATCACGGTCATCACGGGAGGAGTCTCAGCCGAAATCGCCATCACAGCCCCCATCAACTGGAGATAGGGAGCATTCATGAAAGACAGGAGGAGGAGCAGGCACACACCTCCTCATTCAAGAAACGCCGGTCCTACTCCAAGTGCAGAGGTCGATAATAATGAGCCTTGCAAAAGCAGATACGAAATATGTTTCAGGTTTGGAATCTGACATGAATTGTAATGTTTTCCCAGACTGCGTGGCTCGAGTACAGAAGTTCCTCGTCTCTAAACTGGGAGAAGACTGGATCTTTCTGGTATTGTTGGGTATTACCATGGCATTAGTTAGCTGGACCATGGATTATGCTAGTGCCAAGAGTCTACAAGGTACTACACTACCCAGAATTCCCCACCTACCGTCTCCTTCTCATTTGCTGTATTCTTCTGTTGATGAATTTCTTGCTTATATGTTGTAGCTAAAGTCAAATTTAATTTCCCCTGTTCTATTTTTCCAACTGATATATCCCATATTCTTGTGCCACTTTTCCATGTTTTCTCCAATTCTCATTTCTAAAACTTCTCCATATGGCTGGCATTTGTTTTGCTCTTTCTCTACCGCACGTGCTCCATCACCTCTGTCCTTCTCTGTGTTTCTCAGCCTATAAGTGGTTTTATGGGGAGTTGAGGGGAAACATCCCACTGCAGTACCTGGTCTGGGTTTTCTATCCCATGGTGCTCATCTTGTTTGCCTCCCTCTTCTGCCACCTGGTCGCTCCTCAGGCCATTGGTGTGTAGTCTCGCTGTTCCCCCTTGTTTTTAATTTGATAATTTACTATTTTTCATACACATTCTGCTTTTTTTTATATATATCCTATTTAAATTCCTTGCAGATCTTTTAGCTTTATAGCAGAGTTCAAAATTATGTTTTTGCCTCACCTGCTAAAAAGCAAAGCATTTAGCAAATAGTTATTTTCTGCCTTTTTGTGGAAAATGGCACGTCTCAATTGCTGTGTTGAAAAATCTTACTCAATTATTTTCTGACATTAGGTGCTTGGTGAGTTCATTTTGGATCTTGCCTCTTTTTATAATCTCAATATTTCATTAAGGTGTCTACATACACTGTGTCCGTCTTTTGGAAGCACCCTTACGTTATTCTGTGCCCCTCAAATTTATCAGCAACATATTTTTATTTTCTTACACTAGTACTGTAACTGCTTTACACTGTTTACTACTCAACAATGCCACCTCCTGGTTTATCCAATGCAATTACTTTAAAAACACCATCCAGATCTTCCCAACTAGGTTACAGGGAGAGATTTTCTCTGATCTTATAAAACTGAAACTTTAAAAACATTTGTCTGTCAAAAGGTCAAAGTCAACATGAAAGAGAAGTTGTCCAAGTGAAACGGCTTCTCGAAAATGAAAAAAAAATTAGGGTAGGACTTGATTTTGTCCATCAGGAATTGATTGGATGATTTGCTATTGGTCAAGGTCATGTGAGTGACAGATTGTCCCGCCCCCCCCACGCCAAACTTTCCTCAACGTCATCAGAGAAGAGAAGAGATATTGTTGAAAGAAGAAGGGAGAGTTATTTTGAATAAAGATCAAGAGGGCACATGAACAAAATAAAAATAATGATGTGCACAGATAAATCATTTATAATAAATACTGTAATATTCCATAAAATAATATAAATTGTCCATTTTGAATTAATGACTCAAAATCGGTTTCTTCAATTTTACAAAATTTCAAAATTTGATTCTAAATTCTTAGTACTTGCCCGTATTAATAAAAAGGGGATTTAATAAAAATTAAGAGCTAAAATGTAACAAATACTCAATAAAGATATATAGTAAAGACATAACTTAAAGTATATACTGTATACATAAAATAAAAAATCACAATCCATAACCATAAAAGAAACAAAAAAAGTCCCTTTTTAAGAAAGTCTGGTTTCAAAAAGACATTTCTGGTTTGGTGTCGATAAAAAAGGTTGGAAAACAAAGCTACAGATTACATTATGATCAGTTTCAGTGGACTTTTCTATATGCAGTAGTGTACACGATCCATATGCATTTTTTCACATTTATGTTTTTTTTATAATTCACAGGCATAATGTCAGAAATTTGATTGTTTTGTTGTTTCTCATTTCTCTACTGACTCTTTATTTTTTTCCCTCAGGCTCTGGTATTCCAGAGCTGAAAACCATACTCAGAGGTGTTGTGCTGAAGGAGTATTTGACACTCAAGGCATTCATTGCGAAGGTGGTGGGACTCACTGCTGGCCTGGGCAGTGGTTTGCCAGTTGGCAAAGAGGTGAGACACATTTGATTTTACAATCCCATGTAACAAACAGGGGTACAATTTACCATTTCATATTTACAAAATGCACAGTGATTTGGTGGGCTTGAGTGCCAGTTGTGTCAACTTGACTGGCCTCAGCATTCTAACCTTCAAATTGTGCTATTTTTATGCATTAGGGTCCCTTTGTTCACATAGCCAGTATCTGTGCAGCTGTGCTCAGCAAGCTTATGTCTTTCTTCTCTGGAGTCTATCAGGTAAGCAGAAGTACATGGAGATCCTGTGATGCATATTTGGCATCTCCATTCATAAAATGCTGAATGCTCGTTTATCATCAGGTGGCAGGACAGAGTTTTTTTTATTACACATTATTTTTGAGGACAGTGCTGACAATGCTGATTTATCATCCAGGCCGTTTATATTACCATGAATTATTACCACCTTCCCCCACCTGTACCCTCAACTGTGTCTGCTTCCCTTTGTTTGTATGCCTCTGTGTCAGTAGAGCCCATATTGTTATACAGACATCCTCACAGTGGGTTGTGCTGTAGGGGTTGGGTGCTGTTTTGGAACCCCTCTTGGAGGTAAAGTGCATGGTGCAAAGGCATGTTCTAGTTTTTTCTTAACCTTAATCAATATAAATCATGACAACTTTCTGAATAGTTTTAGCACGTTATTGTATATATATGGCTGTCTTAATGTTTTGGTCTTGGCTAACTAGATCTGCTACACTGCTGCTGCTAGTGATTATTGCTGCTGCAGATCAAGTATGGACTTGCAACTGCTAATAGATACACAGACACACTGCTGCTGCTGCATAAATAGTAGTGGTGGGCCGTTATCGGCGTTAACGTGAGACTCTTATCGGGCGATAAAAAAAATATCGGCGTTAATCTATTCTCAAAGTTGGGTTGGGAGCTGGGTCTATTACGCAAGCTATGATGACTTTCACCTTGATATTTTAGCGTCAAACTACTATGTAGTACATTTTCATTTAAATGTAAACGAGCTGCTTTGCTTTGCGTTGCTTGAAAAGCTTGCACGCCAACGTCATTAATCAGGGTTTCTGCACACCCTTTTAATTCCAATTTGTTATTTTTTGTAAATTGTTCATTTAACTGTTATATAAACTTAATATCACATTTGCTATCGTGGACGGGAAAACGGCCCTCTTGTTGATGTGATATTGTATGATAACAACATAATATGACATATAGTCTATAAGACAAAAACTCGAGACATGTCTATAACTGCAAACGTCACGCAGTGAAAGCACGAGACACAAAAGCGATGTCACCTCACAGTGCCTCGTACATCGTTAAAACAATGATTACAATAGCATAATAGACCATATACATCACACACCACTACGCACATAAAGAATGAATTGAACTTTTCAATGCGGACGGGACTCGACGCGCTGCGACTCATGTTGCTTTAAGCGCATCATTCTGCGCTCGGGATGCGCATAAGCGCTTTCTGCCGCACTGTATTGGAGCCTTTCATATTATAATACTTTTTTGCTCAATGAAATATTATTAATAGTCTTTTGTTAATAGCCTTTCTGTTTTTTTTTTATCTTTTTTTTTTATTAATGTATTTTACAACAACACAAAGAGCAATGTAACGTTTTATCAAATTTATTAGTACACTTATTGTCTCTTAATTATTCTCCACTAAATAATGCTTTTTTCACTAAATGTTCAGATTTGATCAAATTATTCTTTTATTTAATTATCCACTAATGTAGTTTATAATAGCATTTTTGTCATAGATTATAATATATTTTTTGATTTGTTGTTTTTCTTTGTAACGTCTGTATTTCTTTGTAACGTTTGTATTAAGTAGATTGTGTTCACACAAAAGAGTGATTATCAGTTCAACACACAGAGTTATAGAAATTCTACTTATATAAAAAAAAAATAATGGTGGTCTAATGCGGCACCTGGTAACCTGTTCTCAAAGACTTACTTTTAGTAATTTTTTAGGTAGCACACATATTCTGAATGCCTTCGGCAGAATTCAAATGAGCCATTTTAATCTAGATTAATCTAGATTAATTCCAAGATTACAGTGAGAGTAATATACATTAAAAAAATGAATCTATACCCACCTCTAATAAATAGACATACATAAATCCTGTTGCAGATCTAGGCAGGTGGAGCTGGGGGAGGTGGGGGGTTTCAGAGGAACTCTGATAGCACGCTGCAGGACTAGGTTACAGCAAACAATGAACCAGTTGAGCAAGTAATCTCATTGGCTGCAGGATTAGCAGAGGACAATCACCCTGTGCCGTGCAATAATGCTTGCAGATTGCATGTAAACAACCAGCTTACGCCATGTAGACTTTATTGACTGAACTATATATTTATTTTTGTTTGCCAGTAAAATGTATAAACATCATTGTCAAACTTTGTTTTAAGTATACATTTTACAAAGATTAAACAACTGAAGTAATACACTTAATTTAACATGGCCTACTACCGTTAAAAAGTTTGGGGTCAGGTTTTTTGGGTTTTTTCGCCCAAGAAATTAATACTTTTTTTCAGCAAGGATCATTATCAAATAAGAACAGGAAACAAGAAACCGGGAACTAGAATTAAACCGAACATACACGTGACACACAGGAATCTTTTTTTTTTTTTTTTACATTATTATTACAAAATCGAAAACAGTTATATTAAATCATTATAATATTTCACAATATAACTGTTTATACTGTATTTTTATCAAATAAATGGAGCCTTGGTGGATATAATAGACTATAGTGGAATACCATAATAGTGGGTAAAAAGTCTTACCAACCCCAAACTTTTGAACAGTAGTGTTCGTATTTTATCATCATCTTTGTGGTCTTTGGCATCAGAAAGTTTAAAAATCCCTGATGTAGATGACAGTAAACCCTTATAAATGCTTATTTTGTTTATCCAGGTGTTTTGTTTAGCATTGAAGTTACATCAACATATTTTGCTGTGAGAAACTACTGGAGGGGCTACTTTGCTGCCACATTCAGTGCTTTTATTTTCAGAGTGCTGTCTGTGTTCAATAAGGATGCAGGTGGGATACTAGATAATATTCCGTGAGTGAAGGTCTTAATAGCCTTGAGATGATCATATGTCAGATGAGATGACATGTCTCTTCCATTGGTATTGTTTCAGTCACCATCACTGCTCTCTTCCGCACCAACTTCCGCATGGATTTTCCTTTTGATCTGCAAGAGCTCCCGGCGTTCGCCATTATTGGGTGAGAGTGCGGGGGCGAAAGCGTGCCGTTCGTGGTGAGGGCACAATCCTGAAGATGTGTGTGTGTGTGTGTGTGTGTGTGTGTGTGTGTGTGTGTGTGTGTGTGTGTGTGTGTGTGTGTGTATGTGTGGGTTGGTTTATGTGATTTATGAGGACACAAATTTGTATAATGACATGTGTATTACACTGGTATTACAACTTATGGGTGGTTTATGAGGACACTTCAAAAGTCCTCATAAATCAAATGGCTTAAAAAACATAAAAAACAATGTTTTATTAAAAAATTTAAAATGCAGCATGTCTCCTGTGATGGGTAGGTTTAGGGATAGGGGCAGTGTAAGGGGACAGAATATATAGTTTGTACAGTATAAAAACCATTACGCCTATGGAGAGTCCTCATAATGCTGTTGCACCAACATGTGTGTGTGTGTGTGTGCCATACTGTAACCCTTGACACACTAGTAGAACTGAGCACACAGCACGTTAACTTCTGTATTATTGTCAGTTGACCAACGTGACCAGATGTTGGTATTATATTTGATTTATTGAAACCTCATCTTTGCTATTTGATAAGTTATTCTATTATACTCTATTATATTCCATAATAATTGTGTTTACATTGATCAGAAGCAATTTAGCAATCCTTTCAATGTATTTGTCTATTTCATGAAGAGTGAAAGGGCCAGAATGATTTAGAATGATGAGATAGTTTTTGTCTTTGTTACTTTTTTTACCTGCAGGATTTCTTGTGGGTTTCTGGGAGCTTTCTTTGTTTACCTGAACCGTCAAGTTGTCCTGTTCATGAGAAGACCTAACATGCTCACACGATTCCTAACAAAACAGTAAGAGGGAAAAAAGGCACCAAATGACAACAGTCATTTGCTGTAATCACAATCTTTAAAATGTGTCTACAAACAAAATACTTGCAATATGTGACATTTTTCTCTCTCAGCCGGCTGATTTTCCCCGCTGTTGTGACATTAGTGATTACGACACTGACATTCCCTCCAGGCTTTGGGCAGTTCATGGCTGGAGAGGTCAGATTTGGTTAACAATTAACAGTACAATTTTGTTCATTGTTATAACTAAAAAAAATAGTACCATGCTATAATGCAGTGGTTCTCAACAAGAGGGCCTCAGCAAACTTCCAAGAGGGCCTCAAGATGACTTAAAATAGATATTTCATATTTGTATTCACCCCTTCAACAACTGTTTTTTGTCTTTGAAGAACATCTCAGTTACGTTTGTAACCTTTTCCACATGAGCTGGTAACAGAGCCTGCTCACAAGGCTGTGTATAGGCGCAGATGCTTGCTGAGCGTAGATTGGACTTGGGTCAACCCTGAAGGTTTTGGGATCCTGGGGTTGAATCCATATACAAACTGTAGAACCTGATGAATGTGTGCGGAGATGACCAGCCTGCCGCAGCACAAACATCCTGGTGCACCCCTTGCGAGAGCTTTGGAAGATGCTACACTCCTAGTGGAGTGGGCCCTGACCCCTATAGGCAAAGCCATTTTGTGCACCTCATAGGAATGGGTGATAGCATCTGAAATCCAATACGACATATGCTGCTTGGTGACTGCATTACCTCTTTTGCGACCACCAAAAGCATACTGAGAAGAAGCTGAGAGGATCTACACCACTGGCCTGAGCGGTAGACATAGATCCTCAGACAGAGCACGGACCGGACATAGCAGGTGGAGGCTTTCTTGCTCCATCACCTCATGATCCGGAGGAAAGAAAGCCTGAAAAGGGAACGGCTGAGGAGCCACAGAAGGTACGTTTGGAATGTAGTCCGGGCTGGGTTGCAATATATCTCTTACATCGCCTGGTGCAAAGTCTTAGCAGGAGGAGGCCACTGAAAAGGCCTGAGGGTCTCTTGCTCTCTTGAGTGATGTCAATGCTAATAACAGAGCCACTTTGAGAGTCAGCATTTTTTTCTGAGATAGACTCAAAGGGCTCAGATGGGGTTTCCGTTAAGGCTTCTTGGAGCAATGATTGGTCCCAGGATGGAACTCGCAACCGGCAGATAGGCCTCAACCATCTGGAACCGCACAAGAACCGAGACACCAAGGGGTGCCTCCCAACCGAGGCTCCGTCCAAAGAAATGTGGCTAATGGAAATAGAAGCCATATATACTTTTAAGCCCTGCTGAGAGAAGCTCTTGAAGGAACTCCTGCACGAACTCCAATATGATGCAGCATCCTCTTGAAAGGGAGGACTCGCATGGACATTTTTTAAATGAATATACATTATGCCAAGCTCTAAAATATTTGATCAGGTATCCTATAAATTTTGAGTAAAATATTTTTAAAAATCCTTATTCTTAATCCTTATTCAGGAAAATCATGGAAATTCATTGATTAAAATGAGTGGGAACCCTAAAGAACATTCAGCTTTTAAAACCTCTGGAATCTTGAAATTGAATCCACGGAAACTAGGAATGTCCACCAATTTTTTGAAAGTTTTAAAAATGAAACGTTGCCATAACATATTTTTGTGGAGAAAGGTGGGTCTTGGAGTCACAAAGGTTGAGAACCACTGCGCTAATGTTTATGGTCTTTCATTCAGGCAGTCTTGGAATAGTGTCATCATTTAGTTGGATTTTTTAAATATATTATTTGATTTGGTTTTAAATGTAGTTTAAATTTGATGGTCTTATTCCACAGCTGATGCCCAGGGAGTGTATTAACTCTCTGTTTGATAACTTCACCTGGACTAAAATATGGGGTTCCACTCTCCCGCCTGGTCTCGGTCGCTCTGCTGTGTGGTTTCACCCTGACGTCAGCATCTTTGTCATTCTTATTCTCTTCTTTATCATGAAGGTTGGTCCTTTTCAATCTCTTGTTGACATTGTCCTCCATCAATCATCTGTTGTTTATCTTCACTGTTTTAAGGTCCTTTTGTTGCCTTTAACTATGTTGGGTTTTTTCACGTATCTTTGTCTAGCATAAAGTGCCACAGCCACTCAACAAGCTTTAATTAAAGTAATGGTTGTACTTTATTTAACAGTACGTGCACTTTCTGTATACTTACAGTGTTTTTCACTTTAAAACACTAGAGAAGTACCATGCACTGACATTGGATTTAGTTATCATATCAGTAGCCAGTAGATGGCTTCAACAAAACCTGCTTTTATTCAGGACAGTTATTACCTCCCTCCATTTGTCATGTTTGAAGCTGCTGAAGCGATCATTTTTCTCTTGAGTTAGGCTCGTACAGGTTGTGCTTGAACTGAAAGAGATTTTAGAATTAAGGCAATCTTGTGAAAACATTATTATTCATCTCACAGTTCTGGATGTCTGCAGTTTCCACCACGATGCCCATCCCGTCTGGAGCTTTCATGCCTGTCTTTGTATTGGGTAGGTCTTAGGTATTATTCATTTATTGGTGACTGCCATTTATGGATTCATTATGATTTATTTAAGGATCACTTTAACATACTGCATTGAAGTTTTTTTTAACAACATCAGGCAAAGGAGCTGCTGATGAAAAATAGACTTTTGGCTAACTTGGGTATTTACATATATATGAATGTCGATTATCGAATAATCACTGATTAAATAATTAATTTCACCTCACTCAAAAACATACGAAATACAATAATTTTTGATAGTAGTCTCAGACTTTTGGATCACACTGTAAATATGTAAATTAACTTTACACATAGAACTCAGCCAACCACTTTTTTTTATTTATTTTTTTATCAATAATACACCAGGCTCATATATTCTCCGACGTTTCTCCTACAGGTGCTGCATTTGGTCGTTTAGTGGGTGAGATCATGGCAACTCTCTTTCCTCACGGTATCCTGTTTGATGGAATACTGTACCGCATCATCCCTGGAGGGTACGCTGTCATTGGTCAGTCATCCTTTCCTCCTCTTCCGATCCACCACTATTTCCTAATGTTTGCTCATACTGTGTTGATGATGTCAGTCCTGTTCCTGTCCCATCTTCTCATGGTCTCTGATCTTCCACTGCATGTGTCCATACTCTCTCTCTCTCAATAGCCGCGTTTCCACTGTCGGGCCAGTGCGAGCCAGGGCTTTAAACGGGCCGTGCCGGGCTAATAGCCTCGGGCCAGTAGCACCTGGTCTGCGTTTCCACTGTCGGGCCAGAAGCTCCACAGCGCTTCACTAAAACACTCCCGTAACACGCCTCTCTGGAACAAAGTCACACTAACCCATCATTTCACCAACTAATGGAAGTTTTATCAGAAAACATTCAGAAAGAAATCACTGGAAACAGCATTGCAAAACAAACATGATAGCGACTGTTTGCTGGCATTTTTGTACTTGAATATTTAAAACCCAAGCATCGATGTTTTACCACAGGTCTACAATAAAAAGTGATACATTGATCATGAATTACACATTAGTCACACAGAAATAAATTACCGTTAGGTTTCACAAAAGAAAGAGGACACACTTCTTCAGTCACGTCTGTTTCTGTTTATTTGATACTGGACATATTTACATCACATTTAGAAAGAATGATAATTTCTACAAATATATGCCACCAATAATACGACCTGAGGAGCTTTAGCTTTAGCACTCTCGACTCCCAGTAGGGTACAGATATTTTCAGTCAGAGAAAAAGAGGAAGCTCGGGACGTAGTTCTATATATGCTATCTGACAGATAAAATAAAAACATTTGTGATATGTTCTTTGTGATAGCCTTTATGATTGGTCTGATTTCTTCAAACGTTCACCATGTTTTTTTGTTTTTTTTACAATGCGTTACTTCAAGCGTTTACTATGTTTACTATGGTAATGGTTAGCGCGCCTAGTCTTTTGCATCGCGTATAAATATTTCTGCCTTGTATAGTGATCAGAATCCACATCAGATCACAAACAGAAGGCATTCAAACATGAAAGTGAGTTAAATTATTTTAAAAGTCTTTAATGCTGACAGAATCATCCGGCGCTGTCGTCTCCAGACTCAGGTAAACTCCGCCTCTGTTCGTAACCACTCCTCTAGCCCGAGCTGGCCCGCTTTGGCCCAAGGTATTCGACAGGCCAGAAATCCTGGCCGTTGGCCCCGAGTAAGCCCCGATCAAGCCCCGGAAGTGACAGTGGAAACGCGACTGGCCCTGGCACGCAATAGCACGCCCCGGCCCTGGCCCGACAGTGGAAACACGGCTATTGTCACTCCTGTCATGACCCTGTCTTATAACACTCCATCTTTCTATCCTGTTACTCTATCGGTCTATTCTTTTCTCTTACCGTGAAGGTGCGGCGGCGCTGACGGGAGCCGTCACTCACACCGTTTCCACAGCAGTGATCTGCTTCGAGCTGACTGGTCAGATCTCTCACATCCTTCCCATGATGGTCGCCGTCATACTGGCCAACATGGTCGCGCAAGGTCTGCAACCGTCACTGTACGACTCCATCATCCAGGTCAAGAAGCTGCCCTATCTCCCCGAACTGGGCTTCGGCCACATAAGGTGTGCAGACATTGCAAACGTCACCGCTGTGGCTCGCTTGGAGCGACAAACCAGCTTGGCTCACAGCGCAGCCAGGTTCCCTCACCCTCGCATGCTGACAGCACCTCAGAGTCCTTGTGATTCATTAGCAGCAGGAGCCATTAGTAAATATACTTGTCAACGAGGGGCGGCAACATGAAGCCTTGGCACCTTTCCAGCTAACACTGAGCCGCTCAACACTCATTAGATTTGGGCTATTCATACCTCTTTATCAAGGACACGCTCTCCGTCTCTTAATATACCTTTTTGTGGGCTGGAGCAGCGGTTCTGCTTCAGGAGCCAGAGTTTAAATTGCACATCAAGTAGTGACCCAACACAGTTCAAAAACTGTGTATGGTACAAAGAAAAGCAAACAAACATTTTATTCAAATCAAACGCTGAAGACTATTAACATTAATATGAAGTTGTGCATAGGCAATGTGCTAATTTTTTTATATATATATATATAACTAATTAAATATATAGCTAATTAAATCTTTAATATTTCCCATTATGGCACAGATATATTGTGCAATCCGTAATAGTAATATGTTGATTATGGGTGTAACGATACCCTCATGTCACGATTTGATACATATGACAATACTGAACTCACAATATCGTATTATTGCGATACTATAAAGACATATGGTGAAAGGTTAACAAAAAATTTACTGTTGATTAAAGTGCTAAATTTGGTATTACATTGAAAATAATTGTTAATGACTAGACTTGGACTTAGGGCTGGTAACCCAATGCACAGGACAGTGGTGACACCAGAATAAAAATATTCATGATTCTGAAGCTGAAAATACAGAATTATTTCCGACGAATAATCTTGCACTCTGTCACTGACTAGATATATTTAAAATAATGTTGGCCACTTTTTACTGGTAACATCAGCATTTGGCATAATCAGGACCCACAAATATTCCCCGATTGCATTATTATACATTTTATTCAACATTATATATAGTAGTTTAATGTAGTACTGACACTAAAACTCTTGAATGGTACCAAAGAGAGGATCCTACCTATCCTTCCACGATACATATTGTTGCGTTTTTGTATTGCGATATATTGTGACAAGATATATTGTAATATACCTAGTTATTTTGCTATCATAACTACACGCTCTTGTATGGCTAATTGCATTTTATTGTTTGGATTAAGGATAGTTTTTCTTGTTGTCAGAACAGACCTGTGATCCAACAGAGAACCGCCGGTCTAGAGTAATTGAACTTTTTAAACCATGTCTTACCATTCTGTTTCCCTGCAGCCAGTACAATATCTTTGTGGAGGACATCATGGTGAGGAAAGTGAAGTTTTTATGTTCCCAGTCTACATACAGAGAAGTACTGCATTTGTTGGAATCGACTTCTCTAAAAACCTTCCCGCTGGTTGACTCAAAAGGTAATGTCACGCAGGCCGTCGAGAGATTTCCTGACTCTAATTAAACCTCATTATGGGATTTTTCTAGCTGCATGCAGTATACCTAGGTGAGCGATTATTTTGTTCAACTCAAAGAATCTAAAGCTCTGTTTAAAAACCTAGCAAGCTATTAACCTCATGTTGTTACTAGCAACATGAAGTTGCTGCTTTGTAGAATTTCAAATATGTCACATCCTATACAAGATCTATCTCAATAGTATGTTTAGAACAGAGCCCTGGTGTCTGACATCATTTTAATGCTCATTTGCAACTGGATTCTGATCTCACTTCACCTTCAACAGAATCTATGATTCTATTGGGCAGCATTGAGAGGTCTGAGCTTCTCGCCCTCTGTGATTGGTGGCTGTCAGCAGAGAGGCGGATCCTAATGCAAGGACAAAGCTCGCAAGGTCAGGTGCCTTGTGCCAAAATCAGCTGGGAATCGTTTGCCTTTGTTGATGAGGAAGAAGAGGAGAATGAAGATGATAAGGTATCTGCTAAGAGAAGATCCTACCTATCCTTCCATCCATAATGAAAATATAATATAATACACATTTTGCTTTTGTATTCCTTTTCAAGCTGACAATTTGTACTTACTGTTCTGTGTGAATATTTAGACGATACCAGTTCAAGAGGAAAGAAATGGCCCTCTGCCTCCACCCAAACCTTCAGAACCATCCACCAATCACACGTCTCCTGGTGAGAAACATAACCAATCCTCTTTAAGTCTTTAATAAACCTCAGGCAAGCACTTCTATTGAACAAGCATCTTGAGGCGGTAAGTGATACTCATCCTCTAATCCGCCTTCCGACTTTTCCGTTTCTATCTTTCCTACTCTTCTTGCCTAGATAAGGGTCCTTCCCAGTCTTTTGGGAGAATTTTACGTAACTTCTTTTCGTCCTCTTCAGAAAGACACACAGAAGGTCAGCCACAGGTACATTGTTTGTGCTTAAAGGTCCCTTATGAAAACCTGCATGTGTGTGTGTTCCATCAAATGAATGCACTAAACGAACTATTGTCAGCATGTATGAAATTTTAATGAAAGGTCAATAAAATGAGAATAGCAAATATATTGCTAATGGTCTGCATCAATATTCTTCAGTGTTTTTCAAGGACATGTGCGGTTAAAGGGAAGTGTTCGGTCTTTCGTAGAATGTGTCAATATGCAAATGCTCATTCTAAAATATTAATGAGTCTGAATACTTGGAACAAATGCACCATGTCATCTTATTATTGAATTATCTTGCCATTTTTTTTCAACCCAGGAACCTAATCCTCCACCTTTAACTGACACAATGACACCAGAACAGGTATTACCAATTCCACAATACAATAAAAATTAACTTCCAAGTAGGCATTTAAGCATGAAGAAAAAATAATTAATTTAGGATCTGCATATTGTTGGATGTTTTAATTCTCATGTAGTTTATAAATGCAGATGAGTTGCTAAAATACAATAAGGCATAGTGGAGTTGAAAACTGGTTCTGACTGGTTCACATAGATCAAAGCCTGGGAAGAAACAGAGATGGACAAACCTCTGGATATCGATCAGATCAGGATAGATCCCTCCCCCTTCCAGCTGGTGGAGAGAACGTCACTTCATAAGGTGAGAGACATCCCGAGTCAAGTCACTTTTACACATACTATAGCGCTTTATACAATAGTATAGTGTAGAGCGTGTTTTAATAGTTTCATTATTCACCTTCAGAGTTGATTCAGATCTCTGAATCGATGTGTCGATGTTGCAAAGTTCATCAATTATGAAACAAGTTCAATTTAGCTATAAGCAGCTCTACAGAAGACAATAGTTACCAATGCATGATATATCTGAACCATATTGGTTTTATGGCCGATATTAGATTCTTAAAAGTTGTGGATATCAGCTGATATTGGACATATCATTTTGAATGCTTTTTTCCTCCATTTTTACATTTTAGATTACATTTGCCCTCATCTAACTCTCAAAGTTAATCTTTAAAAACACTGATAATTTAATAACCTTGTTAAATGTAATCTAGCAAATCTGAAAATGAATATACATTTTTATACTGTACATTAATTTTAGCTTATTAACATTTTTTTATATTTTATTTTTAAAATTATTTTGACAAAATACTTTATACAATTTACATATGTATTAAATTAATACAATAATTTAATATTATTAAATAATTATCTGCTTATCTGTTTCAGTAAGAATATTAATGCTAGCGCATTCATTTACTATTGTAAATCAGGGATTCCCCAACTTTTTTTCAGCCGAACATTGTTGACCTAAAATATAAAACCCTCTGAGATTTTACGTTTCGCATGTGCACATGTTCATGGTTCTCTGATGTCCATTAATGCCCACATGGCATTTTTTTTTTACAATTTTTTTTTTTACATTTATTTTATTTTGGATTACTTTATTCATCTTTAGTTTTTCATCAACTCACAAACCTCTGCTTGAGAAACCCTGGCATAAATAACACCTTTTTTTTTATGATGATGATGATTATATAAAATTATCCAGACTCTCAAGATGATTCAGGATTTTGAAGGTTTTTTTTTCACTTTTTTCACCAGACTCATACCCTGTTCTCTTTACTGGGCCTCAGTCATGCCTATGTAACCAATACTGGAAAACTGGTGGGAGTTGTAGCGCTGAAAGAGGTAGTTGCTTATCCAGTCATTGCTAGTTTTTTGTCTTTTGCTGAATTTGCTTATTTGACTGTTGCTTAATTCAAAACCGCATACTTACTCTTACTATTTTTGCCATAGAAAGAGTAGTTTGCTAGTATGCTGTTCCGAATTCAGAATGTTTAACCCTTCTTTCTTCTTCTTCATCAGCTCCAAAAAGCCATCGAGGGCTCAACACGCAGTGGTGTGCGCTTGCGCCCCCCTCTGGCCAGTTTTCGTGACACCATTCGAAAAGCTGCAAAGCCCCCTCAGGCCTCTTCCGCTCCATCCTCGCCCGTCTCCACCACAGCTCCTTCCTCGCCTCTGTCCGCACCCGTGGGCCCTCACGCCCATTCCCCTGGCCCAGCGGCCCTAGTGAAGGAAGGGAAGGAGGAGATGGAGGTGTGGATTGAGGGCGTGAAACGAGAGGTGATTGTGGGGAACAGCAGTAGCACAACCACAGTAAGCAGCAGCAGGAGCATGAGCAGCAGTAGCGGGACAGGAAGTAGTGACAGTGAGGCGGGAAGTGCCGATAGCAGCCCAACCCTGCCGCCCTCCTCCTCTCCACCCCCCATCCCTCTCTCCAACCTGCAGCCCGTCCCCGAAAACAAAGAGGGTGAAGAAAACGAGGACGAGGAGCCCCTTTAGAACAAGTACAGTTTGTTTTTCTTGTATTTGTGGTGTGTTCCGTGTACTTTTGTCCACTTTTATTTTTATATAACTATTTCATGTTTTTTATTCATTGCTCGTTTGAAAGGTTTCAAAACATCTGTTCCTTTGCCCCACTCAATTTGTGTTCATCCTCTTCTCTTTTCCATTTCTTCTTCCCCTTTCTCCTCTTTATTCTCTTTTTGTAAATAATTTTATTTTCCTTTCTTTTCTTCCTCTTTAGAGGAAAAAGAAAAATAATAAGAGAAAAAGTTCTCATCTTATTTTTCTTCTTCTTCCCCTAAAATCTTTTCCTCTTCTTTGTACACTTGATCTTTCTCTTCTTTCTCTGAAAATTTCAGTCAATTTTCTGCCTTTTTCTTCCACTTTTTTTTTCTACTTACACCTCCCCGCTTATTTCCTCTATACATGTCTGTAAATAAATGTTTTGTCTTCCACTTGCTCTTCCTCCTTTTTCTCTATTCTAAAAAATCCTGTAAACAAATAAATGGAAACTGCCCCAGTAGAATATGTATCATGTATCATGAGACTTGTAATTGAGATTATGGTGAAATAGGTGCTAGATTTATTTATTTTTCTCCCCAATACTACTTTAAATATTCCTTCCACGTCTTTTCAGTGGGAATCTGAAAACAAAAATGGGAAATGGGGGGAAAAATTGGTTTTATATAGTCGAAACATTAACATTTTCCTTTTTGGCATAAATTATGCCGATAATGCTAAATCAGGTTTACATGCAGCAGTCTGTGACATTATTTCAGACCTCATAAAAGCACTTAAAGTCTTCATGTACCTGGACATTTTCATATGCACCATTTATTAAAGGGTCTGAGCCCTTTTTACATTACCAAATTAGCAAAAATTTACAACAAATTCAAGACATTTCAAACAGGGAACATTTTCACTGCATTATACTTCTGTAGTTTTCAAAAATGTCTGCAACAAAATGTGGCCAGCAGGTGGCACATTGTGAAACTTTTCAAAATCTGATCCTACTTTTCACCTGAGACATATTCTCCTCATGCCCTTTTCGAGTTATACATTTTAAGCGATTAAAATTCAGGGTGTGCACACTATCGTCTCTTAATGAAACCCTTCATGTCCTGCTGTCATCTATCAATCTTTTCTCTCAGAACTCTCTCTCAGGTGTCTCTCATGTCTTTAAACCAAGGACTCTGCTATTTATGAACAATGGTTTATGTGATCTACTGTCCTCGAATGTTTCAGGTAATTTAATGTGATTTTTGTGTCTGTATAGTCAGTGAGCTATCACTTTATTTCCCTCAATTTTTGCTTGTTTGTTTTTGTCTTATTTATTACTTTATTTATTCATCTCTTTCCCTCTTGACCTTCTGAGAAATTGACAGAAAATGTATTATAAAGTAATTTCGAAAGGTTAATGATGTTGTTTTTATTTCATTGTTGTTTGTGGTTAACCTAAGGAAGGACATTTATATATCTAAAACCATTCAATCTTTGTATCTTCTAGGAATAAATAACAATTCAATAAACAGTGACAAATTTAAAAAAAAAAACTTTTATGGCATATAAATTTTAAGATTACTGTCAGCGATGTGGAATAATAAATGTTTCGTCCACCTGATGATTGGACGGTTCCTTCACAGGGCTTAACACTAAGGATTTTTCTATTGGCCCGGTCGGCCAGTGGTTCATTTTTATTTATTTTTGTGGCCCCACCACAAAAAAAAGTTATAAGTAAATAAAATAGGCCTAGTTATTGACTCCGTTGTTTTTGACCCATAACCTTAATAAATAAAGTTATGACACCAAAAATTACTAGCATAACTATATACTTCAAATATTGTTAAAGACAAGTAAACTTTCATTTATAAAATTAGAACAAATTACAAATGATCAAATTATGAGCAATAGCACAAATACAGTAGAACAAACATACAAATAAAATAAACGCTGTTTTTTCAGGTAAGTCTAACAGTAATTTTCAGGTATAGAAAATGAATGCTCAAGTGTAAAATAGTCAAGAGCAGTGAGTGATTTTTTTTTCTTTATCCTTTATTGATTGATTAACATTAAAACAGACAGCAGTAGGTTTATTAAGCTGCTGTCACTTTAAGAGCTGCATGGATCCAATATACTGTTATGCGTTTTCTTTCTCAACTGTTTGTGTTTAAAGGGGTCATGACAAGAGAAACCAAATTTGCCTTGATCTATTGGTATATAAGAGATCTATGTACTATTAAAACTTCCTGCAAGTTTCATAGCTTAAGACGTCCTCCACATTATAAACAAAGCATTTATTTAATCAAGCTCTAAATACAGCTCGTTGTGGATCCATGGTACGAAGTGACGTCACGGTACGAAGTGACGTCACGGTACGAAGTGACGTACCAGTCGTTTGCATATGACCGCCTCCAGCGCAGGGCAACTACGCCTCATTTCGCATCATCGCATCGTTGTCGCGCGGCTCGTGCCCACATGTGTCAACGTGCAGCGAGTGGGTCTGTTTACAAGAAGATTGATGCCACGCAGATGTGCTGTTCCTGGCTGTGGACAAACAACATGTTTGAATACGCTGCCGAACGATCCAGACGTCAGGGAAAGCAGTTGGATGCAGTTTATTTGCAGCATATGCAGCCCGCCAAAACTTTATTTGATCGGTGAGTGATGTAGACAGGGCACATGTTACTGAAAGAACGAGCAGAAAGAGAGACCCGGCCGCGCGCGCGCCTTCAAACTGTCTTGCTCTCTCTCTCTCTCTCTCTCCCTCGCGCATATAAATCTTAATCAGTTGAAAATTGACACGATGGTAAAAGATCGGAAGACCAAAGTTTCACATGGCAGAGCATTGTGTAGGCTACATGTGATACAAAATAAAAAATTTTGCCATATCAATGCTGCATCTTCAAATATGGCCTGTGCATTCATTTTGTCCGTGGTACACCCTATAATTTCATTGAAATTAGTTAAATAATGTTCAACTGTTAGCAAATTATAGGATAATTACGCAACAATAACCCGTTTTCAAGTGTCTCTGCCCTCGGGTTACAAATTACATTAATTCAAAATAGTTTCACACTTTACATGTGGACACAGACTGATCCATTCTTAGTTGTCGTGATGGTTCATTCTCTTCTGATTCCTCGTCTGATTCTGGCTCAAACATACAGGGTTGCATAATTTCAAGAGCCATCGCTTCGCTCGCACCAATCGGCAGCACCCGCTACTACAGTTCCGCAGAATCCGCACATGTTCTGACTAGGGGGCGATAATAATTTATGCATAAGCACTGACGTTAGCCAATCATAACAGTGGGTGTTAACACTGAACTCTTAAAGGGGAAACACCTCCAAAACAGACTGTTTGAATCAGACGATGAGAAACAGGGTGGGAAAAGGTCATAATTCACTAAATTTTTTACGTTTTTTTGTCCAAAAACTATAGTAATACTATAATTGCACCTAAGGGAACATAATAAAACAAAACAAAAAAACATGTCATAACCCCTTTAATACTAAAGCTATGTTTAAGATAATACTTAGGATATGTTTACTAGGATACTCGCAGAGACCGGCATTTTTTTACGTAATTATTCATGAATATGTCCGTTCAAGCGCAAGAAGACATGAAAGGGCCATCAGTCCTTATTGTCGAGCCCTGCTTCATAAATGGCTTCATTACACACACTTGACTTCTATATCCTTGTGTCCTTTAAAGGGAGCCATTTGCCACCCTTTAGGTGGCTGCATTTTTCTTTTGGATTTTGTTGTTTTAATCATCTTTTGTGCTCCTGCACCATGGCTACAGTACATTACATTCCATGCACGCATTTTACTCTACATTACTGACCTTACTGACGGTTATATTAACTCCTGTTTTGTCTTATTTTCTATTTTGTTAATAAACCTTGAGTTAATTTTGCCAAACTTGTGTGTCCCTTTGTTGCGGCCTTTTGAGCCACAGGCTGTAACAAAATGGTCGCTCATCCGGGACGAACAAGACACTGGGTCGTCACAATGAGAGAATATTCTAATATATTTCTATCCTATTTCTCGTTACTGATCCTTTATCAATCTCTAAAGCCATTGACAAATGAGACAGTGCTTCACAATAAGGATTTTATTTACAGCACATTAAAATGCACATGATTTGAATGAGGTTACATGATGACACCGAATGGAGTTGAAGAAACTGCAAGATCGCTACCTACCTAGCTTTATTTTTTTATTCCTCAATAATCAGAAATCCAATTCTGATTTAACCGCATTTTTTGTCATTTTGCACTAAATGCATCATATTTCACAGAGTATGACAGAATTATGACCTTGTGACATCATTGCTGTCAGCAATTAATGTTGCCATCCTTTGGACATTTCACAAAGAAGCTCTTACATCGAAGATGCTAAAAGTGTATTTTCCAAAGAATGTGATTTTGTTCATTGAACACGAGATTATTCACTTCTTTCTAATTTTGTCTGGTTTTGAACTTCAATCCAAATACAGCAATTGAAAATGACTCTTCTTCAGCAGATACTAGTCCTAAAATGTTCGAAATATCACATAGAATGACAACTTGCAGGCCTTGTTATTATAGAAAAATAAATGTTTCCTCAGCATTGCATAACAGCATTGATCAAAACTCTCAAAATCATCAAAGAATATAAATCATTGCTAAACCAAAAGGCTTCTAAATCTAAATTAGTGTTACTGTTGCCACATCCAAAACACTTTTTTCTCTCTCTTTTGGAACAAGTATCGTGTACAAGTATCGACAAAGATTTGAGATGTGCACGCTAGTAGTCGAGGGCACTTCTTTCTGCAGCGGGTATTTCAATTACAGCTTATTAAATAATTAGAGGAAAGCCTGCAAGCACAAACCAGAAAAGCACCTTCTTTTCACTTCTTTCCACAGTCATACGGTCTGTCGTGACAAAAACATACTCTGACCAAACATGTCAATTAGCCCATTACCACATGTTATGAGTAACTCAACAGATAATGAGTTTATCTCTTTGTATTATGTCAGCTACAGGATACGAAAGCGACAACTTAACATGGAAAATACGCATGAAGCAAATAGTTCATCAAAACTTGAAATGGATGGATCCATGTGTTGTCTTCAGGATTCCCAATTTAGTTTCTTGTAGTCTCAGACTCAACGGATTAAAAGTATCCAAAGTTTCCTCATCTTTTTGCATGAGAAGATTGATGGAACTTCACGGAATGACGATGATGACTCTTCAGTTTTCCTTTTGTTGTTCAGTGCAAATCAATATTGAGCAGCTCAGCCACGCAGTACACAAACAGATAAACACAGACATCGATGAAAAAATGAAGTAGAACTGAAAAAAAACTTTAGGACAGAACTGGGCTGTCGCTAAAGAAGATGGGCAATACATTCGTTTATGTCCATAGTAGTGCATAAGTCTTAGTAACAATACAGTTAGGATGTTGAAAAGGGCAGCACTGTTTCCATTTGGGCAGTATTGTGCTTGGTTATATTAAGAACAAGTGTGAAAGTGTGTGTGTGTGTGTGTGTGTGTGTGTGTGTGTGTGTGTGTGTGTGTGTGTGTGTGTGTGTGTGTGTGTGTGTGTTGGAGGTACATAGGGGACACTTCACGCAAACAGCAAATTCGTAACGTTTTTTTTTTTTTTTTCAGAATACACCTTTAAAGACACATTCATACATTCGTACTAACATACATACAGTACATACATGTTATATATACAAATACATATTGTTTCATTGGCTTTTAGTTTTATTACAAAAATCAATATATGTATATTATTACTATGTTGATACTGTTGATTCAGTCACTTTAATACTCAAAAAACGCATGCACTTTCTTTTGGTTGTATTGATTTCTCAGTATTGCACTCTTTGTTTTCAATCGCAAGCGGCCTTGGACTTCAGTGCTCCCGCAATAAAACTGCAGGAACACATACAACGCATCATCCCGGCTTTGACGCTCTCCGACGATTGGTCTCTATATGCGCCCGCCGTTCCGAGAGAGCACTCTTTCAGCGTTTATAACGAATAAATCTTTCGTTTGTACGAGTACACATCTGGGGTAAAAGGGCATATACAATAGCTTAATTGGTTTGATAATTTCACAGACAGTTTTATTTTTTATGTTCCTCGCTCCATCCTTTCAGATGGCCCTCAATTTCAGTTGGTCACCACAACAACCACAGCCCCATCCTCCATCTCTTCTTCCTTCTCCTCCATCGATTGGACGACGCAGGAGGTGACCTCGTAGGTCATGTGCTCAGCCATAGGCTGTGCTGGTGCTCTTCCTGGGCTCATGACCCCAGCTGGGGTGGAGTCCTCTCTCTGTGTCAGGACGGAAATTACGGATGTCGGCTCGGGTTCAAGGGTAAGTGTTATGTCATCCTCCTTGAGAGAGAAAGAATTTTTTTTTATGATGTTAACATAAAGTGGTGAATGATGTAGAAATGAAATATCCTACCTTGACTTCCTCCTCCTCTTGCTGCTCCGGGATGCATTCGGTCTCCATGACAGATTCCTCGCCGTACACTTCCCCCATGCCCATATCAGCCGGGGACAAGCCCATGTGTCCCATCAACTCCACCTGATGGGGCTCCACCTGAGCCGCCGCCCACAGGTCAGCTAGTCTCGGGTGAGTGGGCAGACCCAAACTGTGAATAGTGCTGTTGGGCGTGGCTTGTAAGGAGTGTGAGGCGCTGTGCAGTCGATGTTCCAATGACTTCAAGAGAAAGCATGAGAAAAAGAATTGAGAATGTTGAGAATGTATTAAGTGATAATTGGTAAAACACTTTGATTTGACGAAGTTTTTGGTCACAGCCATTATTTCAGTCTTCAGTCAGTGTCTCATGATCCTTCAGAAGTTATTCTAATATGATCGAGCGCAGCGTTAGATCAGACAGGCCACGTAGGTATAGGCCGCGATCAGCTGATACGGTCAGCTGTCAAACCGCTCCAACCACTACCATTCTCCTATTAGACTGGGAGGATATATATATACGTGGCATTTACTGCTCGGTAAGCATGCTCAAACTGCTCAAAATCTCGACTTCAGACTGTCCCCTTACTCCCGATTTGGCTGTTAATCTTCCTAGAAGATCTGTCGGATCGCTGCGGCTATTTCTCCTCAACTGCGTGCTCAAATCCGTCAGGGCTCATGCTCTTTTTAAGATCACGTTTCTCAAGTGCTAATTAAATGCTGAAATTCGCCAGGCAATCCACATCATCTCACAAGGAATCGTGCAATCAGGAATTTGGCTAGGATTTCACCTCCTAGGATTTCACCTCACCTCATTTTTCTACAATATTAACCATGCCGTGCTAAGCTTACCAGTATCAACTTTTGTGTTGTCAGCAACATCGCTGTCAGTACCATACTTGGTTGCTAATGTAAATTTTATCGAAAATATGCTCGTTTCTTAGGCTTCTAGTTTATTGCGCATACTGTCCTAAGCGACAGGTCGTAGTAATTAAGCATTGGTTTATACTTATCTTGTTGCATTGGAATGCTCGTCTTTTTCTATCCGATTATTGCAACATGCTGTGTAAAGTTAGCACATGCTCGTGGCTAAAGCTTATCTAGATTATCGTAACATACTCGTGCAAAATACTCAGGAGTTACATTCACCGCAAAGGTCTGTTATTTAACACTAACAACATCGTAGCTTGATGATCCCGTGATGGAGTGTGGAATCATGGGAGTCGTCATCTTCATTTTCATAAATGAGAAGCACACTATTCGTCGCTTAGCTGCACACCGCATCTAACTCAGAGATACAGGGTGTATGCTTCCAGAGCGGATTACACTAATTCTAATACTAGTCCTATGGTTATACAAACATGCTTGTCACATCAACTTGTCGCTGCTACTCTGAGCTATTGTTGTAGGGTGTATACATCCACTACCAAACTACACTAGTTTAGCAATGGTCCCGTAATTATACAACATGCTCGTTTTATCAGTTGTTGCCTCTAGTCGGAGCTATTGCTGCAGGGGGTATGCTTTCCCGACTGGACTAAACTAGTTTAATACTAATCCGTGATTATACAAGACGCTTGTCGTATCAGATCTTGCTGCCGTTAGAGGCATAAGCTTCCCACAATAGATTCCATACAATTGTTAAATTGGCTATATAGCAACACACTGTTGCAAATATGTCCTCGCTTGCTCCAGCTTGGGGTGATGCTTCCCCCATAAGATTGGAACAGTGCTCAACATATGCTGCTAACATCAGATTAATTAACCATTCTATCCCCATCAGTCGTGTTAAAAAAAAAATCTTGGTTTCTATATAGAAGTAAACACAACCAAGCATAACAGGGATATTATGTCATTGACAGGTGGCAGTGTACAACAGTCAACAAACACAACTTGTCTAGTGATCTGGAATTCATGCATCTACTTATCGTGTCTAAATATCTTAGTATCAGGATCCCGCTTGTTGCTTAATCCATCCAGCGTTATTGGTGACGTGTTGCTTAATTCTGCATAAACCGAAGTTCCACACAACATTAATTCATTCATGATGTATTTCCAAATGAAAAGAATAATCGAGAGGAAATCTCCATCTCTCATCTCTAGCTCACAGCAGTTGTCTGTTGCAGGGGAGCAGTTAAGGATGTTTCCACCCAAGCAGTCAACCGACCATCAGAGAAGGAACACCATTCCAGAAGGGAAGCCATCTTTGTTTTAAGCAAGATTATTAAAAGACAAGTTGCACAGATGTTTTACCTCAAGACTATAGCAACAAGCATGCACATATGCTCCTACATGAGAGGAATAACTGTCAACACTAGCAAGTGGCAGCAGCTTTCTTTACTCAAAAGAACTGGATATACAACTGCAGATATACAAACCATAAGCAAGTAAACAATAATTTTGATATCTCAATCTTCACTTCATTCCAGACGGCACGTCATGCACGTCCACTGCTTAAGTTTTTTTGGGAATTGACAACATGGTTGCTGCATGATTTCAGGATTTTTAATGATTTAAAAGATCAGCATTTATTTAAAATAGAATCTTTATGTAACAATGTAAATATTTAAATGTCACTTTTGGTTGTCATCCTCGCTGAATAGATAATTACTTTTTCACGAGTTCACACTTACGAATGATCAGAGAGTAAATGGTTATGCGTATTTGGCGTGCTGTCCGGGAGAAGGGCTCCGAGCTCGAAAATTGGGCCCGAACCCAGAGCACTCCCCCCGTATCTCTGGTCTGGAGGATAACCAGCAAGTGTGAGGAGATGGGGTGGTGGAAGGATGCTGAAAACTGTCGAGGAATATGGGTGAGTCGACTGCGTATATTTATAGGCTTTACTCATGCTAATTGAGTGGACCTGTTGATTACTGATTGCTCACAGCTGGTTGGAATGACTTGATTGTTTGATCATTAGAACGTGTTCCTCCCGAACCTTGTTAATAAAACATCATTAAAAAAAAATCTTGCTGATCCCAAACTTTTGAACGGTAGTATTCTGCAAACTTCAAGCTAACTAAAGAAGCTAAATGACAAATGTTTAATTTGACTGTTTGCAACTTGTTGCGACTGTTTTATAAAATATGTGCCACAAAGTTTTAATGAGATTAGTAGTCATCTTTACATATAATGCCATTATAAAGTGAATCTGTAGTATTTCTAATCCCGAACTGAATAGTGTTTTGGATGTGTATTGTTTTCCTATACAGTAAGATGCTCCAGATTCATCACATGAACTCCGTCACCCTTTTCAGTCATGGTCAGGGCTGTTCTCAAAACAGTGAGACCACCTACAGCTCCATCCCGTAGACCAGGGGTTTCTCAATCCTGGTTCTGGGGACACAACGCTCTGCATATTTTGTATGTGTTTTTAATAAAGGAGACATATAAAATTCACAGAACGGTGGGTCCCCAAGACCATGATTTTAAAGCCTTTGACAACACCCGGCTACAAGAGATCAAGTTGTAGTACTCCGCAGAACACTGTAGTGTTTCTCTGAGCATGTTAACATGGCAGCGTGTGCTTTCTGACCTGTTGGTACTGCATGAGCTGCTGCTGCTGGTACTGCTGATACTGTTGGAACTGCTGTAGGTTGTTCTGTTGCTGCAACGTCAACTGCTGCTGCGTCAGATAGTGGGTGGAGCCGTCAAAACCCTCACCCGAAGCCCCGCCCCCCATGATGTAAGAGCCGGCAGCGGGAGAGGCCATGCCTGAGGGCTCGTTGCTGATTGGCTCCCACGCATCAGAGGAGGAGAGACAGTAAAGGCCTTGGGAGACGTAAGTGTGAGGCCACACGTCTGCAGAGGAATGATGCAACGGCTGGTCTGAAGGACAGACATGAAAATGAAGGAGAGACAGACAAAAGGTCGTAAGGTGAAGTGGAGAATTCAAATGCAGATGGAATCAAAGTGGTTTCTGAGAGAATTTCTTTTTATGTTCTAATCCAGGGATTCCTAAACTTTTTGGAATAAGTACATTACGTCACCTTAAAATAAAGGGCTACACTTTATTTTAAGGTGTCTGTGTTACAGTAATATTACAGTAATATTACTCAGCTACATGTTCTTACTATAGGGTTAGGTTTAGCATGGGGGGTTGGTTTAGCGTTAGTTGCATGCAGTTATGAAAATAAAATGTTGGGAAAAGTTCCTTTTAAAAGTAATGTGTTATAATATTACTTTACTCCCTAAAAACCCAAGCTTCTAACAACACCTGGAGCGTGTTATTTGTTTAGCAAAAATCCTCCCGGATCATCGGGTCCAATCAGCGCAGGGGGGTGTGAGATCTGACTGTCAATCACAGGTCGTGCACACGCCACCCCTCGCGCAAGTTACAATCGGATCGGCATTTTGAAAGGTGGAGAGATTTACGTGATTTAATTGGGTTCAAGCTGGATGCAGAGCTTGCAACATTTCTTCTCGATAGGTAATTGTGCTTTATCAACCAGTTACTTTATTTCTTAGTGTTATGTTAGTAATCTAAGTATGTTTCCCCAAATGTGTTGGTATGGATAGCTAACGTTAGCACTTGTTGGGCAGGTTCGTTAGCTTTGTTTGCACTGAAATCCATGTGAACGTAACGTTAGGTGTATAAACATGTCCAGATGAAGGGATAAAGTTCGGCTTTTTGGAAGAATTTTGATGGATGCTGATGAGACGGGCGCGTTCACAAATCTGGTGCACACGCACTGACGAGCACGAACTCTGTGGGAGGGTATTCATTGATAGTGGGGAGTGGCATGAGAGTTGTAAACATTTAAAATTTTGCCTAAGTCAATCTGCCAGACTTGCCGACTGCAGCTTTAAATAATTGTGTTACTTAGTTACTACTTGGTTACTTTTTATGGCAAGTAATGTTACTTTACTTTTTCTGTTACTTTTTCTCACCTAGGCTGGGGTTGCTTGTTTGTTTTTAAATAACAAAGAACACAAAAATTCTATTTTTGGCAAATGTGAAGGCCCTTACACACCAAAAGGGAAAAGAATAAGCCTCAGGCTAAAATAAATGCAAATTCACGCCTGTAAAGGCGCAGCTAAAACAATCCTTTCAGCTGTGCTGCCATTCTGGATTTTAGATGAACAATACAGGAGAAGAAAGTTCGACAATCTTACTTCAGCAATAAAAACAAAACATTTAAACAATGGTTGAATTGGATCATCGAAGGTCAGCAAGAAAGGCAACGTTTAATAAAGTGTGATAAATACATAAAGTATATATTTGCAGGTTTGCTTAATATTCTAAAATTCCACACATTCCGTTCCTCCACCATTGACGCTCGCTGTGAGAAATGAGAAACGATCAGTATAGATCGGGCAGAAACAGGAGAAGTGATACAAATTGTGAAACGGTTCTCGTGTGATATTATATTGCATGAAAGGAAAACCAATTCGTTTAGAGAACCAGAACTAACTGAGAACTCTTTTAGGATTAGTATAGTAGGTTTTACTGAAGCAAATGACAGTTGTCCTGTAAAAAATAAAAAATAAAAATATCTTAAATTCTTTACTTTAAAAAATTTAGTCGCTTTGGCTTCTAACATTTTAAATCCTTGAGCTTTTATTTTGCCAACATATTGGTGAAATTCTGTAGAAATGTTGGAAATTATGTGAATGTGTATATAATGTGAACTAAGCCCAAAATGCACATTAAGCTGCACGGTTCGTGAGAAGCAGCATTTACTGTGAACCGCTACATTAAATCCTCATTATTTTGACATAATCAGACTGAAGAGATCTTTTTTGTTTGGTGTTACACTGCAACCTGGCTTCTTATAGCTCTGGACAGCTGAACCTCAGGAACGCCGCTGCTCCACGATTCTCCCCCATTGCCTTTGGGCCTGCAGCTATCAGGCATCTCTGACACATTTCCACACACTAAATAAAGTGGTGGCAATGCGCTCTAGACCTGTCACATCGGACTCCAAGGCACATCAGTCAAGGCTAGGTAAACAATATAAAATAAAATCTGCAGAAATATCTAAGAGCTAACATCAGTGAAACAAAGAGGTTTGGTCTCCAGTCAAAAATTCCAAACAGTTCTTACTGCAAGAGCGGTTGAATATTCACAAGGTTTTAAACTGCCAGTGAAATAATCATGCAAGCATGAGCTTAAGAAGTGTGTGCTTGTAATATCTGATCCGTAGCTTAAACGATTGTTCTATTCATCTGTAGTCAAGCAAAGTAAGCAAAATGACAAATTGTTGATGTAGCATAACAGAAAACATAGTGCCTTATTAAAACAATGTCTGCATTCTGTTGCGGCACAAGGTGGTAATTCTGAATGAAAGTTGTTTGTGACCCTCACCTCTGCTAGTGATGCTCTCCTGGTTAACCTCACTGAGGTGAGCCACACTGCCCTGGTTGGAGTCCACACAGAAACTGTCTCCATCCATAGAGGTCCAGGCTAAGAGTGTGGCCTCAGAGATGGCAAACTGCTGCAAAATGCCTGCAAAAAGTAGGATTGCGATTTTTTTATTTTTTTTTAAAGATGAAATATACTGGATAAACATTTGAAATATTTGCATATTCATAGCAGTTTTGTGGGGCGGCACAGTGGCTCACTGTGTCGCCTCACAGCAATAAGGTCCCTGGCTCGAGTCCCAGCTGAGCCAGAAGTCATTTCTGTGTGGAGTTTGTATGTTCTCCCTGTGTCTGCGTGGGTTTCCTCAGGTTTCCCCCACAATCCAAAAACATGTGGTAGCCTATAGGTGAATTGGAGACACTAAAATTGTCCATAGAGGTGAATGCGTGTGAGTCCCAAGTCATGTAATGGGGAGGGTTGGGGAAAGACCTGGAAACCTATCCCGGAAAAATACCTGCCAAGAAAATACAGGTCAGTCTCTCGCGTTTAGCAAGAGATGGCCATAGAATCACCAAGAGTCGGATATGACTGGAATGGTCAATGAGATAGCAAGGATGCATTAATTTGATGAAAAGTGAAAGTAAAGAAAAAAATATATCTGTCACGTTTATATCTTATTTAGTTTCATTATCATGTCCTGTTTACTTTACGTGCTGTCTCTGTTTTACCTCAGTTCTAGTTTACTATTGGTCTCTATGGTTACTGATTAGTTTTCACCTGTTCCTTGTTTCCGTTAATGATCCTCTCTGTGTATATGAGCCCTTAGTTTACTCGGTTCTGGGTCTTTTGTTAATATTTATGGTTCTGTGATATTATTATATGTTCTCTTTGGTATTTTTTAAGGTTCAACCTGATAGTTCATTCAGAGTTACTCGTCGGATTTAATGTACATGGCCACCGAGACAATATAATTTTTTCCACAATTTTGGCAGAACAACTGTTCCCTTTCATGGCATTCCGGGGAATCCGCTATACCGTGGTGGGTGGGTGCTATACCCGAGGGTGCGACCAAGGGTATGATCGAGACCACCCCTCCAGCCGAAATGAAGTCCGGCTTCTACAGCCCCTACTTCATTGTACTCAAGAAGAGCGGTGGGTTATAGCCAATCCAGGCACTGCGCGTCTTGAACCATTCCCTTCACATCCCTCCAGGTCAAATGTGTATTCTTAAGTCCATCCCCTTCGGGCTGGCACTGTTTGGATATTTCCACTAAGAAATGCTTCCCAGTGTACCTTGGTATTCCTGTGTTAAGTAGGAGTCCTTAGTCTGTGCTAGTCTCACGACAGGTATCTCAGACTTACGTAGGGCACTAGAAGACAGCCGAGTGGCGTGATTAGACTGGGAATTTCGTCGTCATTCCACGTAACTCGAAATGACTATGAAAGGGAATGTCTCGGTTACGAATGTAACCCTCATTCCCTGAGTAGGGAACGTAGATGTTACGTCTCCCTGCCACCTCCGCTGTACCGCTGGAACAGCCTGAGTTCAGTCTCGGCTCCTCAGCAAAGAAACATATATGAATGTTGCCAGCGTCCTTCCTTTTATACCCACGAGGTGGGGCGGAGTTACGCCATGCAAATTCCGCAGACCCATGGCATTTCTTTGCCATTGGCTCGTTTTAGATTTCTCGAAGTTGATTGGCTTTCTAATTCGACGTAACGTCTCCGTTCCCTACTCAGGGAACGAGGGTTACATTCATAACCGAGACGTTACATACATAACCTGAGACGTTTTCAATATTGATAATAATAAGATTTTATTTTTTTGCACCAAATCAACACATTGATTGATTTCACATAGAATGATTTCTGAAGGATCATGTGACACTGAAGACTGGAGTAATGATGCTAAAAATTCAGCTTGTTAAAATATATTAAAATAAAAAAGCTATTTTAAATTGTAATAATATTTCACAATATTACAGTTTTCACTGTATTTCTGATCAAATAAACAGCCTTGGTGAGCAGAGAGACTTCTTTTAAAGACATTTCAAATCTTAAATGTTCCAAAATTGGAGAGAAAAAAAACATGATTAGATTTTCTGAAACTTCTTGTTAGTAAAATATACAATATTACACTTTAACATCAAATATTGCACAGATATTACATACAGATAATTTAGTCCCTGTACACTATTTATTTACATCAAATACATCTTTAAAGTGTCCATGATGTTGTGCTAATAATACAAAGACAATTAGAAGTAATTTACTGCAAAAAGAAGCAAAACTGCATGAGATTGAATACTATTGAATACTAGCACTGTACATTTGTAAGATATTTGGGTAACACTTTAGTTTAGGGTCCAATTCTCACTAATAACTATCTCAATAATATATTAGAATGTATAATAGGATATTGACTGTTTATTAGTACTTATAAAGCCCATATATAAATGCATTATTCTGCATACCCTAATACACAATACCTAAAGTTAAGAACTCCCTTACTAACTATTAATAAGCCATAATTAGGAATTTATTGAGTCAATAGTTAAAAGTTAGTTAATAGTGAGAATTGTACCTGATATTGGATGGGATTTTAATTAGCAATTTGCACTTTTTAGTCATCTCAACATCTTCAGTCAAACATCTCACCCGCTGCCATTCGTGCCTCTTTTTCTCCATCACTCAAGTCACTGTAGGCATCGTTTTCAAGCCGTCTCTCCCTCTCGCGGTTCAGGTTGGAGCGGCCCGCTCCTCCTTCCGGCCCTGCAGATGGTATACCCCAGCTCTGCCACTCAATCATATGGGCCACGCGTCCCTGGGCCATGGCAGTGGGCTTGGTCACTTTGTCCTTCATTGATCTGGAAACCCCTGAAGAGAGAAAAACACAAATCAGCATCTGCACAGACTCTACATGGAGCTGCAGAGAGGGGCGAATGAAGGCGGCCAGGCAGTGCATTATGGGATATGTGTCTTTTGATTAATCACCTATAAAGCATACTATAATAAACTAGTGCAAGGCACTGTGCATGCTAACAACTGAATGAGTGATTATGAATAGGCTACAGCCTATTGATTTGATCGATCACGAGGCGTGAGAGGGATGTGATTGGTTGACCATCTTTAGAAATACATTATTCACAAAACTAATGCATTACTTGAGATTCATAAGCTTTTATGCATGGATGAATAATTAGAGACAAAAGAGAAACGTCTAAATATTTCCTTTAAACAAAATGGCTCATTAGCTTGCAAATTTCTCATCTGAACGAGACGCATTAGTTTAAAACATGAGCCTCTGAATGCAAAAGAGAGCTTAAAAACAAGGTAGTCTGAGGGTAAACTCGTTGACGGTTGTGTGATTTTTCTCGAGGCTGCTGACAATGATAAAAACCCCATCTGATTAAGTGACTGTCTCCCTTTAAATACTTTGATAAATCTACTCCATTTGTTCCCAGGGGAAAACAATCTAATGGTATCACTTGAGCACTTCACCCCATTTTCAAGCATTTAAGAGAAACAAGAGAAATACAAAAGATACAGGACATGAAACCAAGAGATATTCAGATACCTACATTTCCAGAAACCTGTTGTGACGATGAGCGGTATCTATAAAAAACAACACCACAACACACTACTGTCCAACAAGTTACTTCACAAAAGAGCACTGCACCTCACATAACCACAAAACACATACACAGCTGGCGTCACACCAAAAGACTACGTTTCCCAGCAGCAGGCTTGTGGAGATGAATAGTGCACTTACGTCAGGAGTTTTTTTTTTTTTTTTTTTAACTCTTGTTGGATCTGACTGGGGATTTCATCAATGGCTAAAGAGGCCATTGACATGCACTAATTAATGGAGGAGGCAGGTGGTGAAACTGGAAAGGGATGGGGGGACCCACAGGGGCAGCCATGTTGGCTCCAATCGCCATCTCCTCCTCTGGAGCCAACATGGGGTCGGTTACCAGCTACCGAGACAGACACACACCTGACACACCTGTCAGAGAGGACTTAGCCAGAGCTCCAATCCCATAGGCATTGGAGTTCCGCTTCAGACGGGGCAAAATGGAGGTGGTGTCCTCCACAGACAGCTGGTGAAAGAAAGAAAGAAAGAAAGAAAGAAAGAAAGAAAGAAGCGTTAGAGAAACAGCAAAAGTTTGGGAAGTGGGAGTAAAAATCGATTAAAGCAATAAGCCACGAAAGTCACTGTAACTCACAGCCTCATTTGGCTTATTACTTTCATTATACACCGGCAATGGCAATGATATAGGACACCAAGACCAAGGCTCAATTAATAATTACATTTATTCATCATAATTCATTATAAACAATCCTCCTGTCAAGTAAAATAGTTCATTAGCTTAACTGTGGACTGTTTACGGTTGCTGGCAGCAACTTAAACTAAAAGCACATAAAATGGTTAGTCCGCCAAAAAAGGAAAATTTTGTCATCATTTGCTCACCCTCATGTCGTATTGGTCATGATTTTAATACAATGAAATTCAATGACAATTGAAGCTGTGAAACTTGGTAAGAAATGAACCATAAGCTCGCTCCAGAACAGTTTTCTGAAAATCAGCAAGAAACAGAAGATGTGATAGTCTTGTCTACCTTATTGTGACGTATATCAAGTACAACGGCTTCTCGAACAAGAAAAAATGTAGGGTGGGACTTGATTTTGTTTATCAGGAATTGGTTGTGGTTTGCTATTGGTCGATCTCATGTGATTGACAGGTTGTCCTGCCCACGCACCAGAAAACGTCATCAGAGAAGAGAGAGAGGTCACTGCAAGAGGGAAGGGAAGTCATTTTGATAGTTGATGTTTTTTTTTTACCGTACCATGACTTTACCATATTACCAAACTCACTGAGAATCTTCACATTTGCCCTATATTTCTCCTTTATTTGAAAAATAATGATTTTCAATTCATGAGCAAACCATCATTTGAGTCTTTGCAATGAATAATTTTATTCAGTTCACAATGATTTGGTCATAACGGTTAACAAAGTAAATTCAGTTAATATAAAACTATCATATGGCTTCAATAAACGTGAAATTTAGTGCACACACATTGTAAGTCATAGCGAGATACTAAAGTCGGCAAACTCTTGTTGGCATTCATTGTAATTGCTTGGGTAAAAAACAACAAGTACATGATACAAAATTGTTCCTTTTGTGTTCCATGGAACAAAGAAAAGTAATACAGATATGTAAAAAAAAATTATTTGCTGCATGAATAAGGCCTAAAATCTAGAATCAAGATAGCATTTTTGAACTTCCATTGTTAACTGGTTTGTTTGTTTGTTTGTTTGTTTGTTTGTTTGTTTGTTTGTTTGTTTGTTTGTTTTTTGGGTAAATGCATGAAATAGGTATGTGGTAAACAGGGGCATAGCCAAGTGAGGGAGACAGAATGTCAAGTGTAATACCAGTTTTTTTATTCTTCAGACTTTTGTTGACATGTTTTTCCTTAATTGGCTTAATATGCTATTTATTTTTAAAGCAATAAAACAGAAAGAAAGAAAGAAATGCAGATGTTCAGTACTTTATATTGCACATGCAGGGTTTTTACAGGCGGAGGTGGTAAAGTCCTGTTCATGTATTTTAATAAGATAATAAAAAAATTATTTTTCGTAGACCATCATATAGCCTACTGTGTTACCCACAGTATTTTTGTAGTGGATCTCGGTACTTCTAGGGGGGTCGGTGGGGCATTCCCCCACCAGAATTTTTACATTTTTAAAGATAAATTCATTAATCTGGTGCACTTTGAGTCCCCCGAATCCGCTGTTAAAAATAAATTATCCACCCGCCAACCACCCAAACATATGATATTCTCTGATTTAGATATCTGGTCATCGCATTACAATTATTTAAATTATCAGTGTTAAAGGATTAGTTCACTTTTAAAAAAAACTTTTGCTGATAATTTACTCACCCCCATGTCATCCAAGATGTCCATGTCTTTCTTTCTTCAGTCGAAAAGAAATTAAGGTTTTTGATGAAAACATTACAGGATTTTTCTCCATATACTGGACTTCAATGGACCCCAAGCATTTCAAGGTCCAAATGACAGTTTCAGTGCAGCTTCAAATGGCTTTAAACGATACCAGACGATGAATAAGGGTCTTATCTAGCGAAACTATCGGTCATTTCAAAAAAAAGTTTTATAAGCACAAATGCTCGCCTTGCTCTGTTCTGTGATGCGCGCTTGCGACGTCACGTAATACGCAATTACGTTAAATTCAAAACACAGAATTCAAGTTCATGGAACTCAAAACAATGAAACAATTTAACTTACATAAAATGTGTAAGTTTTGTGAAATTAAAAGAAAAAGAAAGTTCTAAATACTCATAAAAGTTAACTTGATTGAACTAATTTGTATAACTTAAGTTGGCCCTACTCAAACCAATTCATTATTTTAAGCGTTTGTCATGATTCTGCCATCATGTCTTTTGATTTCTCTGGTCTTATGGCAGAATCATGACAGACCCATGTTTTGTGTACAAGCACGTGGCCTTGCTTTGGCCATGTGCTTGTGTTGTCTCGTCTCGTAACCCCGCCCCCTTGTTATCCTCGTCTTGTCATTATTGTCTAGTCAGTTTCACCTGTCCTTGTCATTAGTGTTCCCTTTATAATCCCCTTGTGTTTGCTGTCCTGTGTCGGTACATTAACTTACATAGCGTGTTCCCTCCTGTGAGTATTTAGTCTGAAACCTGTTTATTTGAGAATTGTGAGTTTGTTTTCTGTCAAGTCAGAGTCTTAGTTTGTCATCGTGTGTTAGTCTAGTTATACTCTCCTCCAGTCCTGTTTTGCCCCCTCGTGGGTTTTGTTTTCCGTTTTTGTCATTAATAAATCCCTGTTTTGAGTCACTTGCTGTCTGCTTTTGGGTTCATCCTTCCACTCCGCATAACAGCGTTAGGGTTTACAGTGACCCCACTCATGATTTTAAAAATTTTCGCGTCTTTCTATTCCTAACAAGCGGTTAAATGGGACTACAGAGGTTGCCAGGGAAAATAAACTTCATCACACCAAACAGGTAAACTCATCTACTCACTAGTCTGCTTTTACAGCCTTGAAATATTGGTGGGGATGTTGAAGTCGTGTGACTGTGGTGTAGTTCGCTTAAAGCCTGACATTAAGTTTTTACTTAAGCGATTGAATTTAGGCTTCAAAATATGGAAGCTTGTTTCTGCCACAGAAAATAAACTTACAATTGTGAGAAATAAACTCGCAATTCTGACTGTCTTCCAGTTTCTGAAACTCTGCAAGTTTATATCTCACAATTCTGACTTTATAACACGCAATTGCGACTTTCTATCACACAATTGTGACTTTATATCACACAATTCTGACTTTGAAACACACAATTGCGACTTTATATCATGCAATTGTGAGGGGGAAAAAAGTCAGAATTTTGAGATAAAAAGTAGCAATTACCTTTTTTTATTTTTTATTATGTGGCGGAAACAAGCTTCCATTTCAAAAAGACTGATTATAGTTGTAATACCTCTTTGCTTCAGCATCTGTAATTCACTGAATTTTTTAGCTTGAGTGCTCAAATTTGTATACAAAGTACCCACATTTGTTCACTACAAATGGCACCAATTCAAACCTCCTGAAGAATATCACAGCCCTTGTGAGTCGATGTCAAATACATGGTGTGCCTTTGTTACAATCTACCCCAGGGTATAGTAGTTTGTAACACATGCTGGGGTAAGTTGTAATAATTAGACAAAAGAAACAAAAACAGAGGCCACACCATGCAATATGCAAAATTTTGTAGTGAAAAACCTTTAAAAATTGTAAACAAAACGTCATCATTCCAGCACTCTATTCAGCTAATGTGCAGTCACATTATCTATTTTAAAACAGCCTCAAACGTGATTCATCCAGACCTTTGTTAGAATTATTCATGACCACATTTCTACTGTCAAAAACAGTATAGCAAGTAAAATTTGATTTGACACTTCCTGATTTATCTCTAAAGGTTGCATTAACTGTCCTTTTTTATTTTAGAATGAGAGCAGATATCACTAACTCCATGACCATGTGAACCACATTGCGTTATCATCTCTCACATCCAGTGCCACCTACAATTCACAAAACAGGCCGAATCTCAGATAACATGACGTGGCCTATCGAAGACAGCTGGCGGACAGCTCAAACCCCCAGAGAAACCTGCCAGTGATGAAGCACTGTAGAGTCACAGCAGATATTTAAGATTGGCAGTTTTTGATTTATATTAATACAAACCTTTTAGTACTTTTCAACCATCATGCATGATTTTTTTCTTTAAAACATTAGCATCGTACCTGTTCGTTTAAAGTTATTTGGTCTGTAATAATGTTTAGCACAAAAACGCGATTTATACATTGTCCGTGGAACTTTCTTTTTCTGAAACGTTTTCGTTGGATGTTCGTCTAACATTTTTTTAATGTTATTATTTGTTTCAGAATGTTTAGAGAACATTCAAACGAAACATTCCCATAATGATTGCAAAATTATAAAATGCAATGTTCCCCTAACATTCATACAACACTTTTATATTTTTCTATATGATTTCATTTTATTTTGATGGTCTCTTTAACACATTCTGCTGACTAAAATTAAAGTTGCACCTACATTACATGTCTATTAACTATCATTAGAGTATTAGTAGACTGGTAGAGTTAGGGTTAGAATAAGTTGACATGTAGTTGCAAAGATAAGATATAGTCAATAGAATGTTTGTTGGAGAACCATCATAATAAATAGTTAGCATAAACTAAGCAGAAAGTCTACTAATACTCTAATGAGAGTTAGTTGACATGTAGTTGCAAAATAAAATGTTACAGAGAACATTCAGAAATAACAATTTTATAACTGTATGGGAATGTTATCAAAATGTTTCTACAACATTTTTGTTAGCTGGGCAGAGAGTAATAAGCTATAGATTGTTATATTGATTAAAAATTATAAAAGAGAAATAAAACATGATACAGAGAAAGTATTGTATTAAACGCAAAAGTGTCAATATCAGACTTACATTGATTCCTTCCCAGGAAAACTCGCCGTGTCCTTGCTAGAAGAAATTAATTGAAGAATAGATGGGAAAGATACAGTAAAAGAGAAGAAAAGGCATGCTTTCAGTTAGCAGGAAACAGCAGAAGGCTGAACATCAAGCCAAGTACAGAACACTAGATCTGGAAGAACAACAGATAAACAGAAAGCAGGAGAAGGAGGCGAGATGCTGTTCATCTGTCACGAACTGTTGTGCAGACCAAGATATATCTTTGTATGAACCCTTGTTGCGATATATACAGCTAACATTCAACTATTCATGAATGAAGTACCACCTAGTGTATCCATGTTGATATCTGCCTTAGAAGTCTTTACATGAGGACAACAGCCAGAGGAGATGGAGGCGACTTTGATGAGTAGCACTGGAGTAAGTAATCCTAGACAACCCAAACATACAGCAAGCGATCGATGGCATTTACACCGCACCCAGCGCAGTGAGACACCCAGCGCAGCGAGACAAACACCGGTGCCAGTACGAACAGCAGTAGCCGCTCATTGTTCATTAAGAGAAAAATCAATATGAAAGGTCAAATGGAGGTCAGTGTCAGAAAGGCATTGGCGTGCCGTGGGGCAAATGTCTGCCCCTTGGAAACTCTGAACAAGCTACCGGCACGGTTCGACTGTTCAGGGGTCGATCGATTTGTTTCCCACCATCTTAGTCTTTATTGGCGCTTCTGTTGCATAAACTGTGGAGCTGACTCCTAAAAATAAATTTTTGAGGCTGACTTGCAATTACGGCAGCCACCTACAATTTTTCTGTGGGGGGCGGATACAGCTAAATGAAAATTAGCATCAGTAAATTAGTTTTCTTTTCCACTGCAGTGATAAAGTAATTAATGTGTTGCCTCAGATTTTAAGGGGACGCCTTTTAAAGGTCTTTCAGATAGGATTTGATTTCAAAACAGCATTTAGGTCACAATAATTAACCTTTTTATAACTAAAAAGGACGTGTCTATGTGGACATCACAGAAATCACATGCTCTGGATGTGTCTCGAAACCTGGGTTGGTTCTAGACCCTTTTTAGGGTGTCTTCAGCGCCCCTGTCTGTCATCTCAGCCCCCCTAAAACTATAATCACCCATTTGAACGATCGGGCCAGTGCTGATTCCTCTAGAAAGTGTATCATTTTCAGGTGTCTGAAGTCTTGCCAATATAAACATTCAAGTGATTTTAAGACACTGAGAAAGAGAATTCAATGCGGAACTCGCACGCTGTGTGATATATCGTTTCAGCGCAGTCGCACAAACACCCAACCCGAAGAGTAGCAAATTGAGCTCTCTTTCACGTCTTTATGAGCAAATACACATAGACTTATGTCTAAATGCCCATCTTTATGATTATGCACGTAGACACAGTCTTAAGTGAACATAAATAGTGAAGAAAATCTGTTGTGTGTCAATATAACAGATCCATGCATTAGACCCTGTTTACATCTGGTATTAAGATGCGTCTTGGCCGATCAGATCACAAGTGGATGAATCTAAATAAACGGGGTCTAAAACGTTTTGAACTCGTCCGCTTTCGAGCACTTCCAGAGGGGGTCGAAAACACATTTGTCTGGATTGGTTTCATAGTGTAAACGCTCATGTGATCGAATGATTTGAACAGTCACAAAAGACTGCCTACTCTCTGTCTACTGATCTGATGTGTAAACATTATGGGCACGCTAGCCAGACAGGATTTAAACTTTGCATTAAGACCCAAGTTTGGCTTGAAGATGAAAAACGTACCAAGCACAATGCTCCCTCACCATTCCTGATTTCTAACACACTGCAGAAATCGGCATGGTCTTGCAAAAATGTTGCGTCATAAGGTTACATTGGTCAAAACAACAAGTCTTTAGGCAGGCTGAGCTACAAAAAAAAAATTCTTTAGTGTTGTCAATATTTTTTTTTTTGTAATTTTAACTTAAATTACATTAAACTGACTTAAAATGAGTTACAACTTATAAAAAATAAGTTGAAAATTGCTGAAACTTATTTTGATGAGTTAAATCAATGTAAAAACATAAGTTGTCATAACTTATTGAACATATATTTTTTTTGCAGTGTAGTTGACAGTAATACTTGTCAATAATAATAATATGATGATTTTCTGTTAGTCAAACAGTAGCCTATGTGTACCGATTTAAAATAAATTAAATAAAGCAGAAAGTCTGGAATCATTAAATAATTTATAAACATTTATAAACATCACGTTGCGTTTTCAATGAATTGTTCATTCCGGTGTGGTTCGCTTTAAAACACGAATTCTGTCATATTCTGTGATTGCGTCTGAAGAGTGAAATACAGTGTGAAATACAGACTGAACGGAACGTCAAAACATCCCACCGATATATGGCCAGATGATACACAAACTATACGTTTCTTGGCTGGATAAAGCAATCCAGCGTCTCGCTAGAAAAAGTTTTGATGGATAAGGTATGCAGTGAGGTACAGGAGTCGAACGCGTGACTGAGTCTGTTGTATTGATGAGCAAACAAACCATATGTGCGCTCTCGATGCACTGATCACACATGGTATTTATGCACAGACACATTTCAGTAAATTCAAGTTGTTTCCACACACATTCAGGAGGATAATATTTTGATTTGTTTAGTAATTGTGTTTAGTAATTCTGAATGTATCTGTGTACTTTAGGTATATGCAGTCAGGTTAAGGCGGTGGTTTAGTTTTTTTTTTTTTGCCATTTCAGATGTGGTCCTGTTCAGTATCGCAACCTGACTTGTCTAAAATGCAAACAAGCTCTTTGCTGTTGCACTGTACACATATATATATACACTGTGAATTCTGAAAAGTTTTATTCTGTAATGTTTTTTGTTTTTTTCATGGGTGTGCATACATTTCTGAATTATATGGACCTCTCATATTTCTTGTTTGGTGTCTTTTTGGAGTCTCCAAGTGTCCTTTTTTGGAAAGACACCTACATTTACCTTTTTTTTTAAAAGCTTGCAGAACATACTTGCAGAACTTGCAGTTTTGTGAGAATCACCCTTCAATCTGATGATTTACTTGGATGTAGCAAATGATGACAAAATGGACGTGTTTTTCACCCAAAGCAGTCAAAAAGGTCTAAATCCTTAATGAAAGTGCATTAAGCAGTGAAACAAGAAATAGTTACAGTATTAGATGAGGGTCAAAATCAATCAGGAGGATTGTAAATAATAAACCACTATCCCATATTCCTATTAGATTAGATTTCTCAGAGAACCAAGTTAGTTATGTAAGCTAAGCTTGGGTTTAAAAACACAAAAAAAGTCTGTGAAATCCAAACTAATTCCATCTAGGGCCTTCTAACCTATAATGATTTATTTTAGTGAGGTTTTAGGTAAGTTTGAGGGCGATTTGAGATAGCTCTAAGCTAGCTAAAGTAGCCTTGCCAACTAAAGCACCTGATTCTACAGAGTTTTTCATAGACATTTTTTTCTTTTATTATTCTTATTCTTATTTTGGCAACCAGCAAGTGGCTTATTGAATTAAGAGATAGGCCTAATGAATGATTTATTGTGGTAAGGTTTGCTAAGTTTGAGGGTGAAGATTAAGATATAAAGCCTTGCTACTTGGCAACTAGCAGCTGATTCTTGAGAGTTTTTCATTGACTTTTGCAGGCAACGTTTTATGACTTTTTTTCCCTTCTTTTGTTATTATTATTATTCCTATTTTGGCAACCGGTAATCAATTTTTGAGTGCAGCTCTCTAACACGAACATATACATGCACAGCACAGACACTGTTTCAATTCGCTCCAGCTACAGTGAGATGACACCACCTCTTGACTCAGCTTCCAAACTCTGCATTGAGATATAAAACATGTCATTTTGGTTCGGATGATACCAGAATCCAAAACAGTAGATCTTGAGCCAAATTCATCTGTGGATGAGTAGAGCAACAAGCCAGAAGCTGTTGCCCTTGGGTAGAACGTGAACACGGACGGCAAATAGAGAAGACGGATGAGGCTACGTCTTCCCAGGGGACAAACCCGTTATATGGCAATACTGTACGGTAATGGCTGGGCTCTGGGGTCTGGCTCCCGTGGCCTTGGTGAGAAATGTAATATAGTGGCTTTTCAAATACACATAATACCATCATGCTTTCTCTGATTTTCAGCTCTAGTGGTTGGCAAGACATGCATTTGGCACACAGGGGGTCCTTGCGTTAGCTAAAGACTTCATTAAAGTGCCATGAGGCACAAATGTCAGCACTTGGTAGGTATAATAGCTTTGGACAGAAATGCAGACTTCGCACAAGTATCATCTCGGCAAAGGATGTCATTTAGATGTGATCCTTAAAGCTTAAGCTCACAACATGGGACAGAGGTTTGGTGCCCAAGCAAAACTTAAATATGCAAAGTGTTGTAGTTTTACTTACCTGCTCCCCATCTTTCCGAACGGGAACTGCATCCACCGCTGCAGGGAGAGAGAGAGAGAGAGAGAGAGAGAGAGATAAGGGAATAGGCATGTGGCTTATGCAACCTTTACCGAATAAGCTAAGTCAAACTGACAGCTCCTCTCTTCATTTTCTGCTGACATTCACACAAAGACCTAAAATTAGATTAATTATCCATCCAAAACCGACAGCACTCTGTGAGGAAGGAGATTTGTAGCATCATGTTTCTATATCGCATCGTTCCTATAAAATGATAAAAACATTAGTGATTGCTCTGCGTGATGCAATTATGCAAATCATTAGGAATTGTATTTCAAGAATAGGCTGAGGAGATACTGAATTTGAGATTAACCCTTAAACAAGCACTTATTTCATTTTATATTCCAGACTCCTCTACATGTGCACTTTAGCATAATTTTGATTATGAAATATGTTGTTGGTGTGTGTGTGTTTACAATGACTCATTCAAACTGACAAACAAGAAATGACATGTAACCCAGTTTCCACTAACATTTGAATGATGTGCCTGAAAACAATTAACCTGTAACATTAGAGATTGCAAAAACACATACAATTGTACCATAATGACTGTTTTTAAGGCAAAGCAATACATGGAGCCTCACCATTCAGTGACGAATCTCAATACAGTGCACAATTAAGGCCAACCAGCAATCGAACAATCAAACACATGTGAGTTATCATGTGCACTAACTGTACGCTTATTTAAATGGTGGGGTTTTTTTGTGTGTGTTTCAACTAGTTTTGGGAATGCCATACTTGCTGCTTGTGCTCTCATCTTTAGTGAGTGTAAGGATATGTTTGCAAAGAGTGATAAATGGCTGTACAAGAGAGGTTGTGTGGAAGCCCTTATGGCATATAGAGAGAGTTTGGTTGTGTAGTGGTAACTGCAGTGACATGCACCCTCATTAACACTAATACAGATTCATTGATTCATTGTAGAATGGGGGTCAAACCTGGTGCATGCTGTGCAATATTGTTGCTTGTCAGATTGTATGATATGAGCAGAATAAGAGTTTGCATAAAGCTGTATTTGCATTGTGCCTGTTGCTGCCATAATAATGTCTCGCTATGTGGACCAGTGACATAACATCATTTTTGTAAACAGTATCCAGCATTTCAGAAATAAAAGTCTATTTTTAAAAAGCATGCATGCTGAACACGTCACACTGAAAGATCCAAGACTGGTGATTTGTTCCATTTGACAAAGGAAATCTTTTCCAATACAAAAAGTGTCAGACAGCAAAATTGTGGCCAAAATTGTGTTGTGAATCTTCACTGCGCACATGTACAAAATTATTAATGAATGAGACCCTGCCTAGCTGCAGTTCTCATGCTCTCTCACTCCCCCGTCTCTCTCGATTCAATTTAGTTCTATTTAATTCAGCTCAATATCAGTGAAATTGAGTTGAGCATTGGCTTGATTCATTGAACTCATTTACAACCGTCCTAAACGGTTGACGCAATAGAATAACAATATTGTGATGGGGTTAATCACATCAAGACAGAATGTACCAGTCCTTGTTCTGCATCTGATTTTATTTTTTCCACTCCAGACTGATCTCAAAATGCATTAATTGCATCCTGTGCATGTGTGTGTGAGCGTGTGTCTTTTAATTGCTGGTCTCTCTCTGTGTGTAAGTACAGCAGAGCCTTTGGGCCTCAGGGCCATTTCCTCAATCAACCTAACCCACTCTGGAGAGAAGGATAGAGCCATGCAGAGCAGTGCAGCTCTGGAGGAGACCAATGAACCAGAGTAAAGAGTAAACAGAGAAAGACAGATAAAGTGAGTTAAGGTATAAAGCAGATCCACTCATAATCAATTAGAAAGGAGACAGCGAGAACTAACATGCCAGAAGAACACTAACAATGATGAGAGCAATGATAGACAGACAAACAGACATATAGACAGCCAGGGGTGCGTTTCCCAAAAGCATCGTTAGCCAACTATGGTCGCAAGTTCCATCGTTATCAGCATAGTTCAACGAGTCGGTGTTTCCCGAAACCATCGTTCCAACGAACATTCGCAAACAGCATCGCAAACTTGTGTGGTTGGAACGACAGCTCTCGACCTGTGGTTAGAAGCAGTTTCTAGTTTGCATGACATGTGGAGTCAATACAAGTCAAATAAGCAAGCTGACATGCAGTACAATCTATATATTTTATTTAGAATACATACAAATGTAATTTACGTCTTTTAGTTTGTCAAAATATTTAAATCATCGTTTTTGATAGTGCGCATGTGCTCTTGTACGCAAGAACGAGAATATGATTGAATCTGGAAATAAAGCAAAATAACTGCGCTGTAAAAAAAAAAGTTGGATTAACTTAGAAAAGTAAGTTACCAGGTTGCCTTAAAATTTTGAGTTCATTGAAATTCAAAATTTGAGTTAATACAACAAAGGAGATTGGTTTAATAAATAGAAACTCAAAATATTATGTTATCTGAACTACATTAATTATCTAAGTTGATTTGACAAAATATAAAAAGTTGTGATAACAAATCATCAAAATTCATTTTTACAGTGTGAGAAAAATGAGAAATAGTCCTCAGATGCCATGTCTGTAATTTATATCAAAACATCTAGCATTAACTCGATCTCAAACAGTTTCATTAAAATAAATTATTACTCCACCACCTGCGTGACATCAAACCAACGTGGTTGAACGATCACTTTGCGACAATGGGTTTCGGGAAACAGTCGTGACTAGCTAGTTGATTTCATCAACAATGCATCGTACTATGGTAGTGAAGCATCGAGTTATGATAGATAGATAGATAGATAGATAGATAGATAGATAGATAGATAGATAGATAGATAGATAGATAGATAGATAGATAGATAGATAGATAGATAGATAGATAGATAGATAGATAGATAGATATGAATCCCTGCACATCCCAGCTGTCAGGACCCATATACGGACAAAACACTTCCACTCATGCAGGAAAATACATTGAGAAAATCCCAAGAGACATGAAGGATAAGCCATCACATCCAAGGTCGCTAAGCGCCACATGGCCGCTGCACTGTTTACCCTGCCCATCTACATTTATGTCTGAATCTGACACTGGGCATTATGGGGGCCCGAGCTTCAGGGGAAAGGAAAGAGAGAGCGAGAGAGACGAATAAAGAAGCAGTCAAACGAGATAAACAAATATCCATGTGACGAGGATAAAAGCTAACGTCAATAGACATTGAACGATGAGGAACAGGAAGGGAGATTCCTAGACACCCAGCATAAGCCTGACGGTCTCACGGAGAGAAGCAGAAGAAGATCTGCATTGCCAAGGACCAGATGGAGGAACAACTGGACCATGGACAATCTAGCTTGACAGATCTCACAGCCTAGGGAACATCTTTGAGATTTTGTACAGCAAAAAGGTAGGGAAGAAGTAGGAGAGAGGGAAGAAAAAAGGGACAAATAATGGAATGCAAGCTGGAACTCTGACACACGGTGACGCTCACAGTGACTCTGATTAGGAGCGAAGTCCAAGAGGCTGACTCACCTCCAGTACTGAGCCAAAAACACACAGAGAGGGGGAGGGAAAGGAAAGACAGAGACAAAGGGGATGAGAGAAAGACCAAGACACTGAATGAAGGGAGGAACACTATGGAATACGGTATAACAAGGAAAAACGGAGGACAAAAGGAGGTAGGCGTAAAGAGATTAAAATGACACGGAGTTAGGAGACACAGAGACTCAGAAAGAGAACCGAGTCACAGAGAGAGAGAGCACAAACTTACAGACCATCACAATACTGACCATCAGGGTGAAGAAGCAAAAACACACAACAGGTGTTTACACTTCACAATTGGGTTTGTGTCTACGCAAAATGGATACGAACCAATTGTTCCCAGGCTATATAGATGCTAACACAGAGCAGTGACATTTTCTGTTGAATGCTTTCTTCGGCTCAAATGAAAATTGGTGTCACATTACATACATATGTGGCCTTCAAAACAAGATGCATTTACACTTGACTGGGAGACATCTTTAAACCACTTCATGAGGTGGTCTGACTGAGAGACGTCTCAAATGTCTTGAAGGGCATTTCAATCTTTCCATGATCAAGTGCAAATACCTCTAAAGTGCAAAAGACTGAACATGGGTGAAAAACAGGGACAGTAAGGGATAGATGAGGAGAATGAGAAATAGAAACCTAAGAAATTAAGTGAACACGTCACTTTACAATCAGTTACAATGAACAGCAGCAATTACTATTTAGATGAGTCAGCTATAGCTATTAAAGTAGGACAAAGTCTGCTTTGAGATTAAAATGATATGAACATTTACATTTTTGTGCTATTTAAAGCTGCATAATGAATCTGAGCAAATTAATATCCAAAACAAATATCAGCATACCATAACCTTGTATGCTCCTGAAAGTTTTGTATATATATATATATATATATATATATATATATATATATACAGTATATATATACATTGCCATATACACATATGCACTGAGAAGTCCCTTATGGTTACCAAGGCTGCATATTTTTGATTAGAAATACAAATCAAACAGTTACGTTGTGAAATATTATTACAATTTAAAATAACTGTTTTTTTATTTTAAAATGTAATTTATTCTTGTGATGCAAAGCTGTTGTTTTTTTTAGCATTATTACACCAGTCTTCATTGTCACATGATCCTTCAGAAATCATTCTAATAGCTGATTTGTTGCCCAAGAAACATTTCTGATTATTATAAATGTTGAAAATGTTTTCAGGATTCTTTAAAATTGAATAGTTACTGTTATATAATTACCATGAATATGCTCTAAATATATTACAGTCTAACTGTTAGTAACAAAGGCGTTGCACTTCAATTTAGTACCACATTTTTTGTGATTTATCTCTACGTTGTGATGTCAGTTGGGAATTTCTATCTTAAGCAACATTTTTCAGTTACAAATGAAGGTAAAAGAGAGAAAGAGTGAGAAAATATTTTATTCCATTTCATTGCGGTATTGATTTTTGAACATTTCTTCACTTGGGATTTAAAACTCACCTCTAAATGATTGGTTTATGAAGTGACCTTCAACCTAATATTAATGGAAATCTTTAAAAGAAACAACTGCTTCTACTGTCTCAAATTTAATTGGAAGGATAAGACAGGTGAAACTGGATGTCAGTGGCTTAAAATAAGGAAAGTCTAGGGGCACCATTAGAATAAAACCTAAAAGTGTCCTGAGGATCGGTTCCCTGCTTAGACAGCACTGGATAGGAAGTGATGGAAACACTTTAGAATACTGTTCCATCATTATTGAATAACTACACAGGAACAAATGAGTAATGCAACATTAACATTAGCAAATGCTATTAACCAACGAGAAACTCTGATTAACTAATTAGTAAGTATTAGCACTGAGTTGAATGTGGTAGTTCACTATTAGTTCACTATCAATAGCCTAACTACTTTTCATACCTTCCAGCGGACTAAGAAGTACTATGTTTATAATTCATGTGAATAATGCATAATTAATTCTAAAGTGAAGATCATAACCCACTAGCAATGACTAAAGTATTACCAAACCCTTAAGAATCAATTACTAATTATTTGGATCAGTATTCTGAAGTGAAAAGCATGATAACTCCCTATTAATTACTGAAGTCATTGTAAGCTTTTGAAGCTTTTGAAGAAAGGTTTTGGATAGTAATTGCTTCTGATGGATTTGGTCATTACTAGTGGTTATATGGTTTTCACTTTAGAATTCTGTTCCCAATAATTAGTAATTCCTTTATAAGGAAGTAAATAACACTTGAGTCATTACTGGTGGGTTACCATCAGTGTTAGGTGTAAATAATTACTTTAAATTATACTTTTCCATTGAAAAAGTAAAGGGATTACTCTTAATTTTTCTGTAATTTAATTACTTCTGGTGTTATTGCATTAAATACTGTAGTGTATAGAACAATTATACTGTATATAAAACAATAGTGGATTTAACATCAAAATTGATTGTTTAATGTTAAAATGTATGTTTTTAATTTAACTGTCTCCCTTTAAATATTTTGTTCAGTTCACAAAAAAATATATGCAATTTTATCTTATTTATTTGAAAGAATTAAAAGAGCAGTTTCATGTCTATCGTTGTAACTGGTTGAGGTTGATATGGGATTTAGTTAGTAAATAGTAATAAGTTGGCTAATTCATTACTTTTTAGAGAGAGTACTGTTATTGGTAGTTGTTCTGAACAAGGCACATGACAGGAATAATCCAGGACACTTTAATTCAAAAATACTCAGTAAAACTCAGGGAAACTCAGGATTTCTCAACACCTCAACATTGACAAGACAGGAAAAGGACTGCAAGAATATGGGCACAGGGCGTATAAATACTAGAAAAATTAGGGCACGGATAAGCTAATTAATTGGACGACTGGTTTAATGAATCAAACAGACACAGACTAGGAAAACTAGGCCAACTGACACGGCACACAGGTAAAAACAGGACCAAACCGAAACAAAGTTGACACAGAGAATACATGTTACATTATTCCAAAGGAAGGGGAAGTGGAACAGAAGAAGACAAAAACAGTCCAGGGTAAACAAAACATTCCATGGAGGATTGGAGAGTGGGAGGAGCCAGGGAGAGCCAGGTGCAAGAGGAGCTAAATGAAAATCCAGAGTCCAGCCAGGATGATATCCCAGGGCGGAGTCGAGGGAGGGAGGAGCCATGGTAGAGACTTGGCTGACGACACCCTGGAGACGACCGATGGAGATGGAGACGGTCGGAGCTGAAAGGATGAAGAACCCATGTGACATCACTGACAGGTGGAGGAAGGTGCAGGAAGGAGCGACGTCTGACAAGGCAGAGTCGGCGAGAGGAGGGAGCCCGGTGGAGCCGTCAGGATGATGGTTTCTGGTGGAGCCAAGGCGGATCCGCACAGGACTGGGTGGAACCAGCAGAGAAAGAGGGGATACAGGACTGGGTGGAACCAGCAGAGAAAGAGGGGATACAGGACTGGGTGGAACCAGCGGAGAAAGACGGGATACAGGATTGGTTGGAACCAGCGGAGAAAGACGGGATACAGGATTGATGGAACCAGAGGGGAAAGAGGGGATACAGGACTGGGTGGAACCAGCTGAGAAAGATATGGGATACAGGACTGGGTAAAACCAGCGGAGAAAGAGGGGATACAGGATTGATGGAACCAGAGGGGAAAGAGGGGATACAGGACTGGGTGGAACCAGCTGAGAAAGATATGGGATACAGGACTGGGTAAAACCAGCGGAGAAAGACGGGATACAGGATTGATGGAACCAGAGGGGAAAGACGGGATACAGGATTGGGTGAAACCAGCGGAGAAAGAGGGGATACAGGACTGGGTGGAACCAGCAGAGAAAGACGGGATACAGGACTGGGTGGAACCAGCGGAGAAAGACGGGATACAGGATTGATGGAACCAGAGGGGAAAGAGGGGATACAGGATTGGGTGAAACCAGCGGAGAAAGAGGGGATACAGGACTGGGTGGAACCAGCGGAGAAAGACGGGATACAGGACTGGGTGGAACCAGCGGAGAAAGACGGGATACAGGATTGATGGAACCAGAGGGGAAAGAGGGGATACAGGACTGGGTGGAACCAGCTAAGAAAGATATGGGATACAGGACTGGGTAAAACCAGCGGAGAAAGACGGGATACAGGATTGATGGAACCAGAGGGGAAAGAGGGGATACAGGACTGGGTGGAACCAGCTGAGAAAGATATGGGATACAGGACTGGGTAAAACCAGCGGAGAAAGACGGGATACAGGATTGATGGAACCAGAGGGGAAAGAGGGGATACAGGACTGGGTGGAACCAGCTGAGAAAGATGGGATACAGGACTGGGTAAAACCAGCGGAGAAAGAGGAGATACAGGACTGGGTCGAATCAGAGGGGAAACAGGAGACTCGGGCCTGGGTGGGACCAGTAGGGGTGTAAGAAACAGGTGATTTACCTCCTCAGACACCTCCAAGTTCCGTTCAAAGTCCAAATATTTTCCAGAGGCCATATAATTCGCATCCACAGTGACAGAGTTGTAGGTGGGGCTTCCCTCCATGCCCTCGGACTCCACAAGCATTCCCTCAGTGACGTGCTGTGTTTCCGGCTCACACACCAGGTCAGACTCTCCGTGAGGTTCAGGCTCAGGCTCAGGCTCAGGCTCAGGCGGAAAGCCGATCACAGTCTGTGGTGGGCTCTCGCCAATCTCCAGAGCAGATAATAATCCAGGAGTCTTTAAAAGTCTTTAATTCAAATATACTCAAAAACTAAGAAACAGATTTCACAACACCTCAACATTAACAAGACAGGACAAAGACTTCAAGAACACAGGGAGTATAAATGCTGGAACAAATGAGGGAACTAATAAGCTAATTAATTGGACAACTATAATGAATCAAACAGACTCAAGACAAGGAAAACTAGGCCAAATGAGAGGACACACGGGTAAAACAGGACAGAACCAAAAACACAAGGAACCAAAAGTAAAAACAGAGCATACATGTTACAATAACACGGTTGAAGTAATTAGTAGCTAGTAATTAATTACATATTTTAGAGTAACCAACACAGGTTGCCATGATGTTCACTTTAGAAAACTGTTCCAAATGACTAGAAGGATGTGGTAACACTTGAGTCATATCTTTGTATCATATCATACCTTACAAAAACGTCAAAATCTTACAATGATTTCAGTCATTACTTGGTTATAATAGGAGTTATCATGCTTTTCACTTTAGAGTACTGTTCCAAATTATTTCTCATTACTCATTTGTTCCTGTGTAGATATTTATTAATGACGGAACAGTATTCTGAAGTGTTACCAAAGTGATAAGAGGTATAAATTCTCTTATAAATTCTCTCTCTCTCTGTCTCTCTCTCTCTCTCTCTCTGTGATTCCTCCTAAACCTTTCAATCATACTGAGCCAGTCACCTTGGACCGTGTCTGTCGCCACACAAGCTGGATCATGCAATCACATGCAAACAGCACACACACACACACACACAGAAGCATAAGATTGAGTGTATGTGAAAGAGACAGAGAGAGACTATCTGTATGTCAGCTTGTCTGACCCTCTTTCAGAGCTTGAAATTAAATCAATACAAAGAGGTATCCCTGAGTAACGCAATAGCTCAGAACAGAACAAACACGTACAGAGAGCGACCCAGTGCAAACATCGACATTAGTGCCAAGAGCTGAGCCATCCACCTGATGCCCTCCTAAACACACCCACACAATGTTTCTCACCCACAGTCCTGTGACAAACAAATACATGTGTACATTTATTAATTCAGCAGATGCTTTTATCAAAACCGACTTCGAAAAACACAAGCATAAAAGAGTCAACAATATAAGATGTGTCACAAATTTCAATAGTAAACGAGAACACTACAAAGTCAGTAGACATGCAGGGACAGAAAAAAGAGAGAAAATGTTGCAGAACTCTTACACAGAAGTGTGTGATTTCACTTCCAAGCGTGTCAACACACACTTCTCAACTTATTGCCTTTTATACCCACCCCTGGCCCTAAGACACCTATTTAGGACGGAACTACTTGGGTCAGATCATTCATCATTCGGCTACAACAACAATACTTTTACATTGCTCTGAAATACTTTTATATTAAATATAAATAAAATATTTTTGCATAGCAACGGCAACTAATTCTGACTGCTAAGTGTATATTTGATGGCATACGTAAGCAATAAGGTACGAGAGGCTGTGCGGTATCGTGAATAAGCCATGGCTGAAGGGCGTTGTTAGGCATGTATGACTGTAAAAAAAAAGACGCGACGCCTTGAGTAAGTTACCTTATTGCTTTTATAAAACGGTTAGCGTTACCACACAATACAAATATTAAAGAGATAGTTCACCCAAAAATGAAAATTCTGTCATAATTTACTCACCCTCAAGTTGTTTCAAACCTGTATGAGTTTCTTTCTTCTGTTGAACACAAAAGAAGATATTTTGAAGAATGTTGGTGACCAGACAGTTGCTGGACCCCATTGACTTCCATAGTATCTTTTTTTCCTACTATGGAGGTCAATGGGGGTCACCCAGTGGGCCCCCTATGCCGGGAATATTGAGCCCTAACTCGGCTTTCTTCCTGAGACATGGTCACTTCCTGTGAAACTTTGATCGCGCAGAACTCCAGAGACAAGCCGACTTAAGGCTCCAGACTCCCAGCGTGGGGGGCCCACTAGGATGCCCCACTAAACCCAGAGTATGGAGCCCCAACTCGGCTTGGCTCCCGAGATACACCCGGTCAAACTTCCAGCTACAACTCCAGTCGAGCCAACGGCTCCAGAATAAAAAATATGTTTTACTTCTTTAAAATCAATTAATTTTTATATTTTGTGAATCAATTATGATATGGGCTTATTTGGAACACATGCGGGCTTAAATGGTGCCAAAGTACCAAATAAGCCCATGCCAGACTTCTTTCTTTATTCCTAAAATATCTTAATTTTATATTCTAAAATGTAGGCTACATCAACTAATTATTACATTTTCAAATGAGAGATAAATCTTATTTTTAAATGTTTCTTATAAACCATGTCAATATCTATATTAAAAAACCTAGACTTATATTTTGGTGGGCTTATTAGGTACACTTTACATAATATCATATGTTATCCCTTACCTGTCTTTTTTTTTTTAAATGTATACTGTCTTAATCCATGATAACATGTTAATGCTTTATGCTGACCCTCACTGGTCAAGTACAGAAGCGTATAAATATAGCAGATTCCCAGTGAATATTTTTGACAGCCTATCTAACATAACTTTAATGAGGAAAGCCTGTGAAGTGTTATTTCATGCTTGTTTACAGAAAGGTGCAAGAGGACATTTCTAGTTTAATACTTTGATTAGTAAATTCCAATTGCCCTTTACAGTCTGTCACCAGATTAAGGTATTTCAGTAGTGCCCTTTAAAGGCTGTGCTTGATTCATTACACAATATTGTGAGAGGAACAATTGCTGTGTAAGTGCTTCTATACAGGACTCCAATTAAAAAATCCAAACCTGATATAAAAAAGTTTGCAAGTAATATCAATGCATTTTACTGTTAGCACTGAATATCTAAAGGATTTGTGATGATCAATGTAGACTAAGAATGTTTCTATTTCTGGCTGTAGCAACAATTCGTTTTGTGAGGTCATGAAGTCATGAATAACAAAAAAAAAATCGATAACAGGGCCTTGGTTGACCCATTAAAGTGTCAGTGCAACATGTTGACAGCACATACATTTCCTTAGCTTACATGAAAGTGTTTTGAGTGTTTACCTCACTCAAAATAAGGGAGTGAACAACCACAGGCCCATATCAGGCTCTTGACCCATATTATTTAGCATGCATCTTGTCCTCTCTCCTCTCCTTTTCGGTCACTGTAAAGTAGACACTATTTATAGCCAAACACACTAAATATGCCATCCACGCTCCTCCCCAGAGCACATAACAGATAGCCAGCTAAATTCAGTGCCACAACTTGAGGATGCAGGAATTTTTAGTCTAAAAAATAAGCATTTCTATAAGAGGTGATTAAATTTAGCTCTCTCAGGAGGATATAAATACGGGCTTCCCTAATTACCCAATATGTCCCGCTCTGACACTTTCTGCAATAGCTTTTTATGTGAAAGAAACCTAGACTCCGTGTTCCTGTGACATCACAGCTCAATGACAATCAAAGGTCAAATACAGCGGCATTTCTTTTTTTATTACTCCATCAGCTGCCTGTGTTTGTTTTGATACTGCGCCCTCGTCTTAATGGGCGTACAACATCATAAAACACGTTTAAGAGGAACAATTCTGTGTCCTCTCTCTGTTTGCCTGCCTGCAGTCTCACGGTTACAAGAGAATATTAATCGCACCAAAACACCTGCAATTTGTCATCGACGGCTGCGTTAAAGCGGCATTTGGCGGGAACAGGTGCCCACCGGTGTCATTGACTTTGCAGAATTTGACCTACATGTGAGGCGCATCCAGCTCCACGTCACACCTGAGCGCTTTTTGCTCGTGAGCGCGTGGACCCTGCACCTCTGATCCTGAAAAACACCCTCTTCAGTTAACCTCTTCGGGCTACGCACGAGCGTACGCGCTCAAACCTGTGAACTGCTGCTATTTTCACACAGACAGCTCCTGACGTGACCTTAGCACGGTGTCAAATGTGGCGAGTCTTTGAGACCGTACGTTCTGGATATGCATCGAAAGCAACCATTCGCTCCAAAAATTCCACTTCAGATCTTTAAAACTACCGGGTGAACGGCACCTACCGCATGCAGGCGGACACATACGGATATCAATTCCAGACGCACTAGCGGCTCTTAAAAGCAGACATCTCAATCCCGGCTTCCCAGGAGCAGTATCACTGTCAAAGCCTGGAGGACAAATGGCCTTTAACCAAAAGGTTTCCATAGAAACACACACGTTTTCCCCAAGAGGGGGATGCTTGCGAGCGGAGCAGTGCCTATCGCTCCTCTACCCCTGGCTGGTCTCCTTTCAACCTAGAAAAGAAAGGCTATCAAAACGGAGAGGGTCTTACTGATGGTGCGGGATCCGATACAGCCCATGGTGTCTCAGCGAGGGCCGGTTTGTGAACGAGGAACGAGAGCCACCCTCTCAGCAGACATTCTCTCCTTCTCTCTCTCACTCCTCTTCTTCTCCACGTCTCTGACTCTCCCCTCCTGTCTCTGTAAGGCTGTATGCGAGAGCGAGTGTGTGTGTGTGTGTGTGCCTCCAACACGCTCTCGCCGTCATCCACCCTCCCTCCCTCCCTCCCTCCTTGGCTCACTGCAACCCCCTCAATACTCTCTGATGAGACGAGATATCAGAGTTAGTCAGTCACTAAGTCAGTGTGTCTGTGAAACAGGAGAAAATGCTGTGAAATCTCTCGCCGGCCACTTATGTTCCCTTAAATCCCTTTGTAATCAATACAAATGTTTGAAGTATCAAACAGCTGACAGTGACATTGAGAAATGTCAATGACAACAAGAGGAAAGAGCGCTGATCAGAAGTTACATGCAATTCCCTGGAGTTCCAGGACTGAGAGGATCAATATCTTGGCTAATCGTGCAGGGCATCTCTTTTCTTTGGTTCTCTCCATTATCATTTGACAATGCGGTGCATCTGTCTCCCCACCCAACTCTTGCCCTTGCTCCATTTTTTCCTGTTGCGCTTGCATTCTCCAAAAGCATACACAACCATCTATTTATCCCTCTTAATACCTCAGACTCCCTCTTTGTGTCCTTTCTCACGCTCAAATTGAAGAGTTTCGTACATCTATATAAAAACGGTTCATCATGATTGCTTGTCATGTCCAGTGTGTCCGTAGAGATCCGTAACCTTGAATATACCCACACACAGGCACACACGCTGTCCAGACTACATACGCACTCTCCCTGCCTCAAGCAAGATAGGGTCCTTCCTTTTCCTTCTTTTTTTCTAAAACAAATTCTGTCACTGCATTCAGCCGGCTCTGCCGGAAGAAGAAGCTTCGAAGAGGAATGGAGAGGGCTAACCCAGGAGGTGTGCTTTGACTCATATTAAGGAGCATGAGGCTGTGCAGCTTGAATTAGTATTCAGGAGGGGAGAGAGAGAGAGCAAGAGTGATGAGGAGAGGAAAGAAGGGATGACAGGGATGGGAGGAGGAAAAGAACGGAGGAAATATGTGTGTGTGTGGTAATATTACAGGGAGCTGTCCCGACAGATGCCGAGCTTGACTGCTTTTCCGCTTCGCAAATGTGTTATGAAATGTACTACAATTATCTAAGCATTTCGTTGTTCACTTGGTGTTATCACGTTTTAAATCAAATCCACAATATAAGATCAACTTTAAATTGAGGTCATTTAGTTTTTCCTCATAAACTTACACTTTAAAACACGTACACATTTTTTTTTCTGTATAGGGACAGAGCAGAGTAAGACCCAGCTGACTTTTTGCCACGTGACCATATATTTATTTACATTTAGTTATTTGGAAACTTTTATTCAGCAAGAATGCAATAAATTGATCAAAAGTGGCAGTAAAGAGATAACATTGTTACATGTATTTATGTTTCATATGAATGCGGTTCTTTTGAACTTGCAGGTTCATAAAAGAATCTTGAAAAGCAGCACTGTTTTCAACATTGATAATTATAATAAGTTTTTCTTGAGCATCAAATCAGCATATTAGAATGATTTCTGAAGGATCATGTAACACTGATAGTGAGGTATATTTCATGTTCCGCTCCGTCAAAGTATACTCCTTTGGCCGTGAACATTGGAAAGATGTGATCTATTTTTCAAGCGCTCAAGTCACTCGCACATAAGCTGTTGTATACGCACACGCACCATCCTCGTGGACACAAAGGCTGAGTCCATAATTGCATAAGGTGCTTCTCAATACTCTAATTAATGTTTCCTCATTTCCTTGCTCTTCCGTCGTCCAGCCCGTGACCTGGAAACCGATTCAATTCAGCCATCTTGAAGGACATCTCAATTCTCTAATTGGACTTGCGAGGAATGAGGTGCGAGGAAGCTTCCTAAAGAAGTCATGAGCGAGAATATACAGATGTATCCTTCCCTCGCATCCTAACGGGGCGGAGATAAGACGTGAGCATAAATAAGAAATGAGAAGCACCCATACTCTCTTGAGTAGATACGTATTTTGAGTAATTATTTATTCTGGTGACCTGAGTCAGTTGCGATGCTTCACTGCCATTTGCAAATCCTCTCCCGTGGCCTCATGGGATAGTAAAGTGTCCATCGAATGCGCACTTAAGAATCTCTCTGGAAGTAGTCATCCGGGTACTTTTTGCCAACTTTTTTATGAGTTCTGTTAATTCGGGCATACTTCTTTTATAACACTGTTTTTTGCCTACTATATTATAGGGAAGTGTGCGATTTTGGATGCAGCCAACATTTTTGACAAAATTGGCTATACTTAGGAGGACTTAATGGCTGCTGAAAATTTAGCTTTGCCAACACAGCGTCACGGTCAGTGGCTGTAATGAAGCTCTAAGGAACGACGAAGGAGATACTATAGAAGAATCAAAATAATAACCAGGAGAATAACTGGGAAGAAACACAACCACAAACTCGCTGACATCAAACAATGCAAGACCAGGAACAGACTGGAACTGAGGGCTTAAATGCACGGGCAAACAGAGGAGCTGACGAGATAATGAACAGAATACTCAAATCAATCAGAAACCATAATGACAAACAGGACTAACAGAGGAGAACTGAACTAATTAACAAACTGGAAAGCTAACCTAGAAACACAGACATGACACAAAAACAAACCCAAAACGTGACACAGAAATACTTTTCTTTTTAAACATGTAAAAAGAGAAAGAAGGATTTACCTCTACCTCATTCTTAATTTCTTAAGCAAAAAGCTTACCCCTCTCTCTTCTTAAATAGTGATATTTTTTTCTTGCATCAACTCTACAATTATTACGCAATAAACCTTGTTAGCAAGTTGATTTAACATAGGTCAGCTTACTCAACGCAATCATCAGTCAAAACACTATTGATAGCACATCAACATACCAACAGCTTCATAAATTCAGAAGCCCAAAGTGTCAACACGTTGGACTGTGTAAATGACTCTACACGAATCAATGCCTCAACTTTCCCTAACTCAAAAAAGGAGGCGTATACCTGACACTGAGGGAGATAAATAGAGAGGAAGAGGGAGGGAGAAGGCTCATCCAGACATCACAAAACCAACATTGGGACACCATATCATCATTTATTTATGCGCCCAACAGCTTGCCTGAAGTTACAGGAGGCTCTCTCAAAGGGTGAGTCATCCTTTTCTCACTCTCTCTTTCTCATTCTCCCTCCCTTTCTCCACCCTATCTCTCATTTTCAAAGCAGCGACTGACATCAAATTCACTTTGAGGCTGGGACTTCCTATGTTTCTCTTGCCTATTTTATGTGTGTTTGTGTATCAAATCATCTTAACTGTATATGCACCATATACATTTAAGGTTGCATGCTGTCAACTTAACACTATTGTTGCATGCTTTTAGGCTACATGCTTGCCACATACTGTCATGTTAATTGCATAACTATAAATAGCACTGAACATGTACTGACCTCCCAATGTTCTATAGAAGGCATGATGATGGTGGAAAACGCTCGGAACAATCCCCATAGCAAACTGCAGTACAACCGCTGCAAATCCAATTTCTTCCCTTTACATTTGCAGTGTGAGTACATCTGCCCTGCACTATGCCGAAAAAGCTATAATTCAGACAGAGAGCCAGGCTCCGGCCCGGATCTACTGCCCTTGGCCACGATCAATAACTCCATGTTAGCCAAAGTAATTCAGCAGGGTTTTATTCAGTCTGAACATTTCTTTGGCCCACGGAGAATGTGAATCATCCAGAGATCAGCAGCCCTGTCACTGTGTACCTGTGCAATGGCTCTATAGTTTACTTGATCTAAAAATGTGTTCGCTTCAAAGGGTTAGTTCGTCTAAAGTGTCTTATCTATCTATCTATCTATCAATTATCTATTGATCATCTATCTATTATCTATCTATCTCAACCCAAGCATGCAAGTTAGCATAAGGGCTAATAATATAATATAATACACTCACTGGCCTCTTTAGTAGGTACCCCCTTTTGCCCACTTTTACCAGAACTGCCTTAACTCTTCATGGCAAAGATTCAACAAGGTGTTGGAAACATTCTTTAGAGATTTTGGTCCATAATGAAATGATAGCATAATTCAGTTGCTGCAGATTTGTCGTCTGTACATTCATGATGCGAATCTCCCGTTCCTCCACGTTCCAAAGGTGCTCTATTGGTTTGAGATCTGGTGACTGTTAAGGCCATTTGTGTAGTGAACTCATTGTCATGTTCAAGAAAACAGTTTGAGATGATTTGAGCTTTGTGACAGCACGTGATACTGCTGGAAGTAGCTATCAGAAGATGGGTACACTGCGGTCATAAAGGGATGGACACGGTCAGCAATAATATACTCAGGTTTAAAAGATGCTCAATTGGTACTAAGAGGCCCAAGGTGTGCCAAAAAAAAAATCCCCCACACAATTACACCACCAGCAGCCTGAACCGTTGATACAGGGCAGGATGGATCCATGCTTTTATGTTGTTTGCGCCAAATTCTAACCCTACCATTTGAACGTCACAAGAAAAATTGAGACTTTTCAGACCAGGTAACGTTTTTCCAATCTTCTTGTCCAATTTTGGTGAGTCTGTGCGAATTGTAGCCTCAGTTTGCTGTTCTTAGCTGACAGGAGTGGCACCTGGTGTGGTCTTCTGCTGCTATAGCACATCTGCTTCAATGTCCAACGTATTTTGCATTTAGAGATGCTCTTCTGTAGATCTCAGTTGTAATGACTGGTTGCTGAGTTACTGCCTTTCTAGCAGCTCAAACCAGTCTGGCCACTCTTGTCTGAACTCTGTCTCCAACCAGGCATTTTTGCCAACATTCTCTAGAGATGGTTGAAAATGTGTTTAAATCCCAGTAGATTAGCAGTTTCTGAAATACTCAGACCAGCCCGTCTGGCACCAACAATTGCCGCGTTCAAAGACACTTAACCTGTCACCTGTCTTCTCCATTCTGATGCTCAGTTTGACTTCAGCAGATCGTCTTGACCATTTCTACATGCTTAAATGCATTGAGTTGTATTAACGAGCAATTGCATAGGTGTAAATAGGCTGGTGGTGAGTGTATTAATATAAAGTATATAAAATAATAAAGAATATGAGTAAAATGGCTGAATCTGTGAGCAAATTTTAGACATCAGTTTAAAAAGTATTATTTTAAAATATCTGACCGACTAATGTTATTTCTAAGTTGTTTGGAATAGCTACTTGTACATATAGATACATAACAGCATGTTTCACAATTCAGCTCATGATCGACTTGTAGATTTGCCACCTCAAGAGGGAAAAAACATTCACAATATAAAGTATTTTACTAATGTTTTGTGTCCCCTGATAGTCTCAAGAAGAAATAACGGTGGAAATCAAGTCACTGAAATAATATGATGGCATGCTACCCTAAATGAGTGCCAGGGGCATTGCGATTACTACTGTCTAGGAAAGAGTGCTTGTCTTCTTCCTTCTTAATTTGCTCAAGGGAACATAAATGCTTATTAGCATTGCCACAGTAATTTCTCCTTGAGGGAGACCACTGACAACACCCGCTAAACAGAGTCTTCCCTTAATACTTCATACGATATGTGGGTGTTAGCAAGGCAAAATTATACCAGTCACAGCTAGAGGAAACTTTGTGAGTTGCTTTATCTGAACCGACATTTCTTCTGCACCTGCTTAGGTTGAAAAAAACGTGCTTTTAAAAATGGAAAGTGTTTTAAGAAAACAAAAAGCAAAACGAAATCAGCATGCTAATAACGGCTTTTAAATTGTACTTTGCAAGTGATAATCGCGCTAGATCTTAATTACGGTTCATCTAACGTTACTGCTATTTAAAAAAAGAATGATTCAGCAGCACAGCTGATTCACATTGGCCTGCCTCCAGACAAAGTCTTGAATATATATGCGAATACAAGGCCAAGCAATTTTAAAATAAAGAGGAAGCCTGTTTAGACATGCATCTCGATTGGGAAAGCAGCAGAAATTATGTTCTTTTGGCAGTCCTGTGAGGTGACACATTGTGCCAGCCCTTGCTTAAATGAGATTGAGTATCCTCTCCATACTGCACAACACAATCTCATATCTAAACTGCTGTACTGTAGTCTTGCTGTCAGCTTCACTTCTGTTATGTGTTTATTGGGATAATGACTGTTCTGGGAGAGTCTGGCTATAACCACACTCCCTGGAGCTCAATCTCCAAATTCTCTTGCTAAACAGTTCGTAGACTATTGACTATTGCCCTCTTCTGGTGAAAACTACACACTACATGCCATGAAAAGCTATTATAAGGCCAATAGATACTAGATTATGCTGGTACGGTCATGAACAACACTAAAACAATCTGGCCCTATGATGAGAGGGACCCATTAAGGTCATGTTTGACATAAAAATGTTGTCCTGAGCCCAGTACATTTTTCAACAGTTTTGATATACACTATAGTCCTAGGCTGTGTTCAGATTGGAACATAGCATACTGCTTAGTTACTGCATACTGCAATATAAACTGTATACTGCACACATTTTTTTTAAAGTAGCCTACAATGTGATACTATTTAACTATATTTATAGCAGTATGCTACATGTTGTCACATGACCATATAGTTGGGACCTTAACAACAATGTGCAATTACTTTTAAATTGTAACATGTTTAGATAAGATATTTGAGTTTGTGCGTGATTATAATGCATCGGCCAATGTGTTATTAAGGGAAATAAATTGAAAACTTTGTTAATTTAGTCATCATTTTATTTATTTTTTGAGATGGCCCCTGAAGAATTGAATAATGTCAGTAAAAAAAAAAGCAGCAGTAAAAGAGATTAATCTGAAAGATAAATGTATTCTTATGGGCAGATATAAAAAATAAAATTATTTAATTGCCCATAATTTAATTGAAGATACTGTATATCATAGTAGCAACACTATTCATTTAAACTGACTGAGTTCACTAAACTAGCCTATAGGTTTTAATGAATAGCAAAAGAATGCACATGATCTAACTCATGCAATTTTTCTAATAATAATAACCCAAAGAATTACAATAAAAATTTGATAAAACAATAATAACAATAGCAACACCACTCGTTGCCTTTAATTCGGGGTCGGGACATTCTTACACCAAATGTCTAATTTTATTTTTTCACTTTAAATTAAAAACATTATTATATATATATATATATATATACAATTTTTATTTTTATTTTTTACAAACATGAATGTCCACAAATTCCTCATTAACAAAAAGACACAAAAACCGTTAATATTCAATATAATATAGACCCTTGGAATTAGGCTAAGATTATATTATATTAAATTAACCTATATGTTTATCTCTGTAAAGCTGCTTTGAAACAATCTACATTGTTAAAAGCGCTATATAAATGAAGATGACTTGGAAAAGTAAAGTAAGGGATTACTCGTATAACCTTTATTACTCGTAACTCGTAACTTTTCTGTAATTTAATTACAGTTACTATAATTTGAACGCAGTTTCATGTCTATCCTTTATTGTTCAACTGGTTGAGGTTGATATGTGATTTAGAAAGTAATTAGTGCTGTATTCTAATTACACTGTTGAAGATGTAATAGCTAGAAATTAATTACAACCCCATTTTTAGAAAAGTTGTGTCATTTTGTAAAATGCAATAAAAACAAAATGTGTTCATTCTCTTGAAGCTTTATTTAAATTACAAAGAAAAGTGCAAAGAAAAGATTTCTAATGTTTTCACTGACCAACTTCATTCTATTTTTAGAATATAAACAAATGTTTATATTTAATGGCTGCAACACACTCCAAAAAAGTTAGGACAGGGGGCAAAATAAAAGTGAAAGGATTATAAATCCAAGTTAAACAGTTTTGAAACAGTCCACAATTAGGTGAATTAGTATTGTGAGGGCATTGTGATTGGGTATAACCGGAAGATTCACCAAAGTCTTGGTCTTTGCAAGCAAAGATGGGTAATTTGCCAAATTTCATGAGAGAATTGTCAAACAATAAAAAAATCACAGTCAATTCAATGCAAGATTGCAAAGAATTTAGTTATTTATCTACAGTACCATATAATATTGTGAAAAGATTCAGAGAATCCAAAGAAATGTGTAGGGCAAGAAGACCTCTGTTGAATGTGCGCGACCTTCAAGCCCTCAGATGGTAGGCTATTAGGCTACATGAGAAACCATCCTCCTACTGTGTTAAATACAGCCACATGGGCTCAGGAGTAGCCTACTTTGCAAAAACCATTGTCATTTTACACAGTCTGCCACTGCAACTTGAATCTCTGTTACGCAAAGAGAAACGTCAGTTCTATGCCGAGATGCTGCTTCTCTGCTTCTCTAAAATTCAAAATGAGGTCTCACACACAGTGTATATTTCTAGTATCTTTTTCAATTGTGCTATTTAAGCTGTAGAACATATCTCTGAACATACAAAGAGGAGTTTTATCATTCTGTTTCAACCAACGTTCTTTCAAGTAGGTGAAAGGGGTCTACAGACACCCCCTATACTCACTATCAGCCCCCAGCCCCTCTGCCCCTCTGCCCCCCAGCCCCTCTGCCCCCCAGCCCAGATTCCCGAGGACTTCCGGTAATACCGGAAGAACCTTTGTTTGTGTATGTCAAGATGGCGGCTGGAATGTATCTAGAGCACTATTTGGACAGTAAGACTATTGTCTTTGTTTCGATATTCATCCCCATTAATAAACATCTGCCGTGTTCACAGTGTCCAGCATGTCTGCACGTTTCACATACATACACATTTTACAAAAAAACGATCGCGCAACGACAGAAAACAGCGCTAATAAAGACATTAGTACGGTTATTGGGCTTTGAAGCTAACGGGCTAACGGTATTTAAACAGTGTTATGATGTGAATGGTTGTTTTTAGATCTGTTTGGGGGTGCGGTGCCGATGACAACGTTACTGCTGTTAAAACATTTAAATAATGTAAATAAATACCTGGGAACATTAAAGCTCAGTGTCAAGCATTAAATGCAGTGTTTCAGCACAATCGAGTTCGCTTGTACTCGTACAGTACAGATGGAGATCGTTTACTGTAGTGCTGGTTTGCAAAGGCGCTAAGCCTTATGGACCTATTTATTGCTTGATATTTGTGTAGAAGATTCATATGTCACTTGATCTGTTTAGGCATAGAGAATTTGCCATTTGAACTGCAGAGGAACTTCCAGCTGATGCGAGATCTGGACCAGAGGACAGAGGGTGAGTCTACACTGTAGACCTGCCTCAAAATCAATACAGTAATATAGTATAATATCTTTATATCAATATTAGCCTACATGTTTATATTGTGTGACTTATTTTGTGAAATAGTAAATCTCTTCTAAAGTGGTTATTTTAGTGTCCATTCCTCATCTTACATGTAGCCTACTTATTACAGCACTTAAAGTAAATTACATAATTGCATAATAGTAAATTGCATTATTTCAAGCAACTAACCCTAAACCAAACCTAATTGTATAGTAATTACATGTTGTTGTTAATTAATATTACTCAGTAGTACTTATTTTTAGTACTTTTAGTAGTACTTACTGTAACAGGGGCATCTTAAAATAAAGTTCAATTTCTTCTTTCTGTAGATCTGAAAGGACAGATTGATTCTCTGGCTCGTGAATACACAGCTAACGCTCGGACGTTGTCCTCCGAACAGAAGCTCTCGCTGTTAAGACAAATCCAGCAGTCTTATGGGAAGTGCAAGGAGTTTGGAGATGACAAGGTCCAGCTTGCAATGCAAACCTATGAGATGGTTAGTGTGCATTTTATATTTATGGTTAGTGTGCAGTTATAACTACTGCAAATTTCTGTTTAAAATATCTTATAAAAAGTTATTATTAAATTATTAAAAAGCAGCCTTGGTGAGCATAAGAGACTTCTATCAAAAACATAAAAATAAAAATGGTTTCAACCAAAACTTTCAATGATAGTGAATATTAAATGTATTGTAAGATGTATCTGTAATTTATATTTAGTTGATTTATAACTCCATATGGTGCATCACACTTCATTAATTCTATACTTTTAGGTGGATAAGCATATCCGAAGGTTGGATACAGACCTGGCTCGCTTTGAGGCTGACCTCAAGGAGAAACAGATAGAAAGCACCGATTATGACTCTACCTCTAGCAAGGGCAACAAGAGTGAGTGCAACATAGGTACTTATGTCTATTAGTGCTGTTCTGACACATGCACATCTCATTTGTGAATCTCATACATCAACTGTGTTTCTGATGGTTTATTGTTTGAAGGTGATCATCGAGGACCCAAGAAAAAGGAGGTGACTCGCACCAGGTCAAAGGTGAAGAACTCTGATGATGATTGCAGCTCCAAGAGCGGACAGAAGAAGGTCAAACTCACGCAAGGGTGAGAATCACACACAATTTCTATGATATTTCTGTTTTTATAGGTAAAGTGTGTCATTTTTGTGCCACTCGTGACGCCAAATAGAATTGTAGAAACAATTTTTGTTTGCCTTTGTATTTAAATATTTCTGCTTTTGTACACTTAGTACATATATACTACCATTCAAAGGTTTTTTTGTTCTGTTTTTCAAAAGAAATTAATACTTTCAGCAATAATTCCGCAAGGACAGGTAAATTGATCAAAAGTGACAGTAAAGACTTCAAATAAATGCACTTCTTTAGAACTTATTTGTCGGAGAATCCTGAAAAAAAACATGTATATTACAAAATATAAAGCTGCACAATTAATGTTTTCAACATTGATAATAAGAAATGTTTCTTGAGCACCATATCAGGATCATGTGTCACTAATGACAGGAGTAATGATACTGAAAGTTCAGCTTTCACAGGAATAAATTACCAGTTACAGTTAAAACAGTTGTAATAATATTTCAAAATATGACTCTTTTTCTGCATTTTTGTTTTTCAAATAAATGCAACCTTAGTGAGCATAAGAGACTTCTTTCAGAAACATTTTTTTTAAAATCTTGCAGACCCCAAACTTTTGAATGGTAATGTATGTGCCACAGACAGGATACGTTTTGTTTTATTTTTCATCTTTTAATAGAGATTTATTTAGACTGTAAGTCATAGACTGTTTGTGATGTTGAATAGATTTCAAAGGAGAGGGAAAGGAGCCTTCCAACATGTACATAATATCTGAGAAGTTTTTTTGAAATACATTTTTAATGTTTAGAAATACCAAAGCGTTAGCAGTTTGCCCTACAGCCTGGTAAGCAGCATTTACTTTTGCCTTTCTAACCGTTTCTGTCAATAAAATGGGGGAAAAATAAAAAAATTGTATTAAGACTTAGAGGTGGAAAAAATGGAACTCCGATTTACTAGTTCCTTTTAAATTCCAGCTCTGAGTTTTCAACCCCGGCTGTGAACTTTGGGAACGTGCACCCCTCGGATGTGTTGGACATGCCAGTGGACCCCAACGAGCCCACCTATTGTCTCTGCCACCAGGTTTCATATGGAGAGATGATTGGCTGTGACAATACAGACGTGAGTCTCCTTCCTCATGCACTGTGACAGAGGCATACATAGATCCAAAGTTAGATAGATATTTATTCTATATTTATTTTATTATATTTATTTCCTTGTTAAAAGTTATAAGGGAAGTTAAATACCTAGTCATATACCAGGGCTCCAGACTGCGCAAAAATATTATTATATTTATCTTTATATTATATTATTATGCTGTATTGTTGCTGAGAACACCATCGGCGACAAGATAAATTTACACGTTATAATTTTAAAAATTGGCTTGTAATGCCTTTTTTTTACCTTCGTATTCTCTGATTAGTAGCCTATCACATCTTTTGTTGTATTGACATGATAAATGAGATGATGTGAATCAATGTTTCAGTGGGAAAAAAAACACTGAGTTTGATTGCCAAAATACGCACGAGGATCAGCTTTCCACATCAGAAAAGCATGTCAAAATGAAAAATATCAGACTTTTTCTAACAGTCCTCATCACTGTTGAACAACGCTGACAAAACAACTGCTAATAAAAAAAAGCAGGAGACCCAGAGGATCACCTTTCCATCAATGAATGAACACCCTAGTAAAAGTGCAGAAAGCCATTGTCTATTCGTGCGCACATCGTGGATAAACTACAACTGGTAAACATGTTAACTGTGTGGACGCTATCAATATCGTTCAGAAATGACGTTTTTGATCGATACTGATATCAATTCTTATTCTCAAGATCTTCTAGTCTATGCCGTTTTCTGTAGTGCACATGCCTTTGTTACTTTTTATATGTTTGCTACTTTTAATAAACAATATCTCAGTATTTAAATTCTGGCTCTTTAATGTGCTGTGACAGATCACTGTAGCGCCTCAAGCGGCATATGAACCGATCATCTCTTCTTTCCTACTAGTTATAAAATAAACATGTATAAACACAATAAATATAGCATGAAATAAACATGAATAAACATCAGAAGGTATGTTGAAAAATACAGTACAACAAAAACATTACAACAAATGTCTCATGCAATAGCTCAGTTAGTGTTTCAACCATGAAAAGACATCAATAAAACCTCTTGAGAACAATGTCACAGAATTTACCTCACAATAGCCATTAAATGTCCATAAACTCGTTAGTCATTAAATACATGCACTATATTACATATCTATTATATTTTTACTTGACCTGTTGTCTATATGATGAGAAAGAATGGAAGGAGCTAAAAATAAAATTTAGCATCGCCTATTTGAATGTGAAGGGCTGCCTTTCACCAAATTTACATTTCAGATATTACTAATAAAGAAAAATAGACGGGGTGTGTGCAATACATACCGGATGACAACTTTATGCATTGAGAAGGAGGACAAGCTACACTCAATGGCCAAGTGATGCTAATTATTGTCCCTGACACTGGATCAGATTATGTGTAAAGAACAACATATATTATATATTACTTATATACAGTAATATATGCTATTTACTACTTATATATTAATATATTTTTTTGTCTGGAGCCCTGTATAGTGTGTACTGTAAACTTCGTTCCTTGATCGCAACGTTATATTACAGTCGATTCCTATACATTTGTATTCAGAGTTAATATGCTCATGTAATATTTGTTTCTCTTTCTTTAGTGTTCTATCGAGTGGTTCCACTTTGCCTGTGTGGGTCTGACCACCAAGCCCAGGGGGAAATGGTTAGTAGTCATGTGATTTTGCCCTTGAAACTGATGCAATTCAATGCAAAATAGACATTTTAGTCTAAAGTAACTCACAAATTTTATATTTGAATACAAATATTAGTGCTGTTAAATCAATTAATCATTATTCATTTATTCTAAAATAAAAGTTTGTGTTCATATAGCCTAATATACGTGTGTGTGTGTGTGTGTATATATTATTATATGTGTGTATATATATTTTTTTATTTATGTGTCTGTGTGTGTGTGTGTGTGTGTATATATATGTATATGTATATATATATATATATATATACATATATATAATTTATATACACATATATTATATATACTTTCATTTTAGAATTGATTTGACAGCACTAGTGAATACATTTGTATATTTCAACATTTACCCAATTTTTCTTCTTCATTAGGTACTGCCCAAGATGTTCACAGGAACGAAAGAAAAAATGAACATGCAAAACAAAAGAATTCACAGAGAGGGAGGTAGAGGCAGACGCAAGGGTTGAAAGTGTTTTTAAGGCCCTCCATCGACACTAATATAGATCCACTCATTGCTTAATCTGGTGCTTGTCATCCTCTTTTCCATCTTCACATCCCTCTCTCAGCCAGACAGTAAGAAGGGATGACGGGTGAAGATGAAGGAGGTGTAGTTTTTAATTTATGTATTCAATAATGAAGATGACTTTTGTTATGGAGTATTTTTTTGTTTTGTTTTGGTTCTGCATTATTTTATATTCGTATATTTTCGGTTTGTTTATTTAGATTGTCTTTTATAAAGCTAATTTTAAACACATGAACTCAGCAGTCAAAACAGTCAGGGAGCGTATTAGCACTTGATCTCACAGTTCTTTTTGACGGTTTTAATTCCAGACTGGATAATGGCTGTCAGTATCCTTCTCAGATGGTTTCTAATATGGGATCATTTCCTACCAGTCTCATTTTTTTGCCTTTTAAAAAGTGGAACAGGTCCCAGAACGGGCTTGAAACCGATCCCTTACCCTAACTTATTTTCTCATTTCAATATTCATAAAAGGGCAAGAGTTATATTAACGTACCTCACCAGATCTGACATGTTTATATGACAACAACAAAAAGGTCACTGGGATCATTTAACTTGATTTTTACTCACACTCAGTACAGAGCCTTTCCACTATTGTGTCTTTGTCTTACATTCACAAATCCTGCACTTGAAGACCACCTCTTCTCTTCAGGTCCATTCCACAACTGTAGATTTCAATGCAGACATTTTTTGGTGCTTATGGTCACACACTACGTATTGACTCGGTTGTATTCCAGACTGTTGAAAAGCATTAACACAGCATGTGATGTTCAATTGAACACCTGGTCATTAAATGCATTTTCTTTTGTAACCTATGAATTAACTCTAGTATTGCTGCGAGTTAAGCAGCTGGGTTCTTTGCGACTGGATTTTGGTGCTTATGGATATATTAAAGATGATGTGTTTGGTTAAATGCGTGAAATACACAGTACAGCTTACAATGGTTCTCGGTCATTGTGTCGACGTTGTTAAAGCAGTATGATGCTTTTTGCAAGATGTCAGAATCAAATGTGTTGATATCAACTTGTATGTAGGATTTGGTTGTTTTAATAAAGAAATTACAGGTGTGTCAGACAATGCAAACAGTTTCAAAACCTGGTGCTACACTGTGTGCTTTGCCGGTTCTAATTGATTATATTGTCTGGTGTACGATGAAGGGTTTGTGTCATGTGTTTATTGCCTTTGTGATGTTGTTGCTTTGTGATTTGATTGTTCCCGATATTCTAGAGTACTGTACTAATGTCAGATGATGGGTCTGGTGTCTTCCATGCTGAATGAACAATGCCTGATTCTGAAAGCGGCACTGTGTCTGTTGGTCATTTTTTCATTCTTTATGGCTTTTTTTAACCTTATGGTCAGAAAAGTGTCATGACCGTAGTGTAAAATATTTCTAGTAATCTCAGTATTCAATTATATGATTGAACAATATTTTTGTATATACACTTTTGTTCAAAAGTCGGGGGTCAGTAAGATTGTTTAATTTTTTTAATAAGTTTCAAGACAGTAAAATTACATTAAAAACAGTAATATTGTGAAATATTACAATGTAAAATAACTTTTCAGTTTGAATATATTTTAAAATGTAATTTATTCATCTAATGGCATCATTACTCCAGTCTTCAGCGTCGCATGATCCTTCAGAAATCACTTTGATATACTGATTTGGTGTCGAGTAACATTTCTTATTATTGTCAATGTTGAAAACAGTTGTGCAGCTTAACATTTTTGTGGAAACCGAGATACATAGGTTCTTTAATAAATAGAAAGATTAATAAAAGAACAGCATTTATTTTAAATATAAATATTTTGCAACATTATAAATGTTCAGTGTCATTTTTGTTCAAGTTATTGCATTCTCTCTGAATAAAAGTATTAATTTCTTTCAAAGTAAAAACGGTAATACATTTAAACGGTATATGGTGGCATAGCTTCTGAAATATCTATAGAGATATTGCACAGTAAAGGTAAGTCCACGATAGTGTATTACTGCATTGCAGTTCTCATACAAACCACTAGAAGCACCCTATCACTTGTAAGAGATCCACGTTGTGTAATGCTGCAGTGATGCTACCCTAATACTGCTTGTGGTCCTGAAGCTCCTAAAGTGCTGCATGGACTTAAGACCTTTATTATAAATTGTTTTCTTAACACATACTGCTGAAAGTAAAACAAATATAATACAAAATTTGTAAACACATTGCATGAAGAGCTAATGCACCTTTAATAGGGTGCGGCTGCCTGCAGAGATCGTCATTAGCTGTTGTTGCCGCCTAGTGACACTCAAGGGGAATTGCATTGTTATTAACTGCTACACATAAAAATTGGCTACTACTTTAACTAGAACTAACTAAATGAATTAAATAATTTATGCATGTACACTGTTAAAATGGTGTAGGTTTCAGAAAGTCTTTATAAACGTTCACTGGTTCCATGCAGATTAGACGCGTTGATCTTCCGTAAGGAAATGTGCTGGACATAAAAAAAAACAACAACAACAGTGCATTTCTTATTTATTGAGCTGTGGGAATGAGCAAGATGCCAGACAGAACATCATTCTAACCTACACGGGGAATGCCAAGGCTTTGGGCAAAGTCATCCCAGAGCTCAATATGTGGACACTATAACAAATGATGTGCAAATGGAATCAGTAGGCCTATAGGCTACAATTTATGAACTTTCTTCAGAAGAATATTTATGACTATGTGCGCTCCAGCTAAAAGACAGATAGATCTGTCAAAAGTATGGAATAATTATGATTTTTTATTTTTTTATTATTGTTGTTTTTGAAAAAAGTATTTTATGCTCACCAAGGCATTTGTATCATCAAAAATAAAAAGTTTGTACAAAGAAAGAGATCATTAACGTATTAAATGTATCAAAAAGTTGCTGGACCCCATTGACTTCCATAGTAGGAAAAAAAGATACTATGGAAGTCAATGGGGTCCAGCAACTGTCTGGTCACCAACATTCTTCAAAATATCTTCTTTTGTGTTCAACAGAAGAAAGAAACTCATACAGGTTTTAAACAACTTGAGGGTGAGTAAATTATGACAGAATTTTCATTTTTGGGTGAACTATCCCTTTAAGTCAGCTGATCACTTTTTACAATAAACAATTTTTTTCTTTTCATGTACATACTGTATATTTGAATAATTACTCTGGTCAACCAGCAGACATTATTGTCTCACAATACCATTAGTAAGTGCTATTCACTCCCTATTATAGTGATTATACATGTTTCACTTCTAATTGTTTGCTTAACTATAATCTGACTCTTGATTTTCTTGATATTTGACATTGATGTGATAACATGATTGTCATGGAGCTGCCAGTGGACCTGCAAAAGCCTGTAATCATCCCTTCATCTCCAATCATGTCTTCCCAGATCACTTTACACAGCATGTCATTATGTGTAGGACTAGCTGTGATGTTTAATGAGTCACAGTGCACTCACTTAACTTTTTTTATTATTTTGTCCTAAGAGCAAAAAGTATTGGTTTTGGCAGCTTGTTTGTGCTCTTTCATTTACTGACCTCTCTCTAGACAAAGATGAGTGTGATGAGGTTAAGAAGGATAACCAGCTGTCCTGTCGCTTTGTAAAGGCGCTGGCCTATCGGCCATCTGGATCACTGAGAGAATTCCCAGTGGGATGATCCACCTGTAAACTGCACCCCAGTAGATATGTATGACATCTGTTTAATGCCATTTGACTAAGTTGGCCAAATGATTAATGTGATTTTTTTTGTGTGATCAATTTTTTTCAATGGTTAATTTTCACAGAGGAAATGGTCCGTATATGGACAAACAAACCAAATAATGTCCACTGTTAAAAAATAAAACTCAGTTTACTAATTATTGTGTGTCATCATCCTCAAAATGGATATGATAATGAGGGTGAACTTGCAGTGCCACACAATGAAGTCCTCTGTTTGCGCTTTTCTGAGTCCTGCTTGTTCTATTCAACTGTAAAACACTTTGCAAACAGTGTTGAATAAAGCTTTACTGTCTACTACTTACTAATAATTAATTTGAAACATATGCTTTGGATGTATTCTGTTTTAAAATTATATTTGGTCACCTTTTTTACTGCGTAGAAAGACTTTATACCCAAGACCATGCTGTAAATCATAGATTTATATTAAACATAGATTTCATGCCTGGATCCCAGACCAGATTGTATACCCTAAAAGAGATTTCACTTTTATACTATGAAAATATTCTATAAAAGTACATTTTTTAGGTATAGGTTTGTCGTGGTATTGGATCTTGTACAAACCTAATAAAAAAGTCGAAAAAATAATATACTAGGCCTACTGTTTGGTTCGGATGCTGCACGCTGTCCGTCACAATTTGTATCACACTGTTGTTTCCAATCACAGTCAGTGACGTGAAGTGTACACTTTCGCTACCGTAAATCCCAGAAAAAAACAAACGCACATTCAAAATTGTGAGCTTAAATATTGGACAATGAAATATAACGTAACAATCCCTGACGTTAAATTTATTATTTTACAGCATCTATTAAAATATACACTTTGAAGACTGCAAAACTGGACAAACTTCTGCGATGCGCGCGAGTAAGGCGCTTGTACTAACTGATCACGGTAAGAAGGAGCCGCAGTTGCTTCTCTCATGTTTATCTCCGCTCTGGAGCCTGGCTGTTCCGCTATGAAGACGCGTTGTGTCCTCTCTAAGAAAACAACCACGTCTGTTAAGGTATTGGCGTAACGTGTCCTTATGTCACATTAAAAGACTGCCATATAATTTAAAGCCTTCAGTTTGATCGGGTGTTAATCGGATTCATTCATTTGGTCCTCTCGAGTCGGACAAGTGTTCCTTCAGTTTATTAACTTCAGAGGATCAGCTTTGAAGGCACACAGTTAAATCAGTGTTCATGCCGGACTTTGAGCATTTTAGATTTTCTCATACCAGAATGAATCCTGTATTAGGGGAGAACGTGTATTCGTTCCAACAGAACCAGGTGACGGGCTTCGCGGACTCCGCGTCATCGGGCCACTGGACCGATCCAGCGGGCCTTTTCTTGAGCGAACACACGGGTGGCTTCGGGCAAGATGGGTTTGACCTGGGCGCTTTACCACCTCCCGGAACACCGTATCTACACCTGGGTAACTATCTTCACCGGGTGTCTCCACCTCCTCCTGCCGCGACGGCCCTGCGTAACGACCTGGGATCCAACATCAGCGTCCTTAAAACTCTTAATTTGCGTTTCCGCTGCTTTTTAGCCAAAGTGCATGAACTGGAACGTCGGAATAATGTGTTAGAAAAGCAACTGCAACAGGCTTTGGATGACAATGCAGAGTGTGTAGAAAATAGAAAGCCTTTAACGCGAGATGTTGGGGTTCAAACCGGCTTCGTAGGATTGATTCCTGTTAGGCCAGACCTGATACCCATTCAGAACGCGAACGACACCGCATATCTGTCCGGAACTTTGCTGTCACCTGCTTTCAATAACACCATCCTCCCTTTCGAGTCCAATAACAGGACAACAGTTGAAAACTTGAACCCATCCCATGTAACAGACTCTAATTTCAATCTCACCCCAAATTTCGCCATCAGCCCGATTGACCCTGCTCCAAAAATCACCAGCAATATTAACGGGAAGTATGTCAGTACCGGGATTGGTTGTACCAGCAATCTTCCACCCAGATTTCACCCTGGCTCTGTCTGGTCTTATAATCCGAGGTTCAGCACAGGGCGTGAGTCGCGGTTCTCGGGTCCAGGTGTCTCGTCATGGGTGCCTCCAGACGGGGTGGGTGTCCAGATCGACACCATCACCCCAGAGATTCGGGCCCTGTATAATGTGCTCGCCAAGGTAAAGAGGGAGAGAGACGAATACAAAAGGAGGTTAGTAAGTGTGCAATGTGATGTTCTTGTAAATGACTGTATAAAGCTTCAAAATTCAACTTTTACGCACAACTTTACGCGCTCTCTGCGCGCGCAATGCAACTTTGTGGCCTTTCAATGCCAGTTGCATCTATTCAGTGTGATATATAGCTATACAGTACCAGTCAACAGTTTGGAAACTTGACTTTTTTTTATTTTTTTAAATAAGTGCATTTATTTGATAAAAAAAAACAGAGAGAGAAAAAAGCTGTAATATTGTGAAATATTATTACAATGTAAAATAATGGTTTTCTATTTGAATATACTTTAGAATATACTTTATTCATCTGATGGAAAAGCTGAATTTTCAGCATCATTACTCCAGTCTTCAGCATCACATGATCATAGTATTAGTTATAGTAAAGATTTATATTGTTAGAAAATATTACTATTTTAAATTAAGGCGGTTCTTTTTAACTTCTGAAAAAAGTATCACAGGTTTAAAAAAAATATTAAGCAGCATTAGAATGATTTCTGAAGGATCATGTGACACTGAAGATTGGAGTAATGATGCAGAAAATTCAGCTTTGCATCTCATAAATAAATTATATTTTAAAGTATATTCAAATAAAATAAAAACATTATTTTAAATTGTAATAATATTTCACAATATGACTTTTTTCTGTATTTTTGATCAAATAAATGCAGGCTTGATGAGCAAGAGACTTCTTTCAAAAACATTACAAATAGTAATGTTTCCAAACTTTTGACCGGTATATAGATGAAGTACCTTTGCTGGATGTCATTAAAACACATGTATAGAGACATTTCATTTACAATCAAACCATTCAACTGACTGCTTGCTAACATTGTATTAGGACTTGTGTAGTTTTTTTCCCCCTAAAAACTGAAAAACCCTCATTACCATCATATGTCATTACCGTAACAGAAAATATGAATATGCAGCACACATTACATTATACAGTGCATTCTGGTAATATAGACCAGTAAATCCCGATGTTAACATGTTTCTAGCAGAAACTTCAACAAAACAACATCCACTAAAGCAGACATCCTCAGGTTTTACCACCGTGAGGTGAGATTCCAGGTTAATAGTATCACTGAATATTCTTATAAGAGCTCTAACAGTTAGACCTGTTCATACCTGTGGCCCTCATACAAATCTGGTATAGTAGATGTGCTCAATGCAAATACATGAAGCATTTTGTAACATTTGTATGAATGTGTTTGCACTTTTCTTTAGCAAGATTAAACTGTTAGGGCTGATTCACTGACTCTATTTAATCTACCTCTAATTCATTTAATTTAATTTCATAAAAATAATTAGCTTACTGTATATTACTCTTCTTGTGGTATAATCAGTAAAAAACAAACACAGTGCATATTTTTAATGTAATTTTTAAAGGGTATTATTTCTAAACATATAATGTCATCCTTGTGTCAGATACTTTGATATAATGAATATATAATTTGAATATAATTTCTTAATTTTATTTTCAGTCATTTTTGCCCTAGACTGCCATTAGTTAATTAACAAATGATTTAAAATATAGTAACAATGCTGTAGGATTATCCTTTAAATTCAATAGTTAAAAGTTATTCAATTCTTTAGGCATATTTCTTATTCATTTATTTTATTTTGAATATAATATGTTATTTTTAAATTGGACCACTACGTGATTCTCTTTCAGTGTTATGTCTTTTATTGTTACCTAAATTTGTTTAGGCAAATATCATATTATATAATAGAATTTGAATGTAATTAATTTACATTCAATTAATACATAATACATAATAATTTAATGTTAAATTAAAGATTAAACATTTAAGATATTATAACATATGAATAATGCAAATTAGTATTAAATTATAATCTCAGGAGAGTTTCAGAACAATTCATGACTAATGAGTAAAATAACTTGAAGGAGTTTGAGTCAATCCCCTGTATAACCCTCCCTCCCTCCAGATGAGTCTCTCTCTCCATCTCTCCATCTCTCTCATTCCGTCTTCAGCCTCCTCCCCTCTGCGCCTCAGCATCTGCAATGCAGTACTGAACTGAGTGCTACTGCCAGCATGCCAATAGAGAATCATTCAACAATCTCTCTCTTCCTGTTCAGCCTCCCTAGACTTCCACCAGCTGCCAAAGCTACTGAGTACCAGCCAAAATAGCAGTCAGGTTCACTTCTCAAGAACCCTTTGGTTGTATGTTTTCTGTGATGTTTTCTTTTTTGTTGTTGTTGTATGTGATTCAGTGGCACCTGGTTTCTGGAATCGCTGATTCAGCTGTCAGTGTATTCGTTGTTTTTTCTATGAAGAAAGTTATTTGGATGTTATTTCAGTGTTACACTAACATAAATCACCTTTATTTCAGTGTTACACTAACATAAATCACCTGCTCTAACACCTGCAGTGAAACTGCAGTAATGGACTAAAATGGAAGGTGCGTGTGCGTGTGTGTGTGTGTGTGTGGACAGTCTGGTGACACATTACGAAATGGCACAAAAAAGGGGATACTACTTGAACACTGTACTATCAACCCAAACTGTAGGGTCATGTTACGTGAGAGATGCCTGAAGAGTTGCACTTTTCTGGTGGTTGAATTTTATTCTGTGTGGAAGTGTAGAATTTCATGTTTATTTATGTAGAGGTTTACAGACTCCGTTTTGAGTCAAATGCAGATTTTTGTAAAACCCTTTTTTATACACAATTTTAAAGAAAGTAGTACCTCAGTTTTTCCTCCGCCCATTAGCAACTTGTGCAAATTACTTTAAATTTAACTCGGGTAAAACAGAGGTAATACTGATCGGCTCTAAATCTGCTGTATGATCTGGTCAGGTAATAGATTTGGATAATGATTTGATAATGCCATCTACGACAACAAATCTTGATGTTCTCATTGATTCCACTCTTTCATTTAATGATCACGTCGGTAAAGTGGTTTTTCACCTTTATATCTCTTGTATTCGATCCTCTCTAATCGGCAGGATGCTGAAACCGCTTTTGTCACATCTCAACTAGATTATTGTAACTCACTTCTTTATGGCCTTTCAGATAAAAATATCAAACAATTACAATATGTTCAAAACTCTGCAGGCCGCTTGATCACTCACACAAGAAAGAATGAGCACATTACTGCAATCCTGTATCACTTTCATTTGGCTTCCGGTTTCCTTGCGTATAAACTTCAAGGTACTAATCCTCACTTACAAAGCTCTCCATAACCTTGGTCCTACTTACTTATCTGACTTACTTCAGCCTTATGCTCCTGTTCGTTACTTGCGCTCTTCTAGTCCAGGATTGTTAGTCAGCCCTAAGTTTAGTCAGGTCTTTCAGTGTTGTGGTTCCTGTGGAATGCTCTTCAAGATAATCCGTCAGGCATATACCCTTCTCTCCTTCAAAAACCTCTTAAAAACACGTTTTTTTTCTCTGAATATTACTCTTCAGCTCTCAGTCTGTAAATTGTACCATGTTATGGATATGTTATTTGTTTGAATCCTTCTTTGTTTGTATAATTTACCTAACTTTGTAAGTGACTTCTGTATATTACTTTCTGCCCTTGGTATTTGTTTGGTATCTTGATGTTGATGTTTATTTGGTTCTGTTCTTTAACCTTTGTAAAGTGACCTTGGGTGTTGGAAAGATGCTATATAAATAATAATAATTATTTATATATTATAATTTAACATTTTAAGATAGATAGATAGATAGATAGATGGATGATTATCATATTTAAGAGCTGATATGATATAATTGGTTGTGATTGTGTAATTGGCCAATTCTCTCGTCTTATTAATTATTCTAGATTGGAAGAGGAATATGCAATGCGGATGGATCTTGAGGAAAAAGTTGCTGAGCTTGAAGAAGTAAGACCAAATCAATTGAATATTTGAATGAATTAAACTAATAATCAAATGTTATTTCCCACTGTCTACACACAGTGCATGTGATGACACCTGTTGTGTTGCAGGACCTTCAGGAGAGCGAGGTGTGCCAGGATGAACTTGCTCTGAGGGTTAAGCAGCTTAAAGCGGAGCTGGTTCTGTTCAAAGGCCTCATGAGCAATGTGAGTTAAGCACAATATTCACGTGACCTGACCTCAAAAATACCTCAGTAAGTCATTTAGTCAATATCGTTTATTTCAATAGAAGCACAAGTAATGCTGAGTCCAGTCAAACGGTGTCCCACAAATGTCTTAGCAGAGTAATTGATCCTCTTTACTTGTCCATTCCATTTTAATTAGACAAATTCAAAACTATCCTCGCTTATTCTCTTTCATTTCCCTTCTCTCCTTTAGAATCACTCCGATTTGGACAGTAAGATCCAGGAGAAGGCCATGAAAGTGGACATGGATATCTGTCGCAGGATTGACATCACGGCTCGTCTGTGTGATGTAGCGCAGCAGAGAAACTGTGAAGACATGATTCAGATCTTCCAGGTTTGTCTTTCATCATCAGCAGTTACAGTTACATGAAGTACACCTTTGTCTGTGTGTGTGTGTGTGCGTGCGTGCACGTGTGTGTGTGTGTTTGTGTTTACCATTGTTTATAGTGTTGCAAAATGTATCTATTTCAAATAAATGCTGTTCTTTTAAACTTTCTATTCATCAAAGAATCCTGAAGATAATCTATCACGGTTTCCACAAAAAAAAAAAAAAAACAGCAACACAACTGTTTTTAAGATTGATAATAAAAAGAAATGTTTCTTGAGCACCAAATCAGCATATATTTGAATGATTTCTGAAGGATCATGTGACACTGAAGATTTCTATTCAAATGACTGTTTTCTAGCAAGTGGCCACACCTCCGTCAACCTTGACCCGTCGTCCTCGAAAACCAGCACCACAGACACTCCGAGGGAACGAGAGTGATGAACCTGGAAGCATCTCTGAAAGTGAGGAAAGCGGGAATAAGGAGGTGGATCTGTGTTGCTCATCAGCCAATCAGATCAACGAGGAGATGCAGAGGATGCTCAATCAATTGTAAGTGGCACCATTGAACATCTGACATTTTTTATACAGACTGTTTCAAATCACTTGAGAGAAGGAGTGTTTGTTTTTATGCCCCAGACGCGAATGTGAGTTTGAGGATGACTGCGACAGTCTTGCGTGGGAAGAGACGGAGGAAACTCTGTTACTCTGGGAAGATTTTCCTGGATACACCTTCAGTGTTGAGAACCAAGGAGAGGTGCATCCATCTTGTATTCGTTTTTCCAGTGGTGGACTTTGGAAATGACATTGGCATGATAGAATTATATACACTGTAGGAAAAAAAAGTTGCTGTCTTAAATTTCTAAGTACAGTCACCTTGGCTGTATATTAAATTATATTAAACTGACTTATCAAAAACAAGTTAAGCAATTTTCACGTTTTTTTTTGAGTAATTTAATGTAAAACATATGTTGTCGTGACTGATTGATCATATACTTTTTTACAGAGTATGAAATGAATCCAATTACACCTGCATTTAAACTGGTGAACATGCAGACTCATTTAACATCCACATATAAAATTGAAGTTTTCATTTGCATAATATTTATTTAAACCAAGTCATCAAATCTCATGTAGTTTATACATTTTTAAACTACAGAATAGATAGATAACTACAGTATTGCAGTAAAAAGCAGTTATCTTCTGGTGTTGCTTTTTAAAAAGATTTATACATTATTCAGTCTAATATTTTGTTACATTTATCTAGCTTTATTTTTGACCTATTTTTGTTTTTCCATCCAAATGTTTCGAGCAGGCACACAAAAAATACCCGTACTACAAGCATAATATGAAAACGCTCACACTAGGCCTAATACAGCTTAGTGATTTTTGTTGGCTCATCAGTTTTGCTATAAACGGCAAACGAATGAGAAAAAAAACACTGAGTCACCATTTTAACTGAATTGATTTCCATCATGTAGAGAAAGCTACAAGACATCTAAAAAAAACAAAACAATTCTTTGCTAATTCACCCTGTCTCACACAGCAAGACGAGTCCATAGAGAAGGTGATAAAGGACACAGAGTGCCTTTTCAAGTCCCGCGAGAAGGATTATCAAGATACCATTGACCAAATTGAGGTAAAGAGATTGTTCTTGTGTCTAAAAACCTAACTCTGCATGTCATTCTACTTTAAGTTTGTTTTGTGTTTGTCTGTACCTGTAGTTGGAATTGGCAACTGCTAAGTCTGATATGAACAGGCATTTGCATGAGTATATGGAGATGTGCAGCATGAAAAGAGGGCTGGATGTTCAAATGGAGACCTGCAGACGATTAATCACTCAGACAGGAGACAGGTACATGCACAAACATACGCAGACACATTCCTGAATATGTGGGACGCTTGAATATTTACGGGGACTCTCCATAGGCATAATGGTTTTTGGATTGTACAAACTAACCTACCCATTGCAGAAACATTTTTTAAGCCATTTTGTTTACAAGGTCACAGGAAATGTCCTCATGAAACATGTTTATGTTGTAAAACCCATGTCATTACACATTTGAGTACAGACACACACACAAACAAGGACTTCGAAAGAAGACTAGTCATGATAGTCATGTTGTACGTTTTTGTAGGGTTTAATTAATGGACAGTTTTTTTGCCAAGAGTCTTTGCTCTGCATCAGAACTTCTCATCCAGACCACACATCATAAATCTGCACAAGATTTGGCCATACATGTGAATTAAAAAAATTACTGGCAAGCATAAATAAAAAAAACAGCTGCGAATTAAATGTGTTTTTGTTAAAAAGACAAATTTAAACCCTCGTTTATGATTATTGATTATGTTGCACTGTGAATTAGATTTGTTTTTGTTAGTGTCCCTTGTATTGCCCTTTTATCCCATCACATATTTTATTTGAGTAATTATCATAAATTAGATATCATTCGAAAGCTTAAAACACTCCAAATTCATCCTGTGAAAATCAGTTGCTGTAAAACCTCATCAACCACATCAAATTTAGAACACAACTTGGTTAGACATATGGCTTTGATTTTCTAGCATTTTTTAGATTTAAAGAACATTTCAAACAAAGCATTTTTAAAGTTTTAAAGTCCCCTGCATTTAATCATTTTATCTCATAAAACTCCTCTTTCCCTGTAAAAATGATTCCTTCATTCCTTAAAGGGTTAGTTCACCCAAAAATTTTAATTAGCCCATACTCACCATCAAGCCATAGATGCACATGACTTTGGCTCTTCCAAGCTTTATAATGGGAGTTAGTAACGCCCGTATGTGAGTCTAGTTCCAGCAGAAGAGTGACCTCTGACCCGATGCATGATGTAGGATGTAGGAGTAACGTAAGGTTCAAAATAAATAGGGCTGGGCAACAAACTCAAGCTCCTCCGACATTTTTCTTTAAAATTGTAGTTTTAGACGTCTAATTCATGACCATCTTCTATGCTTCCGCGTTCGTCAATGTGTCATGTGTCGGGTCAGAGGAAGCCAGTCATTTTAGTTTATAAAGTCATAAATATGGTTATTTTTCTTACAAAAACACACCGCTTCGCTTCAGAAGGCCTTTATTTAAAATAGCTTGAATGTAACTCTACTCCCTTGCTTTTATTATACGCAGAACCATGAATATACAAATTAGTCCCAGTTAGTTACCACAATGGCAATATTGGTAATCATGCAGTTTGTTTGAACTAGAAACTGATTCAGAAGAAGAAGAGGAAGAGTGAATTATAGAGGCTTGTCTACAAGTTAATTTATCAGAATGGTAATGCGTTTTATGTATCGCTCTCTACAACGTCGGACAGTAATTGATATGATTAGCCTTTAGCTTGAATACGTTATCAAACAGCTAATAAAATGTTGCTAATGTTACACAAACCATGTTCCCAGTCACCATTTCAGAGTCAGACAGCTGCCTTCTAAAAATCAGCATTCTTAGAAACACTTTCAACATCATAAAAGAAGTAAGTGGAGAAACGCCCCGCTCCACATGTCGACGGGACTGGTTATGTGTATAAGCCGGTAGGAAACAGGGGCGGTTTCATAGGTTTCAAACTGTTTTTTAACATTTTCTCTGATACACTGCAGTTTTAAGGAGAAAATGGTTTGTATTAAACATTTAAACACCACTGGGGTCTTTAAAAATGTTCTTTTCCTTTTTATTCGAAAAGTGCTTTGTGTTCCTAAAATGATGGATGGCTTTAAAAAATAATGTAAAAGATGACATGAAAGTGCATTCTCAATGTTGTTTTAGACCCCTTCACCTTTTGTTGCGTACTATGGAGGGTGAAGCCAGACACGACACCCACTGTTGTCCCTCATTTCCTTCACAGTAAATCCCCTCTTCTTGTTCCGGCTGCTGTGGAGGAGGGAGAGAATGCAGAGAAGGAGAGGAAAAAAGCAACTGCGGCAAATTCTGACAGCGTTGAACCGTGTTGTTGTGACATGCAGTCAAACTCTTCTGTCCCGGACCACGCATGGAAGAAGGCTTGATACGCCCGTCCAGCACCACAGTAATAGCTGCAATTATGAACATAGCGTTTCATAATAGAGACTGTGATGCTGCAGCAAGACTCGCAGTGAATGGGTTATAGTTACCTTCTGAAAGGCAAGTAACCTTGTGTGGTTTCACTAGTGCCCTCTATTGGAATACAGTTAATGGCCCTAAAAAAAACATCCGTTGTGCACTTTCAGTATGTAGCACCATATAAAATTCTGGCCAAAAACTTCTTGATGACATCATTTTAGTTACAGGTTTTTTTTGTGCGCAGATTATTCCTGCTGTGTAGTACCTTTTGTAATGTGTCATTTAAAAAAGTTTTGGTTATACTTAAGTACTATTATTTACACAGTGGCAAGAATATTAACAAGATGGAGAGCTTATGTGAAGAACTGACAGTTAGCTTACATGCATTATTATGGTTAAATAAAAAAATAAAAAAATTATTATGCCAATTCCAACATGATTGAATGTGTTAAATTGAGAAAAATCTATTAATTCCGCACAAAAAACAAAAAAAAATGTGCTTTTGTTTTCTTGTTAAAAATAGTCATGTCATGGAGAATGATGTCATTAATTAAGGAACTGGCTTTTGTTAGGTAACCAAAAAAATAACACTTTACAATAAGATTCATTAGTTAACATTAGTTAATGTATGAACTAACAATGAGCAATATATTTGTTACTGTATTTGTTCATCTTTGTTAACATTAGTTAATAAAAATATAGCTGTTCATTGTTTGTTGATGTTAGTTCACAGTGCACTAATGTTAACCAGATTTCAATAAAGTATTAGTAGTGTTGAAATGAACATTAACAAAGATTAATAAATGCTTTATAAGTCAATTTTACTAAATTAACTATTACTAAAAGATTGCTTAGTATGAATGATTCACCCCAGCATGAATCACAAGGCACTTTTGACAAAAAAAAAATTGTCTAAAATATTTTTTTCAATCAACCACAACGGAAGGGTTTTTAACCTCGAATACTCAAATAATAAGAGCAAGTTATTAATCTCTGAACAAGCACTTAGCAGTTTCTGCATCAGCTACTAGTAATGCCAGCGATATGATAAGTGATATTTAAATAGGTCTGCCGTCAACTTTTTGCAGCTCTAAATGGAGAGGATTTTGAGAGCAGAATTTCGCACTGAACATTGAAGTGTGTGGGTTTCTGTTTTCATTTACAGATTTTATCTGTGCTTTTTGTGCCGTGGGTGAAGGCCAGATGACTAATCACTGGCCTTGTTATTTGATTGTGTTTCTACGTTGAAGTCATCTAAATCTTTAGCATTGAATCATTACGCAGTGTAACGTGCCCTTGGTCGCTTAGCCTCAGTGAATGTCTTTAGCCATTCAGTTGCATTAGCATTAGTCAAATAGTGTGAATTTCATTAGATTCACTCAATGAGGGCCAGGGTTACAAAAACAGTTTACAAAGGTCATTCATAAAGTGCATCTGGCAAAGGCAAAAAAAAAAAAAAAAAAAAAAAAAAAAAAAAACTAAAATGGTAACTGAATTCAGAGTACATAATCGGTTGAAACAAATTGGTTTGGTCAAAAAAAGTCATTATACACTGAGTCATTATGCACTTATTCTTAAGTGATGACTGAACATGTTAAGTGCTGCTGAGGGCGATGCATTTTGCATTATTCCTCTCTCCAACTTCTGCTAAGCTATTTATACACTTATTTATTTATTTGTTTGTTTGCTTGTTTAATTATTTATTTTAAAAACGAGGGTTCTTGATATCAGTCACAATTGCAGCCAAACAATTCAAGACTTATGAACTTGAGTTCAGTTCGTTTCACTTAAGTTTCATTTAAAATACTAAACTGGATTCACCTTAAAACCATTATGTAATCTCCAACAAACGAATCACTTCATAAATAGGCTAATTATGAGTCAGTATGCTGGCAGTATGTTTAAAAAGAGATATTGCTCTCTTCATGTTTGCTTTACCTTTTGTTTTTGTTTTTCTATATTTCTCAAACGATCAGTGCTTTACTGAGAATTACTGGTGAAACCAACTGTAAAGGAAAGGCTTAACTAACATGTTTGTGTATAAAGGTGCCTTGAGAGAATTTTGAATGTAGACCGGCAGGTTTTGAAAGTATTTTGTATTTACAAGACTTGAGGAGGCGTTTACTGACACATATCTGCTTCACAACCTTCATAATAATGATAATAATGTCTGTCTGCTTAAAACTCTTAAATATCAATAGCAGCAACATGTAATAGATATGTAAACCATTGAATCAATAGAGCTTCTTCTGTGATAACTCAGCCATAGCCTACAGTACCATCTCATGCAGCAATGGACCTTTTGTTAACGTGAATGTAAGTGAGTCCATACTGAACAAAGTGATATTATGCCTTTTATTACAATCTACGAACATGGGCTCACATGGTCCAAACTCTCAGTTTGTAATATGATGTTAAATTAAGTGGTTAATGTAAATAGTAGAAATGTATGCTCATGATGTGGAATGTGGAAGAGGGGGATTTTATTACCCAAAGAACAAGAACAAATCAAAATGTGTTGGTTGCGTGAAGCAATGTTAGAAAGGTGTTTCTAAACTGTCCAGAATGGTTTAGGAATGTTTTTTTTTTTTGTTGTTTTTTTGTGCAATAGACTACTATTTATTAAAAAATGAAATTGTTCTCGGCCTAGATATCTGATATCTAGAACAATGAAACTTGTAAAGATGGTCTCAAACAAGAAAATGAAAAACTGTGTACAGATACTGAAGTGAACAAGCTGAAAATAAATTATTTTAATGCAAACGTTGCTCATTCATTCTTGTTTGCATGAAGTATTTTTTTTCTTACTTGTTATTAATTAAATCATTGTATATCAGAATACTTTTTCAGTAAATGTGTCATTTTTAAGCTAAGAGGAGCAGTGCCTGTGCTGATACGTCACTGCTGTATAATGTATAATGATATCATTATTTTACATGCATTATTATTCAAACACACATTAAGAAGCTACATTTTGAACAATATATTGGTTTCTAGTCACCAAGAATTCTCTTATGTGCTCCAAGGCTGACTTTATTTGATCAAAAATACAGTAAAAACAGTATTATTGTGAAATTACACTTTTGAAATATAGTTTATTCCTGTGATGGTAAATCAGAACTCCTGTCTTCAGTTTTACACGATGCTTCAGAATGCTGTTTTGCTGCTCAAGAAACATTTCATAATAAGCATTATCAATGTTGAAAACAGTTGCGCTGCTTACTATTTTTGTGGAAATCCTGATGTCTATGGACATTAAATGGACAAAAAAAAACACCTTTAAAAAAGATGCTTTCTTCAGTAGTCACCATGCAGTATGTGTATATTTACAAAAATTCACCTTAACTCCATGATTCATCCACTGCTGGGAAAACCAGTATTGTCCTACAGAATCTGCTTTCAACTCATTATATTTGTTGATTGTCTGAGTCACAGGTTTGACATTAGTGGTCAGCTCTTTGGCCATACTTTTGGCACAGGGCGGAATATGTCTCTCATTGATTGGTACTGTGAGCTCAGCAGTCATTACAGTGATGCTGTTTCCACAGCGACCGAACTGTCTCCAGCACTTTGCTGAGCTTTGTTATTGGCTGCACTGCTTCCGTTTGCTGCTTATGCTGCCAACAATACTAACCTATAATATATATCTACCTGAAGAGCTTTAGCGCAATGATTATTATAGCCTATTGCATTTCAAATGGAGATTTTTGAGGGATCTCACCTCATGTCACAGCTCAGAAGGATGTGGAAACTTGCATTAATCACATCCATAAATGAATCAAGCATTGCACAAGTTGTCAGTGAACTGTGATCAGATGTGCAGATCATGTTTGATGAAAGCCCCAGTGCATCACTTCTAAAGATGATGGTGGTCTGTTCTAAAACATACACCCATTTTCCTGTGCCTCTCCTGTCCTCCCTTTCTTACAGTTAAAATCCCAGGCCTGTGTGAGGGGGGTTGGAAGAGTACACTGTGCTCAACCACCGCAGTGCTGTCCCGTTAACGTTACCGAGGGGTGTGTGTGTGTGTGTGTGTGTGTGTGTGTGAGAGAGAGAGAGAGACAGAGAGAGAGAGAGAGAGAGAGAGAGAGAGAGAGAGACTGACTGACTTTCTCTCTTCTCTCTCTCTCATCCCCTCCCCTTCTCTCTCACTCAGGCATATACACTTTCATGCGGACACGAGAGGACTATTATTTTTTTTCGTCCTGGTCGTTTTAATCTGTTCTAGAGAAAGCGTTTATCATGCTTATGTCTCTTGGTTTAGGCTACTGCTATTTCTAACAGGCTAACAAAAGTTAAATCCTGTCATAATCAAGTCATCACTTGACTGCGTATGATTTTTCTATAGCCTACGTGCTCTTTGGAGGATATTTAGACGCATCCAGTGTGAAAAACTGAAGGAAGCTCTTCATACAGAAGACTGGATTTGTGTTTCGAGGCTTTGGTCGCCTGAGGCTCTTTCGGTAATGCAGCACTTTTTGTGATGACGCGGTCTAGACGCTTCATGATTCCATCCTCATGGGAATATTATATACAGCACTGATAGAGTTTATTACGGGATACATAGTGGTTTTTCTTCCGTATATGTCTTTTTATCGTCAATATAGGAAGTTTGGCTTTTGACTACTAATCCTCTCTCTCTGTCTGTCTCTCTCTCTCTCTCTCTCTCTCTCTCCGCATCTCGGTGACGACGATGTTTTATTAAGCACCTGCCAACAAAATGTGAGTGCACTGTATTTCCACTGTATTTAAACAAATAAACTTAAAAACAAAAACTCAGTATTTATTGAATTTTTGTTTTTAAATCACGTTTTATGTCTGAGATGTATGCTTTAGGCTATTTAGTTTGGGTTTTAAAACGTTTTTTTTTTATTATTATTGTGTTCTCTTTATTACATTTAGCAAAAGCAATTCAGCGTCTAAGGTTATTTTCTAGACAGTTCGTTAAAACACGGCAAAATCTCTCAGATTTTAGAGCTGATACATCATAATTTCCCTAGACTTAGGTGCTCTGCTCCATCTATCGGAATTTAGGGTAAACTGCATCGAGAATGCTATAATCAGGGTTTGAACAGCAGGCCTATACATAAAACGTATCTGTATGAAACTGCGATTTGGGCTATTCGATTATGCTAGATGTTGCGCCCGTATAAGACAGTTAGGCCTATCTCATTCACATAGGCCTACGGAATCTTCAAATTCAATGTGTTTTGAACAAAACTCTAAAGTAAATTATTGTTGTTTATGTATTTATCGATATACATCCAATGCTAATCCTACCAAAGTGCTCGAGCTACTTCTGTTTCTGTGTTTACCTCCAGATGTCAACACGACTTTAGGCTACTACTTGTGTTTATTTAGCATGTTACTGACTTGCTTCACTTTAATGAAACGTTCGACGTTTTTTTTTTTTTCTTCTTCTTCAAATAAAACTTTTCTCTTTTTTTCTGTTTGGGATCCTCAATTAGACCCAGGACCCCTCACACCTTTTAATTTGCTCACTTGCACTGTTAAAGCTGTTTTAATGCTAAATCTGATACAAGTGTATAATTCAATAAACCTAAATAAAACTTGTAGGCCTATATCGTTTATAAAAAGGATTTTTTATTGCAAATTTCATTGACAATGTCAATGTCACATCTCTCAGGCTTTCAATGAGATTTATCGCATCATGGCCTACTGAATTGAGGCCCAATTCAAATTAAATTATTCTAATTAATGACATGACATAGTCTAAAACTGACAGGATGTAGCCTAAAAATTTTTTTAAATGACTGAACATTTTACAAGTCTCTCAATGAGCCATTTGCAGAGCCAGCGGTGCAGAGAAAGGCCCAAAAATATGCCTTCTCAACCCGTCTCCTCTTCCATCAGGTCTGCCCCGGATGCTGCTGCAAACCCTGGAGCCCCAGAGGGTGAGGGGGGCGCCCCTGCCGGACCTCCCAATCTCTCCAGTAACCGTCGTCTCCAACAGACACAGGCCCAAGTGGATGAGGTAAACCCTATCAATGTGACCTCAAATGAGATACTGAACAAGTAGGATGAGGTGAATTTTCAAAAAAAGAGTAACATGTAGAAATAAAATAAAAACAAACAGAAATTGTTCTAATAAATAAAACTGAGACAAAGACAGAGATATTCTGTACTGTGGGCATAAAGGTTGGACCTTGAGTAAGGCCTATGGTTCAAGGAAACATTGTTTTTGGAGATGGACGCGACATCAAGTATTAGTAAAACTGTCGATTGTAGCAGTGAGAAGGAGTCAGAGAGTTAAAGCTATCAAAGCTAGATGGACTATTAGTAGGACTTTCTTGGAACCATAAACATTTCATGAAGTGAAATTTTGAGGTACAGCCAGGCTCTCATACAACATTCATCCTATACTGCTTTCAATGTTTACTGTCTATGAAGACATTACGAAATTTCCATTCAAAGTGACTTGCAGTTTCACAATGAATCTCTGATGCCATGCAATGATGTCATACTGCTGATGTCTGTGTCTGTCTTCTGTAAATGTGTTCAGGTGGTTGACATCATGCGTGTGAATGTGGACAAGGTCCTGGAAAGGGATCAGAAGCTCTCAGAACTGGACGACCGGGCGGATGCGCTGCAGGCCGGAGCATCACAGTTTGAGAGCAGCGCCGCTAAACTGAAAAACAAGTACTGGTGGAAGAATATGAAGGTGCGCTCTGGGAAATTTAGCTGCTTGGGTCTGTTTATTTACATCTGGAGTCCTTGACCTCAAGTCCCAATCACATACATTCACTGTTAAAATTAAATCACTAAATACAGATCTGACCTCATTCATGAAACATAAGCAAAATGTATTTGTAAACTGTCATGTAAGCCGTCACACTCAGTTATGCGGCAAACATAAGAGGTTTACGAAAGATATGGGTTATTGTAGTTAACTTAAACTAAAACCATAAAAAATGTGTTGCTTGAAATGAAAAGAAATAAAATAAATAAAAAAATCAGTAAGTTAATAAGTAAGTAACTTAATTTTAAATTGTAAAAATGACAAAAACACACGACAAAATCACTAAAACATGAACTAAAATTAAAATGAAAGCAAAAAACTAAACCTAAAAAAATCTAAATAATAAAAACGAGAATAGTACATCAATAATACTAGAATAGTATTTACACAGAAATTCATTGAAGGAGGCCTACTGGCTTTACATTTTTAGTTCACTTGTAATGCTAAATAAGATTTTTTTTAATCTAAACGATTATATTATGTTATAGTTTAGCATCAATAACTGGTATTGATATAGACTAATAAAATAAACAGTGCCTCCTTTGCTTTGGTGTTTCTATATTGCCAGCAGTAAAGATGACTCAGCTGACTCAACACTAAAGCACGAGCGTTCTCATTTGGATATAACCTGAATGCAGCCCGGCCCATAAGTCACAGCGCTGGCCAGCGTTCGAGATATATTAGGCGAGTTGCAGTTGTGACGCAAGCTTAGATACTGCAGTAGCACGATGAGTCCAGACACTCCTGACACGATCAGGAAGTTACCATCATCTTTAATAATTTACCCGTTTAATCCCATTAATCATCTATCAATGGAAAGAGCTTTTTTGGAGCATGACTTGGATCTAAATATTTAAATATTTTTTGATTAAAAATAGAGAATTCGTATTATAATTGAATTCCCTAACTTCCTCTGCCTTGTTTTAAATAGAGATGTCACACTTCTGATGTGTGACATCTTGCACAAGCCTGCATTGGTCCTCTGACTTTACATATTACTTTTTTTATCTCTCCATCCAGCTATCTGTCAATCCATTCCCTCGGCGTAGATTTATAAGCTCCCCCTCATTCTCCACCCCTCCAGATAGAATAAATGTATTGCTCCCTTCCACCAACCCCCCACCTCCCGCCCCAGATGGCCGAACAGCTGCCCGTCCAATCGCATCTCTGAGCGGGGTGGGGGAGGGGGGCTTCTAGTCCCAATCTGGATTACAGCATTTCTGGATTAAAACCCAGATGTGATTTGTGATGTAACCTGCTCTAATAATTCCCTTTCGCTCCTCCTCTCTCATTCCCTTTCCCACATCCATGTCTCATTCCGTATCCACAGATCCTCCTCTTTTTATGGAAACGTCCTACTTTTAATCTCTCTCATCCCATCCCACCTTTCCAAACCAGATTGCTTTATTATTCTCTCTCCTTTGTGCATTTCTTTACTCTTACCGAAGCCTTTCTTTTTGTGTTTTTTCATGTGTTTTTAGTTGAGCACATCCTTGTGAAGGAGAAATGTTGATTCTGCGTTCATATGGGTCTTTATGTTTTATTTATATTTATTGAATAGCATTTTGAATTATCCAGCGGTGTGACAAATGAAAATGAAAAGTATAAATATTCCATGTTCCAGTTAATATGAGGTCAGAAAAGCTGCATGCAAAATCATTTTAAAAAATAGCAAAATGCCGTTTACAACAGTTTCATGTGGAGTATAGCATGTCATGCTCTTCCCAAAAGTATTTTTCTCTGTAAGAAATAGATAAACGGAATTCATAAACGGAAACGTTACTCTTCAGTAGATGTAAACTGCTGGATAAATAAAAGATTTATAATCTAATAACTTGTACATCACTGATATAGGGACATGTTTTTTTTTTAATCTAAAGTACTCAAATTAATATTCTAATGAATGTCTTAAAAGCAAATAAAATATTTTAAAGAAACTAAATGTATATTACAATTCATTTTAATATTATTTCCTTAATTTGATATTAATATTATTTCTTATTTTAGTGCTGTCAAATCGATTTATTGCAATTAATCGCATCTAACATAAAAGTTTGTAAATATAAAAAAAAATTATATATATATATATATATATATATATATATACATATATGTGTGTGTGTTTTCAAACCTTTATGTTAGATGCAATTAATCAATTTGACAACACTAGTTTATTTATTTTTATTTATTTAAAATGTATCTAAAGGTATCAATGTTATAGCTGAACAGTTAATTGTTTGATTCAAACCATTTTAGTTTAAGTTATCATCTTCCTTTTATAATTCTAATGGGTAACAATTTATTTTACAGTGTCCTTGTTACACGTTACATGCTCTTATTATAGGAATAACAGTAAATTATGCATAATTACATGCAACTAACCCTCAACCAATCCCTGATCCTGACCCTAGCCCTACAGTAAGTACACATAGTTTTACACATGTATTATTAAACTGTAACAAGAACACCTTAAAATAAAGTGTAAACTTCTAATGTCTTTATCCCTCTACAAAGAGATATACAAAATTGTATTGTATTTAATCATGAAATGCAATCTTATTACTCAAACAGAATTGATTCATTGGCTGTTCAGAGTTTAAATGTATTTCCCTATTTTTTTTTCTTCTTTTTATTTCACAGATGATGATCATGATGGGAATTATTGGGGTCATCTTGGTGGGCATCCTTTTCAGTGAGTAGAAACTGTAATGTAATTCCACAAACACCAGTGTTGGCTGATTTACATGTAAATCAAACAGTAAAAATAGAATTTTAATCTTTATTTTCTTTTATTCCCAGCAGAGGTTTTGCCATCTTGCATTTTCCTCTGGGATTAAGAATTTATTTATGGGAGTATTAAGTCATACGATACATGTAATAATATTAGTAAGAAGGACAAATCTTGTGTTGCAGCCACTTCAAGCAAATACTGATCTTATTAAGATCACTTATAAAATGTAGCCTCGAAACCATCCTACATTTGATCTAAGTTCATCTCTCAATGCGTGTGTGTGATTCAGAGAAGCGAACACACGCACAAAAAAACTCTTCCAGATGTGAAATCTATAAATCGCAAATGATCTTGACATTGTGCACAGCTGAATGGTCTCAGGTCTCTGCTTTGTAAACGCCCCCTACTTAATTCCATTTGCATATAAAAGAGAAGCAGTCAATATCCAAATGCTTTACTTTGCTTAGATTTCCAAACACAGATTCTCTGCCACAAGGAAAAGTGTGTTCGCCTGCTTAGAACCTGACGTGGCGCTAAGCACTTTTCCACGTCAAACCGTTTATATAAATCTGAACGTTGGCGTGGACTTTAGCATACGCACTTAACAAGATCAAATCTGTGTGTACGCACGTTTTATAAATGAGGCCCAAGGTCTAGATTTATGCATCAAATTTAAGCCTAATTTCTTTATGAATCAGCCTGGACTAACAAATGTATTCATTTCTCTTTTCTTGTCTTTTTTTCCAGTGTACTTCTACTACTGAGCCTCTTGTGGGACACAAGGACAGGAGACTCTGGCTTTGTGTGAACTCCACCACCCCCCTTTTCTCCCCACCAATGCCTTTCATTGAATCCACCGTGTGTATGAGTGTGTGTGCGTGTGCAGTCATTGACGCAGTGCCTCTCCCTCCCTTTGTCTGTCACTGCATTTCTTTGTACCTCTCTTGAGTGCTTTGCAACAGTGCCCGAGCTCACTCAAAAACTCCTTCAGTTAGGGCGATCTACGAACGGTTTTGGATTGGAGAATGTGTAGGTCGTTTTCAAGACAAAAACAATGGGTGATGCAATAATATAGGTTTCTAGCGTTGTCCAAATGAACCCATGAATAACTAAAGAGGGAGAACGAAACACAAAGATCAATTTGAGTTTAGGATCAAGTCATGCATTTATGCACAAAAAAAAACAAAAGTGTACTAGTTTACCCAGAAACAACTGTTGTGGTCCTATCATTATGGTATTAACAAAGTGCAACTGCAATGAGAAGTTACAAGAAGTAAAAAAAATTCATTTTTTATTGTTTTAGCCCTCCTCCATATAGATTCCTAACAGCATCTTGTTTTCATTTCCTAACATACCTGATTTCCTTTAAAAACCAGAATGACTAAAAATAGAGCAGTTACCATTTGTATTAAATGTCTTAAAGATAGGATATTTCATTCCGTATCATGTGAAACATTTCTTGGATGGTGCAATTTTATAATTAATTTTCACATTTAAAAAGTGAGGCAAGTTGTAGGAGTCTGCAGTCGACTTAAGCGGAATATCTGATCATAAATCGACACTTTTGGTCTTTGATGCAATGTTCATGTCAGCCAGAAGATCAGTGGAGTCTGGAGGAACAAACAGGAATGGGGGGGAAATGTAATATCAATGGAATAATATCAATCAATCTCAAAATATATATGGAGATTTAAGTGGCCACAATATAAAATTATGTGAGTGAAATTTGGTTTGAGATTTTTACTATGTTCTATTTTTTATTTATTCATATTTCTATATTTGAGATTTTTGTGACAGTGTGGTCCACGTCTTAACAAAATGTGACCGATAAAAGAAAAAAATTGGTAAAATGAGTGTTAAACCTCTCCTGACTTTACTGGCACCATGATGTTTTAGGTTGAATGAACAACTACTGATATGCAAACTTGGATGATAACTGATAATGTGACTGATTTAATGTCTTTGTATATATTTGGGATTCAGTGTGGGAAGCGGATACGTAATCAGCACTGGAGACGACAATGTTCAGGGATGTACCTCTGCATGTGTTTGTGTTAAATATACATGGGCACTTTAACCACCCTCGTTATAATGATTGTAAGTTTGAGAGTACTTTTTTTGGGGGGGTGGGGGGGGTATTAAGGACATATTGTCCAGCACCTAAATCTAAGAATATTTGCTCATATTGATGTGTACCATCTGTGTGAATAACATCTACATTAAGCATTAACCCAAATTGCAAACCTAATGCAGGGCAGTGAATGTCATTCTTTTAAAAAAAAAAAACTCCTGAATACATTGTGTTTTATGCAAACTATTCATTTGTAAATATGTGCTGCAGAGCTGCATAAAATAACACCCTGTCCCTGATCATTTGGAGCTAAGCTGCTAAACTCGTGGTTCATTTTAAAGCATGTCTGCTTGCCCACCATGTGCTGATTCTAATAAAGTGCTGATGCTGTTACTCGCTCCTCCCCGTCTGCAGTTTTATTTGGGGAAACTGAAGGAAAGTTACTTCCGAGCTGAGCGTCGGATCAGCTCACATGCAAACCATAAATATGTCACAACAAGGCTTGGGTGAATATGGTATGATTTAATTGGTTATTAATCAGCAACAATGCTCATCCAAATCACAAAGTGAAATGATTCATACAAAGTGGCGATACAGAAATGTTTCGTACTACAGCACAGATGAGTAACCTAATTAGAAAGCGTGTACATGAAATGCACATGTCTATTGAACCATCATGTCGGAACCGTAACCGGTTTTATTAACATGAAAACACTTCTAGATGCATGATTTCTGCTAAAACAATCTGTTTTCAGCATCTACTGGTACATACAGATTAAAACTAAATAATACATGGAAATTAATCAAGACAAGATCTACAGTTCATAACAAGAGAAGTCTATACGGTTTTACACAAACTAAGCAAATCAAGAGGGGAAAAAACCTGGTTAAATGAGAAAAAGTTCAAAAAGACAAGAGATGTATATAAAAAGCCATACATGTGAAAATTAAAACTCAGGACCCATGAAGACTTGTCAAAGCAGAATGTATTCACATTTTGAAAAACAAAGGCATGTCTTAAAAAAGAAGCAATCACAATATTTGAGAAAAATGAGGGTGCAGTAAACTAAGCACTCAACACCTATAAATGACCAAACTATCAGGCAACTCGGATGATAAAAAGTAGAAAATGAGACTGTTTCACTATAAAACACTGAACTCGGCGGGGTTGGTTTTACAGAGTTGAAGTATGAACGATGATAAAAGAAATAAAACTACAGCAAAGACGCACTTGACCGTCATCCCCGGAAAAAAAGCCGCAGATTTTTCCACAGCCGCTTCAACATCAAATTAAAACCATCTGGGCGATCTGAATTAAAAAACATTAGCCTTGAGTTTAAGAGCCTGTGCACACGGACTACCGTACAGGTATGAAGACACTACATCTGAAACAGTCTGGTTTGGTAGTTGCTTTGAAATTGTTGGCACAAACCATTGGTAACAAATAAGGTGTGCTTAGCATGGTAACGTTTTCAATGGAACCGTTAATTGTGCATCATCTTTTAGGATCCCGTGACTTTAACAGGCTACATACTTGTCCTTCGATTTTGCATGCTTAAAATTTTTTGCAATTTTTCTCCCATGCAAAAAAATTATAATAATAAAATAATTCAATTATGCTCCATCACATTGTGAGCAAACATTTCAGGTTAATAATGAGCTTAAAAATAAAAGAGAGAAATAAAAAGGAAAGCAAAACAGTCTGGCATGGCAGGCAAACCCAAAAGCACACTTATCAAATAAAAAAAATAAAAAAACAATTGCAAAAACATTATTGACATAGCCTATTAAAACACTTTGAAAAATATACCCACCAATTTTCAATGAGGCCCCCCTATCTTTTTATTTCTTTTTTTTGAATTTGCCCACCATCTCGTTCTCACTAGTGTTGTTCACTTTTGAACAATCGATGGCGTTCTCTTCCTCTCCGTCTTCTGGGTCTGCGTCGTTCTCGCTCGCCCTGGTCTCTTCTTCATCGTTCTGATTTTGCGACGAGTCTTCAGAGGTGCGGGACTGTTTGGGAGAGGGTGCGTCGGTCTCCTCTTCTTCTTCCCCCGGTGACGCCGAGGGGAGTTTTTCGAGCACGACAGCCAGTCTGACTTTGCTTGGACGACCTCTCTTACGGCGTGGAGCGGCGCCATCGGCGTCCGCCCCTTCTACATCCCCACCTTCTGAGGTGCGAGCCTTGATTTTGCCTGAACCAGGGGGTCGGCCTCTCTTGCGGGGAACATCTCCGACTTTCTTTTCGACAATCTTGACTTTCTTTCCAGAGCCCGGAGGTCGGCCCCTCTTTCGAGGAGTGCCATCTGCGTTCCGTCGAATGATCTTGGGTTTGGTGCCAGAGCCCGGGGGTCGGCCCCTCTTTCGAGGAGTTCCGTCAGCCCGCTGAATCTTCTTCACCTTGTTGGGCGAGCCTGGAGGGCGGCCTCTCCTTTTTGGGGTCCCATCTGAGGACTTGGCAATTGAGATCTTGGAAGAACCTGCGGGCCGACCCCTCTTCCTCTTCATTGAGCCCATCGGCCTCCCTCTCTTTCGTGGAGAGCCATTAGCGTCAAGGCTGATTTCGCCACTACTTTGCTTAGCCAGCTCGTCAGATTTGCGAGGTCTTCCTCTTCCCCTTTTTTCTTTGGGGCCTTCTGCAATGGGATGAATGCGGGGTCTTCCGAGGGGCTTTGACAGTTTTCGCTTGCGTTGTAAACTCAACCTGTTAAGTCTCTCTGATTCTTCCTCAGGCGTGAGAGGGATCTTTCTCGGCCTACCGGGCATTTTTATCTTCTTTGGTCGACCACGTTTCTTCACCTTGTTCTTTATGACTATGTCAGGAGAAAAGAAGTCCACCTTTTTCGATGGCCTGGCATTGTGTGTTGGCGCTTTCTCTGCAGTGAACTTCTTATTGAGCGACCCTCGTGGTCTGCCTCTTCCACGTTTGGGTGGATGGGTGCTGCCGTTGGGCAGAGGGCTCTCAGATCCTTCTTTATTCTCAACCTCCATCACGGCGTTACTTCTCTCTCCCAACTTCAGGCGTATCAGTGCCACACTTGTCTATTTGGTGCTGAGATTCTGAAAACAATAAGCGGAGAGAGAGAGAGAAAAGTTTTAACATGAAGATGCAAAACATTTGAGTGCTTGAATAGACAACTTTCAGTAACCTCATTGTTTTCCCTCCAAATCCAGAATTTACCATTTCCATTCAAACATATATTTTTGTGCAAACGTATGACAACACAAATTAAAGATGTTTTTACGTACCCTGTGTTTTCATGGGGGAAAAATCTAAAGTTTCATACACAACCTCAATGAACCTTATTTTTGTTTTCTCAGACTTTATTTTAAAAGATAAATAATTTACCGCAGACCTAGCCAGATGAAAATTAAACGAATGAAATGAAAAAAGCTCATTTGAAAAGATTTAAATATTGTTAGACTTTACAGGCCAAGTAAACAAACAAAACTATATTTATTTACAATAAAATGATTTGGACATGGCTGCAGTGTTTGAGGAGTCATTGTAAAACATCACTGAATGTATTTATTTTATTCATAACAAATATAACTATGTTAATACTATTAGGGTATTTATATTATAGTTAAAAATATAAATGTATAGTATTCATAGTAAAACACGGAAGTAAAATCTCAACCAAATTAAATGGAGTACTTTACCTAAGAATCAAAGATCAAAATGTCTACATTAATATTAAATATACTAATAGTAATACTAATAGTATCTAAATATAGAAATGCACTCACTGAAAAATATTTTATAAGTATGGATGGGGTATGAGGTGCATTGGTGATTCTTTTTATGATTTTGGGAGCAGTTTATTTAAAACTGAACGAATCGTTTGTAGCGCTGGTTGAATACACAAGACAATAGAAAAAAATCCATCAGAGTATTTACAACAGAACACGCTACAGAAGTTCAAGCGCGTTGATAGCGCACTTCATGCATGCTTAACGGATGCAAATGGACATCTTTATTACAGCAGGGGGAAAATGCATCGTTTTACACCGCGAGATCTAACATATTACAAAAAAAAAATATTGACGATAACATTCTACTTGCTTTTAAAAATATATGGAGAAATAATGCAAAATTTGAGAGAACAATTTCAAAATACACACGATTTCATGCAGTATTACACGTATAAAAGAGCGGATGCTGTAGACTGGCTGCCATCATGTACAGTGAAGCCCGCGAGCTTTTGTAGTTCCAGGTAAAATGTGAGGCACTGGCGATTTTTGTTAGCTGCCTGCTAACCAGACTAAGACAACTTTTCAATGGAAAAAGAGACGGTTTTCATTCGTTCGATATTAAAAATCGGCAAATATTCGAAACACAACGCACCTTACTCGTAAAGCGCTTTCACAACAGCAGAGATGATCTTTTTCATGCATTCGACAATATTTTCGATGCAAACAGCATCGGACAGTGGGCGGGCGACTGTGATTATTTGAAAGGCAATGCCTGTTCTTCCTCGTCTCTCGCTCGGCGCCGATGGTTCATGGCACAGCGCCGCCTACTGAACTGGAGTGCGCAAGCGCGAAGACCGAACGAATGAGACTGAGTAAAATTAATTAATTCAGGTATTAACCGTGTAATGCATTTCTTAATAAGTTTTTTTAAATACTTCTCCCCACAATGTTGTTTTTGTAATCTTGAATCTGAAACGCTCATACATTTATTTTGTGATTGTAAATATTCTGAAGACTTTTGGACGCAGGTATCTATGATGTTTTTTGATACATTCTTATTCTACAAAATAATCAGAATAGATGAGGCTATTATCTTCTTCTTGGGAAGTTTCATGTACATAAAGCTAAAGTAATGTCTATAACACCCTCTAATTTTTTTGGTAAAACATCTCTTATATTGAAAAAAATAATTTGTAGAATTTAATATTTTACTCTATACAATTTAAGATCTGTTATATGTTTCCCCAATATCTGTTTGTCTTATGTTTGATGTTAAATATTCATTATAAGCTTTTATGAAAGTTGAATAAAAAAATAAAAAAATAAACAAGTTGTGTTTGTGTGAAACTGTGAATGTAATGTTATGTGACATCTAAATAATTTAAGCTGTATTACTGTATAGCTAACGAACACAATGATACAATAATTCCAGGTATGAGTGGCTGACAAGTAAAGTGCAAAAGTGTACAAATGGCCTATATTTATTTTTTGAAAAGACGTTTGTTGAATAACACGTAAAATGCACCCATTATGACAGATACAGCTAAATGGCTTGAGATTTCACATCTGTCTCTCTCTGAACACACACATACAAGGGTTGCCGCCTGTTTTAGCCAATCAGAAATGGGCTATTCTTTTCAATCATTTGCCGCGTTTCGCTTTGCTAACATCCGGTTTGCAGACATATCTTGGGGGCGGGACTTCAGGGAGAGGGTTCTTGTACAGCTTAAACATTACAAGGGATAAAATAATTGTAATAATCATATAATAATATGCGTAAATCGTATGCTAAATATATAGTAGCCTTGTAAATAAATTGTTTTATCACTATCTTGTATGGTAAATAATGTAAAATGTTCTAAAAGCATAAACTAATTTATGTGTGTGTGCGCAGATACACAGGCACACAGTAGGCTACTGTAAAAATGCTGGGTTGTTACATATAGCCTAGACAAACTAAACCGTTGGGTTTAAAATTGTATTTAAAAATTTAAACCAACGCCTGGGGTTGTCCATATTTGACACAAGCATGGGTTGAAAACAACCCAGCATTTTTTATATAGCTTATTCAAGTGTGAGTATAGTATTATTCAAAATAAGAGTATAGGCCTACTCTCAATCTCCTTTTACTGAAACCGAAAAATGATTTTTGTTCTTGGTAATGAAGCTTCCAGAGTCCAGACTAGTGCACACATAGGCATATTACAACAAGATACACGATAATAAAATTAAAGAATACAAATATGAAAAAGTATAAAGGCACAGTCACAAATCAGAACCAGCATAGACATATTTAACAAAACAATAGACTTAAGAATACTTTGCTTATATTTGCCCGATACTAGGCTATTTGATTGAGATATAATAAAATTGTAAATAGCCTATTCTGCTTAGTTGTGATTCCTCTTTTTATACGGTATAGCAGACTTTTTTCACATACTATGGATTTTTTAAGATATACTCCAGCATGTCTTTTTTTTCTTATCTTCATGTTCAAGTTTAGCAAGTCAGCTTTAGGAAGGGCTTCCCTTACAAAGTTAGTTTTATCAAGTAAACTTAACTAAGCAGTTGCAATAAAAAAGAAAAAGTTAACTTAAGGTAGACTGTTAATTTAGTTATATAGCTACTTCTAACCGATTTTTGTTTATGAAAGAACACTTTAAAGAATACTAGTTTAATAATAGCTTTACTACAAGTATAGGTTTTCTTTAAGTGAACTTAATATTTTGCTTAGTTTAGTATATTGTTTACTTTAAGTGTGCACTGAATTTAGTATGTTCAATAAAAATATACATAAACTAATATCGTCACCTTCCTAAAATAATTGCCCAAGTCATTTTTTCAGGTTTCTCAGAAAACACAAAAAACGGAACCTAACTTCAGAGGCCGAGTAGATTTGTCTTCTTCTTGATGCAACTGCCATCTTATTGTCTTTTGACTTAGGCAAAATAAAAAGTGTCACTTTTGAGATAGGCCATTATACTACAGGGATAGAATTGCATGATCTGTTCAACTGAGGATGTGGGCAATTTTAGCAGAGGTGGCAAGCATCATGAGAAGATGACTTTATTGAAATTATTTTTGTCAAAAAATTACGTAGGCAATTATTTTAGGAAGGTGACGATATCCAATAAGCCAAATATTAAAAAACTGAAAAGTAAGGTTAGTGCCATGGAAGTACTGAAATAGTACACAATACTTATCACATAAATTGTACTTGGAAAATACACTTGAGCTTTTAAGTTTACGTGATAAAAACTTTTAATTATAACTTGAATTATACTTTTTTTTTAAAGAAAGGCCAATATAAGAATAAATGAATGGAGTATTAATAAAGAATACATTTACCTCTATTTGAACTATGCTGTCAGTTTTTTTTATGTCATTGCCTTGAATGTGATGCCAGAAAGAGCAAATCATTATTTTTAAAGGAATCAAATATTACAGCGTATCAGGGTTCAAGAGAAAGTGAGAGCATTTTAGAAAGAAAAAAAATATGACAATAAAATAATAACATTTGATTTTGATTGTATTTATTGATTTGTACAGCACTTTATCATCTAATCAAATGTATGGTGATGAATGGGGCTGATATTCTATCAAATATTGTGACTGCATTTGTATCCTGTCATGGGGAAACAGTGAATGTTTCCTGAGAATGACTCTCCTCCATTAAACACATTGCAGTGTAGAAAAACTCTAGAAAATGATTGTCTAGATGTGAAAATAGTCTCTGATGGGTGCTGAAGTTCCCCATTATGCATGGTGAGATTCCCCATTATCAAAAGCTGTGAAACCTCCTTCAGGCTCTGCATGGGGAAAAAGAACATGGTTTGTATCTCATCTCACTTCTAATGATTTTTCCAAACACAATGTGAAATTGTATATTTTCTCTGCCTCGTACATTAAAACAAGACATTTGTTAAGGAACAAATTGTTTTGCTCAAAATATAGGCAAATACTCAAACCAGTTTATGCTTGATAATGGTGAGGGTCTTACAAAACGAAACTATGCTGTAGAAAAAAAGGTTATTTGGTGCCCTGCATGTGTTTGTCTGAAACAGAACATTAGGAGACCACCTGCTGATTTCAATGCTCACTCTCAACAGTGCGTTCGCATTGTTGTGAAACAGATTTCTGGTGTGGCTGTCAAACGAATCCACTGCATACCAGATGGTGAAAGTTGATGTTCCGCATCTGATGTCTCAAAGCACCAGCAGAAAGGAGAGGGACTGTTTGTCTTTGCCTACTCAGATCCAGGGGACTTTTTGGAGAGAGCCTCTGCTTTGCGTATAACTTAATCATAACTGTTTGGTTTCATGGTTTGAGGCACTGATAGAACAAAAGACATGAACATATAGTTGGGAGAAAATGTGATGCCGATTATATAATATGTTCCTAACGTCATCCACAAGTTTGCTTTGGTTTTTGAGGCCACTGCACAGCATTTCACATCAGATTTAATGGTTTATTTTTTAGGTTACACAATGCAGAACCCATGTCTAAATGAATTTATACAATAAGATCATCAAGGATGCGTAAAAAATCTCATGACATCAAGGTCTGAACTATGCTCCATGTGAAACATACTAAGTACAAACAACAACACTCGAATCATACAATGAATCATACAGCCTAGGACTATTTCTAATTGAAACATAAACAACGCATATACACTCTCTATGTTCACTCCGTCTTGCACTGTAAAATACAATTATCTTCACTGCAGAAAAGCACCATGTCTCGTACGAGCTGCTCCAGGGCAACATCCATCACCAAAGCGTTTGGCAATAATGAGCACAAGATGGCAGGCTAGCCCATAAAATGGTTTCATGGAACAGATCCACATCGAAGCCTCAGGAGAAATGTATAGGGGTCGTGAACCTAGGCTGGATTTGGATTGGTCGCTCCGAATGGTCAGGGCACAAAGTCAGCCAATCGGTACCGTCCCTGACAGCTGCGTCAAAGTGGTCTGAAGCTGAAGGCACTGCTGTCTGGAAATCTGTGGACCTGTTTCAGGTAATGTGGAGTAGAAGTAGCATAGCGAGCGTAAAATCACAGTCAAACAGCCGTGCTAATGGCGTGCTTGTGGTAACGTCAGTCACGACACAAGACGTGTTCAGAGCAAAGACGTGTTCTGAAGGTCACTCAATAGGCAAAATCTATGAATTTATTAGAAGTTACCAAGGATAATGTGTCAGTCAAATCATGGCAAGATCAGACTCCAGATGTTGCAGACGTGTCATGTGTTAACACTGATGTCATCATATACAGCTGTGTTCCCAAGGACCTCACCTGTGACCTTTAAGACATCACAGGTTAAGGGTCTCAGGGACACAGAAGTACACTAGTTCAAATTCAAAGTATTCAGATGAACTCAAAGTGAGGGGGAAATTCCCACTCTGGGTTCGTTTGAATGCAGCAACACTAAAGGTTCTTTAAAAGAATCTCAGCAAAGTTTTTCCCACAAATTGCAGGTCATAGACTAAGATTTCATTGTACATTCTCAAGTAGATATACAGAAATAACTAAGACCACAGATGTATGACACAGCTTTTTATTATTTATTTTATTATTTTTATTAAAAAAGTATAATTTACCACACCATATCTATATATAATTTGGGGTCTGCAAGATTTATTTTTAAATGAATTAAATTTAGCAAAAGTGACAGTAAAGACTTTTGTAAAATGACCAAAAAATGGCTGTTCTTTTAAACTTTGTTTTTATTGAAGAATGCTGGGAGAAAATGTATTGCAGTTTCCACAAAAATATTAACTGTTTTCAACATTGATAAAAAATAAACGCTTCATGAGCACCAAATTAGCATATTAGAATCTGAAGGATCATGTGACGCTGAAGACTGGAGTAATGATGCTGAAAATCCAGCTTTGCCATAAGAAATTACATTTTAAAATATATTACAATAGAAAACAGTTATTTAAAATTGTAATAATAATCTCAGTATTGCTTTTTTACTGTATTTTTGATCAAAGAAATGCAGCCTTGGTGAGTATAAGAGACCAACATGATTCAATCTTACCAACCCCAAACTTCTGAACGTTATTTATAATAACAATTGATCTTGGATGAGGGCAATTCATTACCGTCCTACGTACCTTTGTCAGATTTGCCGAAAGAAAAATTTAATGAATCGACCTCACAATGACGGTTTCTTCTCCGAATCGAGTGACGTCTCTGGATGTCCTGAGGCGGCGACCTGTGGCAAACACAAACAAGGTTTAACATATTAAACTCATTTAAACCCTCAGGAATTGACAGCAACTGCCTAATTAACACTGAAATTAAGGCTCAGCATCTCTGTTTCAGCACCATAAAAGAGTGCGCAGTTTGTTCCGTCCGGCCCCCTGGTGGCAGACACCGAACACGACGCTTGAACCGAATGAACCCAAAGACAGATATGCACTGCCAGCAAACTGTCTCTGCCCTCTCTCTCTGGCTGCCCTCCTTTTTTGCCAAGCCACAAACACAGAGGCATCGGTGTGTACGCCACAGACACATATCTATAAATGTGTGAGGCATATCATAAACCGCCTGGCCTTTGTGCGGTAGATCGTACGACATAGGCTGCGCGCTGCGGTTCTAAGATGTATAGAAAGCACGTAGTCCCAGAAAACTGCAAACGCTGCTCTCTCTTCCTCTGTCTGTCTCGGTCTCGTAGTGCCCCAGTTTTAAGGCTCTTTCCAAAGAAGAGTGGAGGGGGAAACGGCAGACAAAAAGGCAGATTTGGAAAGGCATGCAGGGAAAAAACAACATTTTGCAGGGTTATAAAGGCAACGTCAAACGTTTAAAAAGCCGAACATAGAAATCGAAACAGCACTGCTTCTTCTTCTTCTGCAGTCTTTTGCTCACTATTCCTGTTCGTCCCAATCTAATTTATGGCTAAACACGCGCTCACGGACATGCACGGTGCACCCCGTATGTTATACACTTAAAGAGTTGTCACGAAATCCGCTATAGTGTCTCCCGAGCGCAATCCGACGTTCACTTCCTTAGAGCCGTACGATAAACTAGTTTCCTCCATCCTTGTTTGACTTCTATCTCCCCACGGTCCCCCCGCGCTCTCCTCTCTTCTTCTTCTTCTCTCTCCTAGCGTGGCGTTGATGCTGTGACACTCGTGGCGATCATGAGATAGGTGCGCTTTGAGCAGCCCACCATTATCTGATGCCGTCCCCTCTTCTCTTCCCTTTCTCTCCGTTTTTCCCTCCCTTCCTCTCATTACTCCTTCCTCCCGCCCGACAGAAACCATGTCTAATCCCCCCAGCATCATAAATCAGTGTCACCTAAACACTAACGCACCCAACCAACGTGTGCCATGGACGTTCAGACCTAGTGCTGCTCCCTGTCGTCACTGTCCCTGCCTCCGCGTCTCGCTCCGCTTCCCCTAACCAACACCCCCCCTCCCCCTCCCCTTCTTCTCCTTCTTCTCCTACTCTCCTGCGTTTTGTCCATAGAATATCTGCCGTTTTCTCTCTCTCTTTCTCCCCCCCACAGCAATGTCTGGCACTCGAACGCTAGAACAGTCATAACACCTTGTGATTGATCTCAAGGCTTGGAAGGGTGTCTTTGTGTGTGAAATGGAACAGATGAGACAATATGGGAGAGATTGGGAGTTAAAGATCATTTGGGAGATGGAGAGAAAGAGAGATTCCTCTCCCAGACAACAAAAGCTCTGAGGTGATTACCCTGCAGTAATAAAAAGTGTCACCAGCCATCATTGCTGCATTATGCTAAACTCCTTCCTTTGACAGAAAGATCTGATCTAATGACAGGATGGAATAACTCATTTAAGGCTGTTTGATGAAACTGTGCATACATGTTAGGTTACACATTTCAATTCAGACTGTATGTATGGTACATTTACATGAGCCAGTAGGTTACATAATCCTATAGCCTACTTAGTCTTTAATAATATACACTGGGGGCCGATAATCTGAGACCACACTAGACATATGAGATTTAAATCTGGAAATAAGTAGGAAATGTATATTTTATTTTGATGATGATAAAATAAAAATTAAGTTATTACCTACGTTGAGTTAAAAAAAAAAATAAGATTGTGTGTATTTCTAGGTCATTACGCAAAAAATTATTTATAACATCAATCATGTGACTCGTCTTTTTATTATGTATAATAATAATAATGGTAAAAATAATAAAAAAATAATAAAAAAATTCAAATTAAAAGGAAGGAAAATTTAAGGAAATGGAATAATATTTAAAACAACAACAACAAAAAACAACAATACAATGTAAAATTAAATGGAAGTGAAAATGAGGGAAATTAATAAAAAATAACAACTTTTTATATTCTTACATATGAAGCACCTTCAGCACGTTTATCAATGATATACTTTTAAGAGTAAATAAAATTAATTGTTCTGTGTAAAATGTATTAATATTATTATTTTACGAGATTGTAACGCAATGGCTGTAATAAAACGCATAACGACGGAGAATCCAAAAGATCAGTCTTTAATGACAAACATTTAGGAGAACACGGAGAAATACAACCAATACCATAATTAAGGAAAACTCAGGGCTTGAATAGACAGGTAATGATTAACGTAACATAGGAACACATGCAAACTCAATGAATTACCATGAAAACAAACTACCAAAGGGAACACAGGTAAAACAGGAACAGAACACAGAGAAAACAAAACCAAAACAGAACTACACGTGACATTACACCCTCGTCTCAGAAGGTGCGTCCCCGTGCCGTAACAGTCCAACTGATGCAAAGCAGGCAAAGGATAGGGAGCCAGGGAAGATGATAGAGTAAACTACCAGGGTGCTGAAGATGGTGGGAGGAGCCAGGGTGTAGACAGGAGCAGGAGGAGTCTGGAAGAAACCCGGAGTCCAGCCAGGTTGATGTCCTATGGCGAGGTCAAGGGAGGAGGAGCCATGGTATAGATCTCCTCGACAAAGCCAAGGGGCTTTGCGACACCGCAAGCATCGGAGGTCGCGACAGAGCTGTAGTGATGACCACCAAGGTGGAACCAGGGTATTGGAGGGCTGAAGTGGAGCCGGAGCAACTGAGGGCTAAGGTGCAGCCAAAAGGGAGGGCGGAGCCAGACGGAGCCATAGGAGTTGAGAGACAGAGCGCACCAGACGTCTCGCAAGTCTGTAGCGCAGGTGAAGTGACACCTGACAGAGGTGGAGTTGGAGGATCTAAGGAGCCCAGTGGAGGTGTAATTTCGATGGTTCATGGTGGAGCAGATGGAGGGAGGAGTCAGGGAGACGGGCCGAGGAGGAGTGATGGGAACAGCAGCTGGAGGCTCATCTGGTAGGAGCTGGGTGATGGAGGGCCCAAAGTGGATCCACACCACATAGGGGAGGTCGAGGAGGAAGCTGACGGGAGGCAACGGAGATGGGGCTGACGGACTGGCTGATATTGAAAGAAGAGGTAGGAGAGGGAGGCTAGGTGGGAACTCTGGAGACTACGAGCTGGATGGAACCAGCGGGAAAAGGAGACAAAGGGAAACATCCTCTTCCAAATCATCAAATAAATCAGAGGCCAGTGGCAGCTTAGTGGCGGGAGTGTGGGCAGGGCTCCAATCCATACCCTCAAACTCCACTAGCAGTCTCTCGGCGGCGCACAGAGTTGCCGACTTACACACCTGGCAGACGTTATTCGAGGCTCAGGTTCCGGGACGATGTATGACTCAGTCCTTGTAGTAGGCTCTGACTCATTCATCGCGGCACAATTCCTCCGTCTGCGATGAGCTCTGGTGTCGTATTTATGCAACGGGATGGTGGCTGACTGTTTTCTGGGTCGTAAGGAGGCCATATTTTAATTGTACTCAGTTTGAGGGTCCTGTATTTTGTAACGCAGTGGCTGTAATGAAGAGTATGACGAAGGAAAATCCAAAAGAATAGTCTTCAATGACAAACATTGAAAAGACAGGTAATGATTAGAAACTTAGGAACACGTGCGAACTCAATGAATTTCTATGAAAACAAACTAGCAAAGGGAACACAGGTAAAACTGGAACAGAACACAGGGAAACCGAAACCAAAAGAGAACTACACGTGATAGATATATATATGAATAGATAATAATTAGGGCCGGGACTCGATAAAAAAAAAATATCGAATTAATTAGAGGCTTTGTAATTAATTAATCGAAATTAATCGCATTTTAATTGCATAAATATTTGACATGAGAACAGTGAGAAGTATTTTTTGTATACCATTGAATAATGACGGAATACATAAGCTTAAGCAACAAAATATTGTTTATTTTTGTTCAACCAAGTCCAGCAGACCAGTGCAATTTTTGCCATTAAGTGTAGCAATAGCATATTTAGAAATATAGTACAGTTCAGAAATTCAGGTAGCCTATAGGTAGGTAGACCTTCTGTAAACTATGTTTTTTTAAGTAAAACACAATACTTTCAAGTACATTCAGAACATTGGAAACCCTAACTATTAGAAAACATCTATCTGTTGCTTCAGATCCATAACAGACTAAGTCCAACTCTCAATAACCTTGGCCAAAACAATAAAGAGTTCAACATAAAGTGCCAGTTGCACCAACAACATAATACATAGTGATACTTGAGGCTCGATGTGCTGCGGTGATATGCAAATTCCTTGTTGCATAGCTTGCACACAACCATGCTCTGATCGACGCTTCCATCCGTTAGTTTTTTATAACAAAATTTCCCATCCACGGGGCCAACCAAAGCGGTCTCATCAGCTTCTTTGTTTATGTTCACTGTGGTTTGTTGTTGTCTGAAGTCATGAACGCTAGTTGGTGCTCCAGTATAATTGGTCCGCCGAAACTCATCCAGTAAAAAACGTTCCGCGGTGCAAAAATAAATGTGATTAAAATGCGTAAAACATTTTTAACGTGTTATTTTTTGTGTAATTAATTTCTTTTTAATTAACACGTTAAAGTCTGTAATTAATTCATCTTAATTAACGCGTTAAAGTCCCGGCTCTAATAATAACACCTTGAGAAAGCTATACGTTGATTCCGACTCATCTCAAGGGAGAAAATGCTCAGCTGGTCGGCTATAGGATTCCCTGAAGTACGTGAGGCAGCCATCTTTGTTTCATGGACACTAAGTTCCAGAAACACTTGGGCTGCGTTCCAGTCCACTTTTAGGCACGCACTTGCTAACTTACCTAAGCTCTTCCCCTCGGGGGAATCCCTGCCACAATTTTAAAATGCATTCCACTACGTGAAGTGGACGAGGGAAGTTTATATGGACAGACCCTCGCACCCTCCATTTTGACAGAGGGAGCGAGTCTACTTCATATGTACACTTCGGGCAGCTGAAGCTCCATATACCACAATGCAACACGATTGTGATGTCACCGCTTAGGGCTTAAGCCTAAGGGCTTAGGACGTTACAATTCTGCCCATTGCAGTTTCCGTCAGTAGTGGGCGTGCAACGTAAGCAATGACGTACATCCGAGTGAACAAGATGGGGGGAAGTTAGCGAGTGAATACACATAAAAAAACATATGCACTCAATAGAGGCGTAATATTCGATAAGACATGCGCATAAACTACGATGGATGTACATTTACCGAATAAACCACTTGATGCGCAACAAAAAATTCACATGACTTTACCTCAACAGAGGATGTGATTGGATAACTGGACAAACCAGCGGACCAATTTCTTTGCACAGTATCTCAGATGTTGTTTTGGTCATTCTGAAATGCTTGAGCCAAAGTCATTATCAGTCTGATTTGATTTAATTCCCTCCCAGAAACATTTCACCTGATTGCATTCCTTGACACCAGCATCCGAACACAAGATAACATGACCGTGTTTCAACTGCACACTCTGAGATGCAAGTCATTGATGATGTTTAGGATGGAAACGCTGCTTCATTAGCCAACGTTTTAGTTAACATTCTACTTTTCATAAGTATGTAAAATACATAAGTAAAATTTGCAACTTTGAATGGAAAAATAGCTAATGGCAACAATGGAGAAAGATGCTGTTTGTACGCAGATGGTGTAGTTACGACATCTACCAGTAGGAGTTAACTAAGTAATGCTAACCAGTCAATTCATCACCACTGGTTTCATCTTAAATACACAACAAGTATATAATCTCCAAGGATCTGAATACCAACAGCCTGTGTACAATACATATTCATGATCCACATTGTGAATTCACAAAACACACACTGATGAGGGAGCCAAATAAACAAACAAACAAAGAAGTCATACAACCAATCATGGCCATTTTGAAAAGGGAAACAAAAAATTAGACGGATTAATCAAAAGATAACGAGCCACAACACCAGAGACAGACAAAGTGTTTGGGTAAAAAGTGAGCAAGAATTAGGTGATTATGACAGAAAGCATGATGCGCTTTTAAAAATGGATGGGGATCAAAGTGATGCTTCCAAATTTTCAATACATTAGCTTGCATTATGATGCGAGATATTTAGAAAAAATTTAGATCAAGATCTATGGTTCATTTGTTTTACGCCTCTCAAATAATTCTCATTATATGAACATTTGAAAAATCTGGAATTTTCCATCAAATAATAGGTAGGCTTTTATTTTGTGCAGGTTTTTTATGGGCACAGGACCGTTTCTTTGTTCTCGAGTCAGTCTCGACCCAGTCTCTCCTGAGAGCGATTCTCGTAATGTGGAGCTAACGTCTTGGTGTGTGTTTACGTGTCTGGAAAAGAACAACGACAGGCACAGATTGCTGATATGTGCTCTTTTTATCTCTTAGAGGAGAAGGGCAACGCAATGCGGATCCTGGCAGACCGTGTGAGCGGCCAGACAGAGGAGGAGGAGACTGTTCTCATTCAGAAGAGTGCTGGAGAGATGATTGAGGGGCTAATTGCAAACACACACTGACCACACAACTTAAAAAACAATCCTAATATCCTGCTATTATTATAATGCATGTATTTGAGAAGAAAAGAACAGCAGATTGCACCTGAATTCACACTAAAATTAGCTAATCTGAAGATTATGGGTAATGGAAAATGGATAATTAAGTGTTGGCTGGTTTTGTCTAAAATACTTTCAGTATTGAGGAAAAATGAGAAGAATGAGAGCCACAGAAGGGCTAATTCTCTATTTTTTGAACTATAAATACCTGCGAATTGATTAATTTTTTCAATGACAAAATACTTTCTCCTCTTCCAGTTTAGTCAGCTATTGTATGCTTATACAGTACAATACAGCTTGTGATCAAATAAAAAAGTGAGATGCTTTACCAACATTTATCCACACATTTTTCTCCATTCAAAAGATTTGAAAGTACCTGTGTCCAAAATATACATTTTGATAAACATATCAATTGTATGTATATAATATTATATTATCCTCCTTCATTTTTTCAGAAATCTAAATAAGGATATAAAAATTCTGGGCAAATTAGAATGTTTTATTAAAACACTTAATTACCTTAAGGGGTTTGTGTGGCAAGCAGGACGAGGCCGAGGGCCGTGAGAATGACGCGAGGCTGGTGGCGAAAGTGATACTATCCTGGCTCTTCCATAATGCGAGTGGAATGGTACCATTTTTGTAATAGATTTTTTGAAGCCCCAAAAATGTATCCATTAAATCCATATGGGTTTGAAGGGTTATTAAAAAAAGACCTTCTGAAGCGAAGCGTTTTTTGTAAGAAAAATATTTTGTAATCAAAAATTGCTTCACTTCAGAAGGCCTTTTTTGGGGGTTCAAAATCTAAGTTACTATTCACACCCATTATAAAGCTTGGAAGAGCCGGGATATTTTTTTAGGATATTTTAAAAACTCTTATTTAACTATTATTACTCTTTTTTAACTATTAAAAAAGTGATCGATTGACAGCACTAATAAAAAGAATTAGTCTTATTCATGTTTATTTTTAGCGAAAATGATGAATTATGTATTTATTTATGTTGATATCTGCGCAATATTTGTGCATTTAGCCTGCCTCTGCCATCCAGCACCACCCATAACCTCCCGCCCACCAGATGGCATTTCAAACATTGATTATTAATATATTTTTGCTGACATACAATTAAATGTATTATTTAAAACTACACTTACAGCAGTTGTTCACATTCAAATTATCCATCATGTTTGCTTGACTTTAAAAGGCTTTCTCAATTAAAATCTTATTATTATCCAAAGTGACTTAAATTGAATTCAATATTTTATAAGTTCATGCATTCCCTGGGAATTGAAACCAATACTTCAACACCAAGTTAAACAACCCTATTAGGTACACAAAACACATTTAACCTACTGTGTTCTCATGTCAATCTGTTATCTCCACTGTGTTGTTTTTAATTAGGAATTTACTAGACTTCATGGATTTGTTGGAGCCCTCTTGTGGATGGGGGCATTTGGGCACTCACCCAAACGGTCCATATGGGAGATAGGGGTGACTAACAGCCTGTTAATGAGCGCAACAAACACTGAAACTACAAAAACAACAATGAAAGTGCTGTGCGGATTCACACCATATGTTGTAGCTCAATTTTAAGGCAAAAACGACTGAAATGCTTGTCTACATGCATCTGATGGTCATTCATACTCACCTCGACGTAATGGTGACACCGCAAGGAAAGCTAGAAGGTTGTACAGTTAACTCCAGGCTGATTATGATGCAAAACCATACAACCAACTACCTCAGCCTGCAGCGCACTGAATCGTGGTTCGATTTCTATACTCTCACAGTCAGGTGTTAATATATTTCAAGCGTAATGTCTTCCCCTACTGGACAACTGATGTAAAGCAACACATCATCCACTTTTGAAAAATTATATTACTGTGAAATATAAGTAGGCCTACTTCCCAAAGATTTTTGATCATTCAGAAAACACTGACACAAAAAGATCAAACATAAAAACTCCAATAAAAAAATATTTGCATTAAAATGTAAGTAAATAAATGAAGAAATAAAAAATATTTGATAGAAGGTTCTTTCGGATGTCTGATTGAATTCACCTAACTTCTGTCATTATTTACTCACCATCATGCTCCAAACCCACCATCCGAACTCGTAAGACTTTCATTCGTCTTCGAAACACAAATGAAAATATTTCTAATGAAACCTAAGTGATTTTTGTCCCTCCATTGAAAGTCCACACAACCAAAACTTAGATACCGAAACTCATCGTAAAGAGTAAACCATATTTTGTATAATCCAGGTTTTCTGAAGGAGCAAAATTGCTTATCAAATATGATACTGAAGCTCAAATGTGCTTTGATGACGTGTAAAAAAACAATGTTTCTTCTTATGTGTCAAACACGTATGACTGAACTCTATATATGTTCGCTATTTAATGTTTTATATGCAAATGAAAGCCTAAATCAAACCTTTTCAAACATATAAAGTGATTGTGTCTCTTCAGAAGACTTGGATTAAACCTTTCGATTTATTTTACAATCTTCGTAAGACCTTTTTGGAATAACTTTTAATGGAGGGACAGAAATCTCTTCGGTTTCATTAAAAATATCTTCACTTGTGTTGATGAAAAACTCTTACAGGTTTGGAACAACATGAGGGTCAGTAAGTTGATGACAGGATTTTCAGCTACCCCTTTAAGGAGTGCACTATGGGAATCTATCATTTTCTTATGCCCAGACATAAACATCTTTATTCTTTTCATAGCGACCACAGACTTGAATTCTGGAAAACCTGCATTTCATTCTACAGTGTTTTTGTGAACACAGAGCATTATGTTGAGTGATTGATTTCTCTACTATTATTTACTACTAACTTAATCATAATGGTGTTTTTACAATTCAAATTCTTACATTCATTTCATGTGTGCGATGAATCCTTGAATGAAGCTGAGAGCAAATCAAACTATGCAGATCAAATACCTTCTAAGAGAAGGAACTGGTATTTAAAACACAATTCAAGAGACTGACATTCTTTTGACTGGCTTTTCATGGAGAAAAAAAACTAAATCAGGATGGATCAAGTCATCCAATAGTGCTGTTGTTCAAAGTCTTACTCATTGTACTACCAAAACCAACCGAAAAGAAAGTCAGATTTGGGGCGTTTTAAGTACTTGGAAATTGCACATGCTTAGCGAGGTGAAATCAACCAATTTCATATGCAGTTCAAACCAGATAAAGGCCCTTCATCTGTTTCATTTTGAACTTTTGACTGAAATACTGGAAAAATAAATCCAGCATGTGGATAAGTCTACATTTGCTTATCTCTAGAATGAAGAATCTCTCATTTGTAACCACAAAGCTAGTTTATCTGCAAACAATTACCAGAAACTTGGCACCAGCTTTGAATTAAGTTATAGTTCACCCAAAAAAAAAAAAAAAAAAAGTAATTGTGTACTCACCCGCATGTGGTTCCAAACCGTTATGAATGGCATTCATTCTGCGCAAAACAAAAGGAGAAATGTTTGTTTTACATAAAATTATTATGAATGAGGATTTAAAAAAATTACATAAAAGCACCACTTAATCATAGATGTACGACTCGTGCACTATATTCCAGTTGACAATAGTGTATCTTACATCACTTCAATGAAAATCTTAAAATTTCCCAAGAAGTAGCAAGGTGGAACGGTCTCGTTCTGTTTTGGTTTCGTTTTAATTCGGTTCCTGTTTGCCAGTGTTCCCTGTCATTATCAGGGTGCGTCTCAGTCAGCTCCCTAGTTCAGTAGTCAGGGCACTGATCAGGGAGTCAGCCATTTTAAAAATCATTCCAGTGCACTGAAACATTCGCTTCATAAAAAGTCCCAAAATTCACTGTGAAAACCAGGGTGCATCGATGCTCACTTTGTTCCCTTAACGGATGTACTGGATCATTAAAAACAATGATGCATGTTTAGTTATGTGACGCATATTGAACCAATAGATATCTATGTTTATACCGCTACTGTGCCTGTTATGTGCTATTCACTATCACACATTTAATTATTCATCAACAACAACATGAAGTGCATTTAATATTTCATTACATCAGGGTTTCCCAGACTGGGGTTCCAAAGAGTAATAATTCTAATAATTGTTCATGTTTTCGTCAGGAGCTGATTAGATATGCAATGTTGCAATGTTGAGAAAACATTTGTTAAAAGTTAAAGGTGCTATATGTAGGTTTTCTACTAAACTTAATCCTGTTTTTATTGCCTGTGTGTGAAGGGGTTGTAAGCACACATTACAATGATCCACAAGTTTTGCTATTACCTCTGAAGGCCAGTATTCCTATTTCAATGTGAAGTCTCCGGGTCGGATTTACCGCGAAATCCATCGGTTGTGACGTGCATGCGCACTCCCAAGCATCTCTCTTTTTATACAGTCTATTGTAGACGGTCAGGGAGTTACGTCCAGTCAAAGGCGCACGTTTTTCGGCTTATATCTCGGTCAATCTTTGATCAATATTCCTAAGACTCAAATCGTTTGTAGTGCTGGACGGGGCCTTTCTCTTTTTTACAAGAGCACGAGCGCTTCAACGCTAGAGGCCGCTAAAAACTACATATAGCCCCTTTAAATTATTTATCTAAATCCAGTGATCAAATGCATTGTGGGTCTCAGTTTTCAGTGATAGTCATGTGACTAGTCACATGGTCTGTGTGTGCAATCCCACAAACCTGGAACGTGTATATAGGCTTTTTTTAGAAAGGAAAATTTTAAATATAACAAAGAAGTAGAATCACTGAATTATGAATAATTGACTGCCATTGTGAGAATAACATGCAACCATGTAATTCAAAGAGAAGTAACATTAGTCTGATTACAATATTTTAAATTGTAATCTAATTACAAGTACTTAATTTTGTACTTTTGTACTTAATGTAATCAGTTACTACCCAGCACTCTCGATCTGTACCATCTCAGTCAGCTTTTTATGAGGGTTTACACATGCACCGTAAGGTGAATTTAGCGTTTTCTAACATTTCAGTGTGAATGAGAAATTTCTGGAAACCATGTGTGGAGGGAGAGCGTTTTGAAACCAAAACGCAGTTTTCAAATGTATCCGAATTAAGCTAGACTGAGTTATCAAAAGACTTTCTGAATTTCATTCTGAGTTGCGTGTGTTATACTACACAAGTGAGCTGTTTCATGTGCAAAACATTCTCAATTAAAGTTGATCTGGTTCACAGAATTGCTTGTGAATCAAAATGATGCGGTTCTTGAGTTCAAATCACTCATGATCTGTTTCGCATGAGTTAACAGCTCATTATAGGTGAAAATTGTCAGATTATTGCGATTTTTGAGTGAACCGTTCTTTTAACGCGAAACGGTTAACAGTCACACTGTTCCCAGACAACTGCAGAGACATATGTTGGACAGCTCTGTTCCTCTGACAATGACAGAGATCTCCAGGGTGAGACGTGAATGCGGTCCAAACATTAACTGAGCGGTCTATTCAGGTCCTTTCTCATTCTCTGTCCTTTTCACAGCCAAACGCATTCATTTTCCAGACGCAAACTAAACTAAAAAACTTGACAGTTGATAGCCTATCAACTGTCAACATAGTTGGCCTATGGATTTGTGCCTTCTGCTTATAATGTTGCTGTTGGTCACTTACGTGGTTTAATATCCTTTAAGACTTTTGTCCTTCTCTTTCTGGCTCGGCTCCACCCTATCTTCCTCCCTCTTTCTTTTTCTTTCTTTCTCTCACTGCCACATTCACAGTCCAATCACGTGCGAATGCGGCACGGTGATGCCAGTGCCAGCTTTTTGCCAACCTGAATGAGTGTGTGTGTGTCTTTGCCAGCACGAATCACTGGGACATAAGGTCAAACACACTTGTCATGATCTTCATTATCAGACCACAAAGCGATGAAGCTGTCACAAATCTTTAGGAGTTTTAAAGTGTTTTCAGTTTTAAATTTCAAAATGTTGATTTTAAAAAGATCAGATTTATTTTTTTATGAATCAATACATTTTGATTTTGAATAAAAAAAGCACAACATGAAAAAATTCAAAGTTTATAATTTAGGGCCAGTTAACAAAAGTCTTTCTCATTCCCTCCATCTACCTTTCTTTTACTCACTCTATTTTATCTCTCTCTTTTCTTTTCATTTTTTTTTCAATCACTCTTTATCTACTCTCCAACCTCATGCCTCTTTCTACCCAAAAGCCTGAGTGTTTGTCTGCCGATACCATATTCAAAATGCCAGGGAATGGCAAGTTGCTATGGGAACTCGCTGCTTGGCAACTTGCTGGCTTGGCGACGTGCCCATCGGTTGCCAGGGCAGTGTTGTCAGTGGCAGCAAAGTGCCGTGCCAGCTGTGTGCGACTGGATGTGTATCTATAATGTGTTCATTTTGTTTGAGTCTATACTTGTAAATTATATGTACTGAGTAAACATGCATTTAAAGATGGCTATGAGATTAAAAATGATGCAGAAAAATGTATTCGTAAAATCCATAACTAGGCGAGAACGCCGCATCGAAAGTGGAATGTCCAGTTCATATTTAAGACATAGCAATCAACAGAAAAAATAAGAAATGTTAATTTTCCATATAGAAATGTAAGCATATTATTAAGATTTTCTTGCACAACATTATTTCCATAAAAAAGAATGTTAAAAAATCACTCTCTCATGTAGAAAAAAAAACATTTTTACTTCAATTGTAAAGAATTTATACACAATTTTAGTATTTGTGGTACTGTGGTAGTCTATAATTTATGCAATGCAACATTTTTGTTAAGAATATATTATTAAGAATAATAAAAAGTGGCGCTTGTCATGGGAAAAGTGGGAATTTAATTTAATTTTTTAAAGTCGAACATCCAAAGATTTTGGGAGAAGGATGGCTCAATTAGGCTTCATTTTCTTTATGCAAAATATAACTTTTTCACCTCTGATTTTGTGATGAAATATGTCCATGTTTTCGCAGGATTTCTCTCTCAAACATTTAAATCATTAGTTCTAAACATCAAAGAAACATTTGAAATTCCCTTCAGTCACAATGTATGACAGAGATCAAGAGATCAAGATATAAAAGCAAAGAAAGAGAAAGATGGTCATTTTCATTATTACCGCATGCTGGAATTCCTTCTGTCATTCCAGTCTTGGAGAAACATTCTAAACAGCAGTTCCAAAGCATTCCTGCCATCAGAAAAGACATTAAATATTGATGAATACCAGTATGGAAAGATTTACAGGATAGGGTCTTGGCAATTTATTTATTTATTTATTTATTTACACAAAACATTTCTCATGCCTTAACAAGATTCACCTCCCAAAAAGGCAATAAAATGCTAAAGTGAAATATTATCTATCTATCTATCTATCTATCTAAAATGTTTATCTATATTCATCAACTGTGGACATTCTATGCAGCAGGATTTACTTATTAGATGCTATGATCAGCATACACTGTCAGGTAACATTTTCCATTGTATATAAGTGCTCCTCAACTAATGTAGAGAGACATAATCGGCAAGCAGAAATTTGAATGGAGGAGGTCCACATGTTGATGAAAAAAGAGCATACTTATATTGAATGAATAAAAACGTCTATATGCCACAAAAATACTATACATTCTTAAGGCCCATTCACTCCAAGAACGATAACTATAAACACCAGCAGATGATATCATTCTGTTTATTCTAAGCACATGCTTGTCTATTTCTTTAAATGCTTGAGCTCGTTACAGCAGGATGGATTCTGATTGGCTGTTTTTATTGTTCATCAGCTGGATAAAATCGTTCTGAAAGTGATTCCAAAGATATCGTTTCTCTTTGCCGTTATCGTTATAGTTGTGGTGTGTACTCTGCTATAATTTAATATTGATAATGATTTTTAGAACTACAACTTTATTGTAATCTTTATAGTTCCCTTTCAAAAGCTACAATCGAACTGGATAAACACACTTACTGCTTTGTTTGTTTGGGGAAAGAGCACGCTGCCCTTGCGTTGAGTATGGTGATTGCGAGCACAGTGGAATGTTCACAGTTAAAGTGCTTTGCGTTTTCAAAGGGGTAGCACCCGCAATGCGATTGTGGGGCTCGCGTGTCGATCTGGCTGAGGAGCGAGAGACGGGTGCGTCCTTTTCGCTCGCTCTCTCTCCAGACTGCGATGTCCTTTTACCTGACTACCGAAGCGTGACTCTGCGCTTCTTCGGCTCGGGCAGAGAACACTGAATCTCGTGAGTTTGTCGCCTCTGAGCGTTCCTCCCGCAATGATAAAGAAGAACTGCTCGGGGCGATCGTTCGTGCAGTGGCCAGACTACACTGATCGCAGCAAAAAGAGTCCCATAAAACACTCAAAGCTTATAAATAAAGATTGTAAATCTATGTTATATATACACACACACACACGATGTGTCTTTGTCCCCTCGACGTCGACCAATTCGCCTATCGTAGGTGCGAAGGCAAGCGATTATATGATGCTGCCTCAGATCGCTCGGGCTTTCTCTCCCCTGGGATTGCATTATCACATGCATTTTCAGCGGGTCATGCTGGTACTGCACTGTACACCATGGCTGTGTTACAGGCATAATAGGATGATCTTATGAAATATTTAAACAGCCTGTCATTCAGACCGTGTTTGCTTGTCTGATTGATATTTGGCTGTATTTATTGCTGATGAATTCAATGATAATTCATAATATTGCAATATATCAAATGCTTGTTTTCATATATTGTCTGGCTGTTCTTTGGTCACATTTAATTCTGAGGAATTAAATATTGAAAAAGCCATCTAAAAAATGATGGACTTTGAGAGTACTGCCTCCGAGCACTTCCTTCGTTATGATAAAGCGTGTGAGAGGTTACTCGAGGTGGTGACTCATGTTGTGGCCAGATTACAGCTAAACTTCTCTCCTTGAGGATCTCCTTGACGTTAACTCGTGCATGGGGAAAACCTTATTCTTCTTGCATCTTTGTGCCCTCAACGTCAATCTATTGGACTATTGTGGGTGCAGGGGCATGTGGTTCACGATGATGCGCCAGTCTGAAGAGACGCTCGCGGGCTATCTCTTCTCTGGGGCTCATCTTCATTTAAGAAGTCAGCACTCCCCACCAAGTCGTGCATTATAACATCCTCACTGGTGGGGGTCAGACTGGTGCTGCTCTGCACACTATGGCAGTGTTGCAGGTATAGCAGGCTGTTCTGATTAAAAAAGGGGGGGCTCAAAGCAGAGTATGGCGAGTTGTGTTCCCCCTCGTAAAGACTAGGGACCGCCTCGTCGCGCTCAGCAGCCCTTTCGAAACCACTGTAACATCCTTTCCACACCTGGGCAGCGGTTTCCAGTGAAATGTTGAATGTTCTTTTGTTTCCTGTTATCGCCCAGGACAAAGGAATGTTGCCCTCCTCGTTTTAACGGTGTGGTTCCTACTACCATGAAACAGGAATAGGCGCATCTGCTGTCACAAAAATGGGGGACTTTTTAGAACTTTGAGGCTTGAACCGTTCCGTTAGAACCCTCAAGTTTAAGATGCTAATTATCAAGAAGATCGTGTTGTAAATTCAACATAGTGTTTGGATCTTCACGGTCGATCTTAAAAGACGCATATTTTCATATAGAAATATTCCCACAATACTGGAAGTTCCTGATGTTTGCTTTGGGGGGCAAAGCTTACCAATTCCTGGTCCTTCCATTCGACCTAGCCATGTTACATAGACGATTGGCTCATACTGGCCCAGTCTCAAGAGCTTGCGCTTCGACATCTAGATCGATCTTTGCTCATCTTCTCTATATTTTTAAACACCCTAAAGCAACATCTGCCTAGGTCAGGACATTACATAAGTCTCATGGCAGCTGTGTCCACAGGGATCCCTCTGGGCCTTTTGCACATGAGACCACTTCAGTTGAGGCTCAAAATCACTATTAGGGCTTTGACTTTTGCCCAAAAATAATATTCGAAGTTTGTTTGTTTATTAATATTCGAATATATTCAAATATTAATGAATATTTTGACCATTAAATGCCGCACGCTAGGGCTGGGCTAAGGGCGCTTAAGTAAAGTAAAGCCCCGAATATTTTGTTACCTTGTCTTTCTCATAGAGCAAAACAATTAATCAGAAAAACAAATGTGAATAAGATTGCAGCTGTCGCGATAACCTAATCATAAAAAGTGCATAGGCTATTTTTTATTTATTTTTACCTTTGGATTAAAGGTACCTGCAATGTGCTTTTGCAGCGTTGAGCATTGTAGCCAATCACAGACATGTCTGTTGAACGCATCGGCCAATCAGATGTGTTTTGAACGAGCTCACCGAGTTCTACACTTTTCGCAAACCTGTCATTATTATTGGCAATAAACTTAAGATGCAAATAAGAGATTCTTGGCAATGTATTTGATATTCTTGATGCTGCTCTGATGCAGTCCATTACACACCGCTCTGTTTGTTTTCACGATGACTAAAAGTTCAGCGGTCTAGATGTCAAAATGATTAAAGAAGCCGGGGCTTACCGTTCACAGAAGGATGTTAACAGTGAACGAATACCTGGTAAAGTGTAAGTAGCGCCACACGTTACTTTTCAAATTGTCAGGAGTGTAGATTTCGAACTCCTCGTCAGGCGTGGTTGTTGTAGGCGCTGGCACAACCATTGTTTTGATATACAAAATAGGCGCTGCACTAACCAGGAAGCTAACATCACCTCCAGGAGCCCAGTTGACCAATAATTGCCTTGCTAATGAGCTTGCGTTTCACAACTTCACCACACGTGAAAAAGCCTCGGAATCTGAATTGAAAAAAGTGTTTAAAAGCAAACACATTTACAAAAAATAATGCAGGTTTAAATATTAAAGGCTGCCTAATATTCGTTCGAATATCATTATTTTTTTAAGTATTCTAATTATATTCAAATAACGAAGTTTAGAGTCAAAGCCCTAATCACTATACAATCCCCAAGGGCGAATAAAGGCAAGAGCACGCGCTTAGTGCTTGGAGTCCTTTCTACAAATCCATGTTTATGGCAAGTCACGCGCTGAACGCTTCGTGTACTTTCTAAAATCCATGTTTATGGTAAGGGTTACGCGCAGTGGCTTCGTTCCCTTTCTACGTGGTTCAGACCCCAGTTCCTCACCTTGGGTCCCACTCTTGGTGCGTCTTGCCGTCGCAGAATGCTAATGAAAGACACCTCCCTGTCGGGCTGGGTAGTGTTCTTAAGTGGTCGTCCAGCCCAGGGGATCTGGGGAGGCATCATCTTGACTGGCAAATCAATTGTCTTGATGGAATATGTATTTCAGGACCCGAAATACTTTCTCCCTCAGTTGAGAGGCTGTCCTAGTGCGGGGGGACAACCCAGCAGCAGTCTCTTACATAATCACCAGGGAGGTCTGCACTCACGCAATCTGAAAAGAATAGCGAGGCAGATTTTCTCTGGGCCCAGGAGAAGTTCCTGTCACTCAGGGCAGTGAACATTCCTGGGCATCTGAATGTGGGAGCGGATTTACTGTCCAGACAGAAATTACACACGGGGGAATGGAAACTCCACCCAGATGTAGTAAAACAGATCTGGACCATATTTTACGAAGCAGAGGTGGACCTCTTCGCCTCCCAGCAGACAGCGCAATGTCCCCTCTACTTCTCTCTGAGTCATCCAGCCCCCCTGGGTCTGGATGCTATGGCGCACTCATGGCCCAAAATGCGCCTGTATGCATTTCTTCCAGTGGCTCTGCTCCCGGGAGTTCTAGCCAGAGTTCGCCAGTAAGGGTTTTGCCTCTTACTGAGAGCGCCGCGTTGGTCGAACAGAGTATGGTTCTCAGAGATAATATCTCACCTCGACGGCTCGCCATGGGCGATTCCGAAGAGGAGGGACCTTCTGTACCAGGCGGAGGGCACGATATTACATCCCAGGCCTGACCTGTGGAACCTTCATGCTTGGCCCCTGATGGGTACCAACTGAGGGACACTGGGCTTTCACCTGACGTTATTAAGACCATTCTAAGTGCTAGGGCTTCCTCCACTAGAAAGAGTTATGCCAACAAATGGGGTGTCTTTGAAAGGTGGTGTGTTGTAGATAATGCAGATCCGGTCAACTGCCAGATTGCTTCAGTTCTGGATTTCCTGCAGGAAAAATTATCAACAGGCACATGCACCGCCCGCCACTCTCAAGGTTTATGTGGCCACTCTTTCGGCTTGCCACGCCTTGGTTGACGGGGTGCCACTCGGGAGACATCCTCTGCTTGCTCGCTTCATTCGTGGGGACAGATGACTGAGGCCTCCCGTAAGAACCAAGATCCCTTCGTGGGACTTAACTATAGTCCTCGAGGGTCTGGTTGAGACCCCATTTAAAACTCTAGAGTCTGCGTCTGACAAACGTCTGACAAACTTCTGACCCTAAAGATGGTTTTTCTTATGGCTATAACCTCTCTAAAAAGAATTGGGGAGATGCAGGCTCTGTCAATTTCGCCATCCTGCTTAAACTTTGCCCCAGGAATGGTGAAAGGGATTTTGCATTCTCATCCTGATTACCTGCCTAAGGTACCTTTCTCGGCTGTACAGCCGGTCACTCTTGAGGCCTTCTGCCCTCCGCCATTCACAACACCGGAGCAGGAGAGATCTCACAGACTGTGTTCAGTCCGTGGCACTTCAGACTTACGCCCACCGCACCAGCCAGTGGCGTAAGCTAGAACAACTATTCGTTTGCTATGGGGGCAACAACAAGGGTGTTAACGGGTCTAAGAGCTCACTCCACCAGAGGGGTCGCCTCCTCTGCTGCCTTGGCAAGAGGGCAAGAGGCCCCCTTGCAGTTTGTTTGTGATAAGGCAGGCTGGTTCTCTCCACACACATTCATAAGATTTAATAGTTTGTATGTTCATGCCACTCAGGGCTCTCACGTCCTTGAGTCGACATCACAGTAGGGATGCACCAAAATGAAAATTCTTGGCCGAAACCGAAAAAGAGGAAATCAAGGCCGAAAACCGAAACACCGAAAGAAATGATGCCAATTATTAATACCATTGCATTTATGGCAATGACTGTGTACTAAATTCAAGGCATTGCAATTGCATAAATTAATATTAAAGTTTCAAAGAATACATCAATTACAAATTATGCAAACATTGCAAAAATGCACAGTATAAAATAAAATTCAAACTAAAATGTTTAACTTGACCCCACTCATAAGTACATTAAATAATAATGTAAAGGCCTACTGGCCTGCAGACTTTAGTGCAAAATCTCTCATAAAAACAAAGTGAATTTAGGTCTAGCGCATTTGAATTTTTCTCTGTAGGACTACTACAAGAAAATGCATTCAGAACAAGGGCAAAGTCTGCTTAAGATACAACAATATTTTCTCTGTAGGCCTTCAACATAATAGTGTATCAAAACAAAGACTGCCATAGCCCATATGTTAACTGTAGAATTCTATCTATCGATTCTATCGAACCCTGATGCGTTTGCGTGTATATTACGTCATCGGAAACGTGCATGATAGAAAACAGAACATGGGCCAATACATTGTGCTTTTTATTAATTCTCTGCTATTATGTGCAGTTGAGTGAACAATACAGGTTTACTCTGTGTGTGCCTTAAGTTCTGCTGATTGCAAACGGACTCTTCTGAGGAGACGGAGACGGTGGATTTCCACATTTGTTGCCCTGATTCCACGAGGAATACACTGCCGGCTCACTCTCGCTCGTAATTCATCAACACTATCATCCCATGCAAGTGTTTTATTTAACTGAATACATCACAAAAAGCTAAAACCTATGCGCAGATCACTTTACTTCCTGAACAAGTGCGCACCCGAGTCCGTGTTGTTTGCACATTCACGTGAGCCGCGCCACGGTTCGGGAATCGGGAGCAACCGAACTCAGAGCACCTACTCCAGGTAGTCTCGGGTTTTTCATGCGAACCGTGCCTCGTTCCTAACTAAACTGCCAGTGTGAAAGCCCCCTGAAGTACATCCACACCGCAGACATGTTGCTTCAGACAAGTACGTGCAGGTCGCGGTTTCTGTTTGCGTCATCACAACATTTCGGCCGTATTGTTTCGGTGATAAAAGTCTTTCGGACGAAAACCAAAAATGCTCTTTTGGGCCATTTTCGGCCGAAGATTTTCGGTGGCCGAATATTCGGTGCATCCCTACATCACAGGCTAATGTCTAGGGCTTTCTTGCATTCTTGTGAGCACACCTACACAACCATAAGGAGTCCAGACACCTTCAAGCACGTCGGTGTGGACATTCTCGTTCCCAATGCACTAAGCAGTGCAGCATCTCGTTCCGCTTTTGAAAGGGAATGTCCTGGGTTACTTGACTGTAACCCTGTTCCCTAAAAAAGCGGAATGAGATGCTGCGCTGCATTGCCGTGCTGATGATGTCCCAGGACTGCTCTTCAGACAAAATATCCTGACGATGCACCTGTGGCTCATCTAATTATAGACTTGTGTCACGGGTGCGCGCCGATGACATCACCGACTGAGGCTATATTACCTCCGGGTCAATTCTATCGACGTGTTTACACACTATATTCACAGCCGGTCACGATTAAAGACGTTCCCAATGTGCTAAGCAGTGCAGCATCTCGTTTCGCTTTTTCAGGGAACACTGTTACAGTCAAGTAACTCGGAGCGTTATCATCCTTGGAGTGAATGGGTCTTTACACTGAACAATACAAGCCAATAAAGACTAGAAATGGTAGGAAAGAATGCAGATGACAACTCAGGCCCGGCACCACGAGGGGGCAAAAGGGTATTCATGGTTACAAATTAAATGTTTAACCTTTTGAGCGATACGGTACCATATATGGGATTTTTATTTCGGTGCCCCTGAGAGTACGGTCCCAGATATGGGATTTAGACTGTGCTTTCCGTGTTGGCTGGCGCTGAGCCAGAGACGGACGAGCTATGCAGAGTTTTCAACCTCATAATGTTTATTTTAAGTTTCAGACATTTAAATACACATAAGCACTACTAAAACAATGCATTTGGAGTTAAAATACACACTGATGTCTGTGGAAGCAGCAATAACAATATTCAACTAAAATTTGCCAACGTGTGTTATTCATATCAGACAAACAGTGGAAGTAACTATAAAGTTTACTCTATTCTTCTCACAGTTCATATGTATTTCGGGAGAAACTGATGACTGACGGGACTCTCTGAACTGCAGCGTCAGTTAGGCGTGAAGCGTGAAAGGGTTCATATATGCATAATAAATGACACTAGCTTTTACAAAAAGCTACATCTTTTTATTACGCTGCTACCTGTTCAGTGGCATATTCAGTTGCATATGTTTTAGTGAGCGCTGCATTTAAAAATCTGTCGTTTCAAAGTGAGTTCTCAGTGTTTATTGTTCATAACTTCACATGCCCCCTTTGTCATTTCATCCTGCAGCCGGGCCTGTGACAACTATTACCAATAAAAAAATCTTGACTAAATTCATTAAGCCTCAAAAAATACCAAATGAATATCTGCAATTCAATTCTAGTTTCAAAGTACATTTCTCAACGCATTCAGAATGCATTCAAAGCAGCTTTACAAAGAATAGCCCCACAGTGAGCAAGCCAAAGGTGACAGTGACAAGGATAAAGTCTTTAAGCTGTTCCAGATGTATGTAGAGAAAAGGCAATGTACAGAAGAGGAATTTGAAGTGTTTTTCATACTATTTCTACCTTGAAAATATTCTAAACTCTTCAAAGCAGTATTGAAACTTGAATGATGTGATGTGTTGAAAAGTCATGACCAGTTTTTACTTAAGTATTTATGAAATTCATGTGAAAGAATAAGGCTAGATAATGCATAATACCTTTTATAACTGAATCTTTAAACTTGAATAATCTTTTAATTTAATAAATTGAACATGTTCTCCATTCAATTATTTGAGCCTCAAGTAATTGCATCATGGTACTTTGATGTACATCATGGTCCTAAATACCATATACCAGCGGTTCTCAAAGTGTGGGGGGCGCGCCCCACTGGTGGGGAATAGAGACGTGACAATTGGGAGGAAATTTTCCTTTTTATGCCTTTATATCTTTATCCAGATATCCCAACTGTCCCGGAAGTTCAGGGAGTCTCCCGCATATTGATAGCGGCTCCAAATGAGATCCAATCTCCCGGAATCTGGAACAAGACTGCGCACTAGACTAGAGACTGTGCGCGAATGTGTGTGACTATGAATGCAATCACCCCCGGGGGCGACACCAAGTGTAACAGGAATTCCCACCCCCAAAATAATGATTGACGTGACATCGGCATATTAATTGCAGCGTCAGCATAAAATGTGTGACCTAATTATGTTGTGGCTGACGACAAGACATAAAATGTATCTGTACTGTATATGTATTGTATCCATTAAAGAAAACGTATTAGTTTCATATTTATGTTTAAATATTAAACATAGTGTTTAATAATAACCCTGGAACAGGCTAATGTTTTTTTATTTATTTAATCAATGTTGATTATGAAAGAGAGAAAGATATGATACATCATGATGCGCAAAATGTCTGGAGACATGGAGTGGGTAAGACATTGATTGAGAGATTGACCACTTCATTGAGTTTTGTTTTGTAGAAAGACTCTTTTTAAAAGATTTTCGTTTCGACACAGCTACACTTTTATGAGGTTATTTGATGTAGATAGTTAGTTTGTATTTAGATACAACTTGTTACTATACTGATACTACTTGTTACTATTTTAAACTTGTTGCGTATTTCGTTAGCATTGTGTTGGGGCGATGGGGGCAGGTGGGGCTTGAAAATTCCCCCTTGTCCAAAGTGGGGAATGACCGAAAAAGTTTGAGAACCTCTGCCATTTACCATGCTATTTAGATGGTACTCAAAGTACTTCAACATTTCTGTGGCATTTTAAGTGAACAAAAAAGGCTATGAAATTGCTAAACTTTTTGGGACTTTAGCTTATTCACCGTATCCCCAGAGTTAGATAAGTCCATACATACCCTTTTCATCTCCGTGCGTGCTGTAACTCTGTAAATCTGTAAATAACAAGGTAATATGAGCACAGGCATCTTTTAACCGTATACATACTGGGAACTATATTCTCAGAAGGCGAAGCACTGCTACTTGGGCGGAGTGATTTGCTCGCAGCACCTGAGAAGCCCCGTGGTGAGGAGCAGGGAGTTCGCTCAGAGTGTTGTGCTAATCACGCCGCTCAAGTAGCAGTGCTTCGCCTTCTGAGAATATAGTTCCCAGTATGTATACGGTTAAAAGATGCCTGTGTCTCATGTGACCTTGTTGTATTGTGTTCACAAAAAGCAGGCTGTCAAAAAATGTGTCTCTGTAGGCAGCCTAGGCTCTGAGATCTGCACACAAAAACAAATGGGTACAACCACCACTCAAAACCAAAATAAATAGTGTTCCAACCAATCACCGACAAGGGCGGGTTTTGCTCCCGACTTCGCGTCCAGCCGTGCACGAGCGCAAAACCTCAGAACACCCGCGCCCTGTCGGTGATTAGTTCAAAATTCATAATTCATTCTTCATTCATTCATTCATTCTCATTCATCCATTAATTCTGCACTCGTCCTGTGAGCGCCCTCATATGGAACCAGAGTGGAACTGCGAGCAGTTCAGAAGCCGGAAGTTTACTGAGAGTGGAAGTTCTCCCCTTATTAGACATTCTCTGGCATAAGTCACCTCTCGATGCATCCTCTGTAAAAGGGGCGGACCAAGAACAAATCCCGGGATTTGAACTGGACTTGGCTAGATACGAACTTTGAATTAGAACAGTACATGGGCAGCGACTGATGACGTTTCACAAGTCCACAAGAACGCATATTGAGAAACGGCCAGAGTTACAGCACGCACGGAGATGAAAAGGGTATGTATGGACTTATCTAACTCTGGGGGATCCGGTGAATAAGCTAATGTCCCAGAAAGTCGGTGTGTTCCTTTAAAGACTATATACTGTACACTGTAAAAAAAAAAAGTGTGAAAATAAAGGATTATTAGAGCATGTTTTACAAGAAAAAAATACTAATTTCATGTTTAATTCAATCTGTTATTGGCTTTTCTTTTAAATTAATTGTGAATTTACTAGCAATATCTGAGTGAAAATAGTTTCCATATTTTAGTGTACTGCAACTATTATAATTAATATTATATTCATTTATTTAATGAATTTATGTTGAACAAAAATAATACAATAAAAATAAATATAAAAAATACATAAACACCAAAAGTTTTCAAAACTTTTTGGATGTCAAAAGTTTCTATTGGCCGCGGTGTGCACGCCGCTGCTCTTGGGCTTTGGTCGACGAAGCAAAAAAACTTTCTCGCGCGGCGCAAGCCATTGAAATGAATGGGTTTCATAGCGCAGCGTCGCGCATGCCATGTCCTGTTGCAAAAGCATGTGAAAAAAAAACGACAAAGTTTGCTAGGCCAAAAAGGCAGTTAATCGCGCGATAAAAAAATGAATCGCGTTAAAATGGGTTTAAGTTAACGCCGTTAATAACGTGTTTACCTGACAGCCCTAATATTTTTTTTTTTTTTTTTTTTTTTTTTTGTGTGTGATTATTTTCCCATTTGTTTTTTCTGAGGTGCTCTGCGATTTATTTCTAAAATATTCACAAATGACACAAAAAACTCATTTTAATAACGCTGATAATTTTTCCTATAAAAGAGGCTCTTCAGAGGTTATCAAGGGACTGCAGCTTTAATTTTGTCACCTGTCAAGTCCTTCTCAAATCTTTTCTTCAGGAGAGTGATCAATATGGCATCTGTGTCTCCAGTCTACATCATTACACAGTTTGATGGAAAGACCTGGTGCAAGTGTGTGTTTTCAAACCATTTCCACTCTTTAAACCTCTAAATAGTGCTGATTTTTTTTGTGAAACAGTATGTTTAAGGATGAAAAATCCATCATGATTCTTTTTGTATTTGAGCGCAAGTGACATGCACTAAAGAAGTGAGTGGTTTATGGTGTGAGTCTGAGTGTGTATTGGCAGTGGTCTGAGCAGTCTGTGTGTCCTTGTGTTTGCACAATGCGGCAGAGGGTGGATAACTAAATCAATAAGAAACAAATGAATTCAGATCAATATTAAGTCGAGTGATGGATAAAAGGGGATGAAGGAGAGAAAGACTGACAGAGGGAAAGAGAAAATGAAAGACGGGGAATTCGGGGAAACACTCAAATAGCCTCTTAGACAAACTAATGCACTTGAACCTTCAGACTACACTGTAAAGAATTACATGATCAAGTTATGACAACATGTGTTTTTACATTGCTTTAACTCATCACAATAAGTTAAGCTATTTTCAACTTCTTTTATAAGATATTCAAGATTCAACTAATTCAGTTTAATGTAATTTAAGTTGAAATGACAAACTTTCAAGGTGATTATACTAAAATATTTATGGGCTGAAATATTTCATATAAACGACTACCTAAATTTGTAATTTTAGTAATACTATAATCCTCCAAAGGTAGGTAAAGTAGATGCCAAGATCTATGCTGGTTATTCTCTTTATTTATCTATATCTCACCCAAGAACTCACCATGGAAACCATATTTTTTATAAAATGTCCTAGTAACTAGTTATCATTAGTGCTGTAAAGCATATTCATAAAAAAAATAAAAAATAAATACCAAAAGTACCATAGGATCAGATGATAATATCATGGTAATTTGATATAACAGTACTGAATTTTCACTATTTTCCTATTCATATGCAAATACTATGGCATTTAGGGTGTTCACACTTGTAGATTGTTTTTTTTGGTTCCTTTTGGTCCAGAACAAAGAAAGAAAATGACACATTTAGTTAGTCCTGGTTTGCTTAACATTCACACTATCATTTTTAAGACCTAACCTAAACATACAAATAAAATAAAAGACAACGATGCTGTATGCTGGGCTAAATGAGCTTGTTGTATGAGAACTCGTGACGAGCTTATAAAATGTGTAAAGGTGTCAAAACAGCACTAATAATTTCTCCGTTACACTTATGCCTGGTTCAGATTACACGATTTTTTTGTCTGTTACGATAGTCACTGTGTCAGATTACGCGATTTTGAATCTTGTCGTGTCGTGGACAAGAAACATGTCAGACTACACGTTGCTTCCTGACCAGTCATTTCGTGCCGTCTTTAATGACGCGCGTGATGTCATCGAGAAGGCGAAACTAGAGAGTGACTTTCGGAAACGAACGTAAACAAACAATGGATGAAGCGGTGAGTGTTGTATTGGCTGTCCTGTGTTCAGAAAAACGTAAAAAAAGAAAGAAAACCCGACTATGGACACGTTCCTGGATTGCTCGAACAGGACAGTATGGGCTGTCAATCCTCCAAAGAGAACTTGAGGTAAAATATAGTTTTCTTATATATTTTTACTTTTAGCCAGTAGTACAAGTAAAATAATGTTGCTAGCTTGCCACAACGATAACATATTACAAAAACAGATTAAAACCTCATACATGTGACGGAACCCGTCGTGGACGACCGTTAAAAAAATTAAACATGCTAGTCTTTTTGTCGTGATGTCGTGAAGCATCGCAGTAGGTTGTCGCCCACTATGACACACTATACGAGATGATACGATCGAATCTTGCGTCCCGACGCCCGTTGTCGTTTACGAATCCCCACGACACCCTACGTCAAACGGATCGTGACAAAATCGGGCTAAAATCATGTAATCTGAACCAGGCATTAAATAAAGATCTGATGCAATGAGACTGCGGTTCTGATGCCTGTACCAAACGGTTCGTTTAGATGTCTTTGGTCAGTGTTGCATTCATATTTCAGTCTAACCCCACCAGAGTTCGTTTGGAAGGCCAGAGGTCTCGGTCCACTTGTTTGGTGCGCACCAGGGTTTGGATGGCAGCATTCACACTTATTTAAATGACCCGCACTAAAAGAGCAATCGCACCGTCTTTTAATTGAACCAAACATGTGAACGTGTAAACACACCCTTAGATAGCAATTCAACAAATACCATGGTATATCCATTTTTAAAAATGGTGTTTCCAATGGTACTGCTACAAAAGTAATTGTATTTAATTTCCTGTTTGATGACAGCGGAGGCCAAGTCACCACTGTTTTAGTGACTTGATTTAGCTTTTTTCTTAAAGTGTAAATTGCAGGTAAAAATTTTCACGAAGATAATGCAATGTGCTTATTAAACATAAATATAAGAACCACCCACCATTGTTTTGTATGTTTTTTTTATACCAAAATGTACTTTTTAGTGGTTTTAAGCTCTCCCCTCCCTTCCACTAGGCTGGGCGTGACGTCATAACAGGGACTCCAAACCTCAGTTACCGTTAGTCTAATGGCAAGTAAGCTAGCAGTTATATTGATTTTTTTTTAGATTCAGAAGTTATGAATGAAATAACTCAATTGTAAACATACTCGTGTGTGCTGGCGTCAAGAGGACCGTGATCCTGCCTGAAATGAGAGTAAGCTATTCGCAAAACGAACGGGTTCAGGCCGCATGCGTCAACCCCAGGATTCTGCGTGAGGCTTGTCAGGTTTGCCGATCACGGGTCGAGCCACTCCACTAAACTTAAACGCGTTCACCTCACGGCAGCACATACTCCACTGCACTGCCGATTCCATAGGGAGACATAGCCCACACAAACACCTGTCAAACACAGCAATAGAGACATCGATCTCTCTTTTTCTTTCTACAATGAGCATTCGCTGGCTAATTAGTTGCGTTTTAGCACAGGCAATATCGCGTTCTGTCAGCAGATGCCAGCAAAAGCTGGGACTGATCCGGCAATGTTAGTACGTCCCCAACCCATCATCGATCCCGGAATCAATCCCAGGTCGTGTTTGCGTTCACACAGAAGACGTTATGGCAATTTCCCGGGATCAACGCGCTGTGTGAAAGGGGCTTATCAGTTGCTACTCCCTTTTATGACGTCATCACCCTGTAACTGTAAAAAAAATATATAAAAAAAACGCTACCTTTGAAAAACCCAAATAAATGGTATTTTAACGCATTTTAAGACAGAAATGTTTAAATATATACACATTTAGCACTTTAATTTACACATTAATTGGTTGCGGTGGTTAACCTGCAATTTACACTTTAAATTTTATCTGTGCTGCTTAATACTTTTGTGAAAACCATGATACAATTATTCAGGACTCTACAATGAATAGTTCAAAGAACAGCATATATTTGAAAAAGAAATTCTTTGTAACAATGTCAAAATGTCACTTTTGATTAACTAGCTATATCTATATCCAATAAAATAAAATGATCTATACTTTAACATATAATGCTAATCCTTTTAAAACCACGAAGCCCGAATCCATATATGCCTCACTCACTTCCTCTTTTACACCCATCACTTAGCAAAACCACCTCATCTGTTTTTGAAATCACCAGACTCATAAATATGATTTCAGCCTTGTTCATGTCATCACACAGTAAGCCATATAACACATCTATAGGTCTCAGTTTAACTCCACATGAGTCACTTTCTGATACAATTCCATTAAGGTACATTGTTCACAGAAACAGCTAAATGCTATATATTTTCATATGAACTTGGATGGAGGGAATGAGTGGATCGCTTCATAAGCCAGGTCACATATCAAAACCCAATTTATTTATTTGCTTGCTGTATTACGTGATACAGCAAAATGTGTGTGTGTGTTTAAGAGGACATTAAAGGAGGAGGACAGAAACGGATGGAAATCTATAGTAATTTAACTATTCTGCGATCAACATTCAGTTAAACGAGTAATTCATGCAGCGGAGGGTGAAAAAGAGCGAGAACAATGCAGGGCGAAGAGAGACAAGAAAAAAGGCACGTATATAGTGACAGCAGATTCAGTAGCAGCGTGCGGTTTTAAATGTCTAGAGCCTTGAACCTGAACCTTAATTATACTTACTCTGAATTAATTTCTTAGACTGTGCATCTTATTTCTGTGGCATTTTCAGGCTTTTGTGTATTAAAGAGATAGTCCACCCCTACTATCCCTTTAAGACAGCTGTACTGTTCAATTATGTGGTATAAACCTTTCTTTATCTATTATAGTGGGCAAGCCAATTACAGCACAGTGTATATTTGACCTTGACATCTAACTCGTATTATCAAGGTGATAAAGGAGTGCATAACAACACATGACTCTATAATAAACATGTTTACATCATACAATATTCACTTCAAACATCAGAACATCTCTCATTATACAGCTACTAATACTATAGTTGTCCACAGAGTAGACAGATCAAATGAATAGATAAAGTATTCATTAAAAAGACCATGCACTTACGTTCTTATGTAACTGCCATTTTTTCCAGTATAATAAGAAAAGTGATCTGAAAAGAAAATAGGGAGAGAAAATAAAGTGTGATATAAAGATCTGACTCGTGTATCCATTCAAGGTCTATAAAATCTACATTCAAGACATTCAGCCACAAATCACAAAACAAATTTCATTTAAATTCAATTTAACAACGAGATTGTGAAATTCAATCAGTAGCATCACAATGTACACACTGTAAAAAAGATTATATGATCAATAAGTTAAGACAACCAAAGCACTTTTCAATCTTTTTTCAAGAAGTTATACAAGATTCAACTCATTTTTGAGCCGATGGATGGACGGACGGAATGAATTTGGGTTAAAAGCTGAGTGTCTTGTCTCCAATGCTTGAATTGAATTTCTATGAGTGTCCCAGAGCTCTCTTGAGGGTCTGTTTAGCCACTCAGATCAATACGACTTCAGAGACTGTTTGCACAAAATGCATGTGAAAAATGTGTTGTGTAAAAATGGATTTTTAAAGGGATAGTTTAGTCAAAAATGAAAATTCTGTCATCATTTACTAACCCTCATGTTGACCTGTATGACTTTCTTTCTTCTGCAAAACACAAAAGAACATATTATTTAGAAAAAAATGTCTCAGTGTTGTTGTTTTGGAACTCAGTGTTCTTTTGTGTTCCACAGAATACAGAAACTCATTCAAGTTTGGAACGACATTAGTGTGAGTAAGAATTTTAATTTTTGCCTAAACAATCCCTTTAACAAATTACAATTGCATATTACAGTAACAAAAAGTGTTAATGAAATGACCACGACTGAATGCCAGATCCCCTTCGCACTGTAACACGAAACTGGCCAATCAAATCGTAAGAGACAGATGTGCTGCCCAATTACTGTAACCCTTTGAGAATGAGAGCTGCAAATTAGACACGACCAACAGTACCAGGCACTCTAATGCACTGATAACAGACACTGTCTCTGTTTCTTTGTCTCTCATGACACACACACACACACGAGTTTGCATGTAGATGAACATACTTTAGTATCTATGCACGCATACCGCTGACACACACTTCAACTCGTTCACACACATACAGTCTCTCTTCTTGTCTCGCTATCCCTCACACCCAACCCCCCAGCACCTCAGGGTTTGAAATTCATGTGCGAGAGAGAGTGAGAGAGAGTGATAGAGAGAGAGAGAGAGAGAGAGAGAGAGAGAACACATGGGGTAACGCAGGAGGCTGGTGAGGGAAGGGGGGAGGAAAAGGGGGAGGGGAGAATCGAGCAGGAAGACAGTGACATATGAGGACAATAGAGGCAAAAAGAAAGTCAAAAACGAAAAAGGAACCACGGTATCTAATAAATGAGAGCGTCTCGTCAAAGGTACGACTTTGGCGGGGAAAATGTAAATGTCTGCAAATGTCTGCATCAACCTGGAAACATTCCAACACACGCACACACAACATGTGGACACATTCCAGCAAGCTGCAGCTATTAACCCTTACACCACAACTGTACTTCCATAATTACTGCTTCTCCAAAGAAACATATGTTCAGCCAGACCGCTGCTACCCCCCACTAGATATTAAGTGCAGTATATTATGCACACTATCAGGCCCAATCATCAGATTCTTCCTACACAGTGAAATGTCATTGCCTCTAACAGTGATATTCTCAATGTCATGACAACTCTCACGCAGACAATACCAAATAGCTTTAAAACTCAGACAATAATATCCCAAAGCTGTTCACACAGAACCACTTCAACACATCGCCCCAGCATTCAGAGTAAGGGTCAAGGTTTTTCAATGACCAACTAATGAACTTTGAAGCCGAATTAGTTGCATACTTTCATCTGGTATTGTCTCTGAAAGAACACATGATTTCACCATTGCATTATGTAAAATTGAGTTAATTCTATTTATTCTAATCATAATCAGTATAAACAAATCCAAACCACACTAACATTAAGGTAAATATATGTATATTTTTTTTATTCTCTGGCAGATGTTTATTGAAGAAATTGACTGTATAATACAGAAATTGCTCCTAATTTGGAACAACAATAGCAACAGAAAACATACTATAAATTGTTAGAAATTTATTTATTCTTTGTACATTTTCATATTAATATATATGATCATGCAAAATAAAAGTATTATATTATATTATACACAAGTATATGACAAAACCATGCACATTATATAACTTGGCAATCAATTAAAAGCCGGTGAGTCGCTATACCGGAGAGTAAAGCAGCAAATGTAAGCTAATATGTAAATCAGGCTAAGGGTATTTAATCAAATATTTGCTGATTCCAGCTCCAAACTTCCACTGCAAGCATATAAACTAAACTAAATAAACTTAAAGTTGTGAATTGTGTTTTTCTCTGGTTGTAAAACCGATTGTTCACTGTCAATTTAAGTACAAAAAGTTAAAGCTAACCATCATTACAGAAACATAAGAATTATATACATCAGACCAACATTTGTGTTATTGTGTTTGACAATTTGCTATTTGGAAAATTGATCCTTCATTAATGCAGATTTAGTGCTCTAGTTTTAAGTGGCGGTAGGATTACACAACAAACATACATTTCTATGTGCCTTCCCTTTGGTAAAGACGCATATTCAGTGTTTTTCAAAAATGCCTCCCGATCAAATTAGCGAGAACAATTAATCTTATACTTTAAACTGGTAATCAGCCTCTTTAATTTTCAGCCCATATTTTCCAAATGCATTGTTTTATGCTACTGACTGGAAATCGCATCATTCAGCTAATTGAGACATCTGGCTGAATCACACACGCCACTGTGAGTTTGTACTGAGTGTGTGTGCATCTGAATGAAGAGCTATGTGCGGCTGCGGTCTCCCAGCACAGCTCTGAGATGCAGGGGAGGATGATATGAACATGACTGAAACATGAATTATGAGATCCTTGCCAGTATTAAAACAAGAGCCAACGCTTTAAATTTCTCCCCAAACTCAAACGGCAGTTTTACAACCTCTGTCTAATGAATCACATTGGCACTGAACTGCATGACCATCTGCTGATAGTAACCAATACAAAATTGACATTCTTTTCCTCTCAATATAGTCTATCCCATCCAAATTTAAAGAACAGTAACAATTATTAGATTCTTTGTCCAATGGATAAGACTTAAGCTTTGTAGTTCCAATAACATTCATGCACCTGTGTTCTCATTGGGTTCCTTTCAAGCTTGGACAAGCACAGCAGACCTTAACTGTTCCCCAATTCCCCATAGGGTTTTGTTTTAATCTTTCTTGAGGAATTCATCCGCCTGCACGCTGGTGGACTGCTACTGAGCTCCAAACGTATCCTGTGGCTACACGAGAATTGAGATGTCAAATTATCAACCAATTTCTGACACTGACACCAGGCTCCTCTGCTGGCTCTGCTCCCTTTTTGGAATTTAAACTGCATATTTTCCTAAATTATCTATTTCTGAGAAATTTCAAGGAACAAACAACTTATTGATCCAAGATTCTGGTAAATGTGGAAGTTTAAGGTACATGACAGATTCTCCTCTTTGTATTTTGTTCACCAACTTCCAGAGAAGCTAACATTACAGTTATGTGCCTGGAAGCACAGTTATCCTAAATACTGCTCATCATCATCTTCTCAAGAATGTTAAGTTAATTTTAAATTAATAGATCTCCCAAAACCAGACAATACATCATTAATTCTCAACTCAGATTTTCTGAATAAGTGAGAATATTGTCACTGAGTCTAATTGTATTTCTCAACACTCAATTTTTTTTTCACAATTCTACCAAACATTGCTTTCCTTTCACAAATAGACAAACTGGCTAACTATGATAATTGGCTGGAACCTCACAGAGTAATGCAACAAGCCTTTCAAGCAAGATCTGACCTATTCAATATTCAATTGCTGCCATAGATACCTATAGATGCAACTAGCTATGGTCCGGTCTAGCAATCATTAATGTCAAATTGCCACTCTTTTTTTCAAAAATGCATCACCTAAATAATTTTGTAAATGTGTCTGATTGCATTTGGTCCACTGCTTTGTTTAAACCATATTGTGCTATTGTGGTGAAGTCAAGACAGCTAGAGAAATAGATGATGTATATCTGAAATATGCTGAACATTTGTTATTGAAATGTTCACAATTCATTCTTTCTAAGAAGACGAGCATTTCCCATGCAATGATAACTATGCTAATACACAAAACAATGTAACGACTTCATCACAAATCACTAAGACTGGGACTATTGCAACAGGTTTCTAGAAAACTTTCAAAAGCAAGATCTGACATATTCAACATCCATTTGCTATAGTATATACGTAAACATACTGGCATCCATACTCGGGTATTAGATGCAACTAAATATGGATCTAAAAGTCATTATTGCCAAAATACTTCTCATTTATTTTCAAAAATGCATCTTCTATTTTGTAAATGTGCCACAGTGCAATTTCTCCAATGCTTTGTTTAAACCAAATTGTGGTATTGTGGTGAAGTCAAGAGGGCTATAGAAATTATGTATATCTGAAATATGCTGAACTGAAATGTTCACGGTTCATTCTTTCTAAGAAGTAAAGTCAAAAGTAAGTGAAAGTTTCTCACAAGATATTTGACTTTTGCGTGTTTCATCCATCTCTCTTAACGGAAAGATCCAGTACAATCCGGTGACTGGGGATATCCTGAGGTGTATGCAATCCATTACAGTATGGTATGTGGTTGAATTTCATCCATTATGAATGAGAATACATGAGATGGAGAGAATGGAGGGAGGGAGTGAAAGGAGTGGGAGAGATTGACAGACAATGGAATGTTGAAATGTTCTACAGCCTGATCTGGACATGGAAAATATTCCACATAAGGAAAGTTGCGACTGGATAAGAGAAGGAATGGTATACTGAAAATAGTTTTTTATTAATAAAATTGTCAGTATTAATATACACCACTGAACATCAACTCAATTTAAAGCTGAAGTATGTCATTTCTGAGCCACTAGCATCAGACCCAGTCCAAACTAATACTATTGGTGGAGTTAATGTTGCTATATAAAGTAGTGTTTTGATAGCACCACAGAGTACTTAAACATACTTGTGCAGAACAGATGTTTTGTTTTAAATACAATATGTTGAAAATATTACACACCAGATTTAAACTACACATTTCATTTAATGTCTCAATTTCTTTTAATCTCAATATCAAGATTGTGTCAATTTCAATTATAGATTCTAAAAAATAATAGGGGTGTAACAATTCATGCATTTTCTTGGGCTATGTTCAGATTTTTTTTAAAAGGCCAGTGACTGTCTGCACTTTTAATTGCAAGTGATCAAATAAGATCCTATAACAACCTATCTGCATGGGTTGCTTTAGTAATGACGTAGGCGTACCCACGTATGTGACGAGGCTTTCAAAGTGGAAGCAGGAAAAATGGAGGAGCATCATCTTGCTCTCCAAATAAGCTCTCGAGAACCGGTGCAGAACTCATTTGTCGCACAGGAAAACGCAGAAATCTTTGGACGTACCAATTAAAAACCATATGAATATTTTCAGCACCAGTTTTGACATTATTGTTATGTGCCGCGCTAAGAATGTAAAAGGCCGTTTGAAATTAAATTTCATGTGTGGTTTATTTTTTGCTGTCCAAACCCATAAACCCATCTGGATCAAAACTGGATATGCAAAAAAAATAAATATATATATATATATATATATATATAATATATATATATATATATATATATATAATAAGGCCGGTCTGAACATGGCCTTAATGAATCAATCGATTAAAAATCCAACCAATGCATTTTGAAAATGAGATTTAAATAGTTTCATATTTAAATTATTTAATAATCAATTAACAGTGCTAAATATCAAACACACTGTGGCAATATTTTAAAAAATACAATATTCAAAATATCCAAGTATCTTTCTTTCATCCTTAACAGGATTGCACTATCTCTCTACTGAAATTAATCTCTCATTCTTCATTTTCTTAGCTATTTATTGAAAGTACTTTAAAAGTTCTGTATAAGCATTTGTAAAAGTTGCTAAACTGAATGGCTATTCACTGTTCACTCTGAATTGACTTTTGAACAGAATTGAATGAGACATGAATGTCATTGAACAAGCATTGAAGTTTCTATAGACAGTTGATATGCAATACCCATGGGGCTCTGACATGAACAAACATGGGTAAGACTGATGAAGTTTCTGACCTTGATATTGGGACAAGGCTGATGCTAATTTACACACTGTTTTGTTAAAGAGAACCATGGGAAACATTCCACGATGACAACTTTGTAAGAGTGATGAGCCTGAAACAAGGCCACATGGCCTACACTGAGAAAAAGCTGAAGAATAAAGCTAACTATTATATTGGCAAAATATTTTTGAGTTGTCAAAACATACGCTTAAATAAATGGAGATATCAATTTAATATACTAGAGTGATTAAAAACATCTGAGATCACACTGAAAATGTGCAAAAGATCAGATTTCTTTGCTTCCACTGAAAATTCTTAAACAATAAAATTCACAAATGGATTGTTTAATTGCATGTTGATCATGCTGTTATTCTAGCAACAAAGGAACTTATTTATGGAGAAAAACGCATGTTGAGTCGTTTCTGTTGAGCTGAATCAAAAAAAAAAAGGTACAGTGCATTGTTACATGACTGTGATTCCAAACACTTCTTAAATTATGCATCAAAGGACTTCTTCAGCTCCAATCCATAAGTTTCAAATATCCTCCTGATCACAAGTTGAGCTCCAATAACAGAGTTACCACGGAAGCCTGGGTTATGTAACGTTACATAACAGACAGGCGGTATGAGTAATATTTCATAACACTAGAGACCCTGACACCATGGCATCATCTCTCCTTTGCTCTTTTCTTTCACTTCATCTCTCTTCTGATGTTGAAATCAATGGCGTTATTTTCCGGAAAGTCCCCTTGACGGCCATTGATGGCTCAGAATCAAACGGAGCGTGTCGTTGCGGAGCGGCTGTGTTTTTCCCCCTTCTGCCTCTGTCTGTCAAGCACTAGACTAGACAAGACACTTTCCTCATCCAAATTTTGATATCAAAGAGTCATCAAATTCATCCCCCACCCTCGACTCTGCTTGCCCTGATTTCTCTCTCCCTTCAGTCCCCTTGAGTGCTAACAGGGTCAGGCTAGGGTCACGGCACAGATGCACGCCATCCACCAACAGGCCATGGCAAGCAACCAATCACAGACAGCAGACTGCAAAACCACTCTCAGGATGATTTTCTGAAGATAATGGATTTTATATTGCTGCAGATTAATAAATATCAACAACAAGCTCTTTGTTAGATCAGAAGTTATAAATTTGAAAGCTACAAAATATACAGTAGATACATAACCGGAACACCGAGCAGAAATATTCGACCACATCCTATTTATATATTTTTTTTTCATCCATGCTACCCTAATGATATAAAAGCAAAATATAAACATGTTAAAATGGGAAACAAAGCATGAGGAATGAACTAATATTAAGTTGTTATTGTTTGTTAAGCTCTCTAAATGCCCTTGAGGTTCAAAAGTCAAACCGATACAAACAAAAACAACACCGCAAGTGTAAAGAATTGAAAAATGAACATGAACTTACAAGAAATCAAAAGAAATCCAACCTTTCATACAAAGTAATTCACATGGTCAGTATCGCTAATTTGATTTTTGAGAAAGTCAGTCTTTTGAAATCCAGTTTTTGCTTATGCAGTAAAAATTTATTAAAGGGATAGTTCACCCAAAAATGAAAATTCTATCATCATTTACTCACCCCCAAGTTGTTCCAAACCTGTATGAATTTCTTTCTTCTGATGAACACACACACACACACAAAAATATATTTTGAAGAATGTCGGTAACCACATGGAAGTCAATGGGGCTCATCAACTGTTTGATTACTTACATTCTTCAAAATATCTTCTTTTGTGTTCAACGGAAGACACGATCATCTCTTCATGATTATATTTCAACAACAAATTGGAGTAAAAACATAAATGTAGAAGTAAATGCAAAAACTGCCTTGTGCAAGTTTTGTATGTTTGCATACAATTTGTTATTTGAGTGTTGATTATTATATCTAAAAAATAAATCGCAACTGAATTTAGGCTTATAGTCTGGGCTCTGTTGTTAACCTTTAATATTATAGTAATGTAGAAATAAGGTCTCCCTATATAATTCAATTTAGAAGTTAATGCAAAAACTGCCTTATGTGCAGTTTACATGTTGGCATTTAATTTTTTTATTTGAGTGTTGATTATTATATCTAAAAATAGATAGAAACTGAATTTAGGCTAATAGTCTGGGCTCTGTTGTTAACCTTAAATATTATAGTAATATGCAAGTAAGGGCTTCCTATATAGATTACAGCCTTAGATTTTAAAAAGATATATACTTAATAAACTTTTAATTACTGAATATTTAATAACTGAATTCATTTAAAGACAGACACAAAAAGCAATTTTGTTTAGTTTTCTCCACTCTGCTGTACCAAACCGTGACGTCAAAACCGAGGTACATACCGAACCATCAGTTTTGAGTACCGTTACACCCCTACTGATGATATTAGTTAAGAAATACACAGTTCCTTTGAACAAAGTCTGTCCATAAAAATGGCACAGCGCACAGAATGCTCATAAACACAATACAGATACATGCAAAACATAAAACAACTATATGTATCAAAGTGATAGTTCACCCAAAACTGATTTACACACCCTCATGTTGTTATAAAACTGGAACGTAAAAGAAGAATTTTTGAGAAATGTCTATGTAATTGCCCATACAATAGAAGTCAATGGTCACCAAAACAGATTATCCTAAATGTCTTCTTTCGTGTTCCACAAAAGAAAATAAGTCATACAGGTTTGAGACAGCATGTAGGTGAGTAAATGATGACAGAATTGTCATGTTTGGATGAAAAATCCCTTTATTATGTATAGTTTCCCATTTAAAATGCAGAGCAAAAAATGTAAACTTGTTTGAGGAGCACAACCTTACGAAAACCACAAACACACTTATTCTCATTACAAAATGCTTACAGACACACACCCACACACAACAAATGTTACACCTACCAGATCCAGGTGCATTAAGGACAGCAGCAGAAAATGATCAAACCCAGACACTCCCTCTGTACAAAAATGTGGAGAGATACCACAATAACCCACAAAAATCTCATCCAGAATGAAAGGAGAGAGAAATTTCTCAGAGGAAACAGAGGTACGAATATCACGACACACACAGACAGAGCTAAAGCATTTGGCTTTTGTGCATTTCAACAACAATGTATCTGATTTAATGCCTCGATGCACCAAGCAAACCCCTGGATGAGATGTGCACTTTACCACGTGTCCACGAGCTCGGTCGCTCTTCGTTAGTGGTTTCCGACGATATATCGCCCAAACGTTCGCAACAAAAAACGTTTAGATTGTTACTTTTCCGAAGTCAAAAACTGAGAGTGCCTTTTTGCCTAGAGCTAATTGTACAAGTCAACTATGGCACACATACAGGCCAGAGATCTGTGGCCATTGTCTCCGATTCCCCTGAGCTAGCGGTCGACCGGATGGATGGACAGAGTTGTGGGGGTACCCGGATGAAAGGATGATGGGCAGAGGAAGTTAGGGGCATACTGGGAACGGCACACAAGACAGAAACAGGGAAAGAGAACGACCCCCACAATTCCAAGCAGGATTTACCCTCCTGCATGTTCAAGCATGCATGGAGATATACACACGCACTCACGACACACGCATGCATGCAGAATCACTTACAGACAAAACCTATCGTGCAAACTAACAATATATTTGCAGCACAAGCATTAGACAAGGAAAAGTGAAGGAATGGAGAAACGATAAGTCCGTTCTCATCACACATGCTTTGATTCTTTGCTCCGCCGATGCCTGAATGCTGCACATCCCCAATATCAGCCCCGCAGAATATGAAACAAGGCAACCCATAGAAAACTATACGGTTATTCAAAAAGATGAAATTGAGGAAACAAAAATAGAGAGAGAAAAAAATAACGCTTTTGAACATCATTTCAAAAAGTGAACGAGAAATAGTAGGCGAGAATGAACAGAGAGATAAAGTTGAAAGATAAAGATTGATAGAATGGGATAGTGACTGATGAAAAAGAGAGAACTAGAGGGTTAAAACAGAAAGACGAGAGTACCAGTCTGGTCGTTCCTCCTCCTTTTCCCGCGGTTTCGTTGATCCCACGTTTGGTTCTTTCTCTCGTTGCTCCGGGTCCTTCCTCCTCTCCGCTATCCCAGCGGCAGTCACTTCTCTCATCTCAGTGTTTCCTTCCAAACCACGTTTTTTCCTACTACCCATCCCATCAGCCCATTTCCTACTGTTCATTCAGCTCTCTGTACTGCTTTCACGCTATAAATGCAAGATTTTTGTGGGATAGGGCTGGAAAAATATTCAACAAAAAACATGAATAAAAATGTTTTGAATGTAAGTGAAGTGCAAAGGAGAGCGGACGGTGACCAGGCACCGAGACAAGTAGGAAAATGAGCTGTTGAAGGGGCCTGGTATTTTAGGGAGGCATGCAGAGGGGTGGGGGGACCATTAGAAAGGCTGCGCGTGTTTCTCCGTCCAGGAGGGAGGAACACGGATGAAGCTGCCTGGCTGCGAGGATGAGAAGCACTGCAGTCGCCGGAGAGAGGAAGAGAGAGAAAGAGAGAGAAATCGTAAGGGCGCATGTGTACGCGAACGACCGCATGAGGAGGTGGGAGGGGAGAGAATGACAGAGAGGGAACGATAGATAGAAAAGCGAGGCTAAGGGGTTCACAGGAGGGAGGGAAGAAGGAGGAGTGAGCCATAGCCGAGAGTTCAGGGGAGGGGGCCTGAATACATTTTCTTGTCCTCCGCTCATCTCCCGGTGTTCGATTTTCTTTCATTTGTTCTTGTGTGTTCTTTTTTTTTCCAATCTCACCTTCTTGGTTCCAGGGAAAATATCTGTGCCTAAAAAAAGAAGCGGATATTCCAGTCTGTGCTTTCCCGTTCCGCTCTCCGTCTCACTGTCTTCCAGGTCATTTTCTCCACATGCACTTGAACTCCAAATCCTGTCTGCCGGCCCCTCCCCCCGACCTCTGTGACTCGCTCTCCTTCGCTCCTTCTGATGGAGGCTTGAAATAGTGCTTGCAGGCTGTAAGTGAGAGTGAGAGCGAGGGGAGGACGAGGGGGACAGAAAGGGAGAGAGACATGGGGGGAAGGGGAGAAGGTTTACACGAACAGACTCTGTGCCGAGAGTGAGTGTGTGCGTGTGTGTGTCAGACGGAGAGAAAATGAGAGGAAGAAACCCTGTGCACATACATGTGTTCAGAGATTTGGTTCTCAGAAATTACAGTGAACTGCACAAAACATTAATTCTTGGAACCAGTTTTAAACAGGGGCATCTATTGTCTTTAAGGGGCCTGGCTCACTTGATACCCTAGCCGAGATACGATATGAGCCGAAAAAAACTCTTTTTAACAACTTAGTAACTCTTTACATATGTGCTAAACTTCTTCTAGTTTCTAAATAAACTGAACGTGATCATCATGGATTTCCGTTGTATGGAAAAGACATGAGATTTCTATAATAGTCTTATTCCACAGGACAAAGTCATACAAGTTTTGAAAAAGAGTAGATGACTGTCAGTTTAAAGCAAATTAACTGATTGGACTTTACCACATTTAGACATGTTAATAGGTGGTTATGTCATTAATGTCCGGATTAGACCTATTCGGATGGGATTAACTTTACCAGGGTAGATGGAGTAATGTCATTTTACCACAGTACCGTCTGTAAAATTGTACCGTCTGTAATATTAATAGACAATTCGCACGGGATAAGATATCTCAGTAAAACTAGCAGAAGTGGGAGGGGTAACTCGATTTGCGCATTGCCGTCACCCTCCTGTTGTCATGTGTGTATTACGTTGCTTCCTGATATCACGTGGGGTGCGCAAACATATATAACCTATATTTGATTTATATATATATATATATAAATAAATAAAACAGTTAAGGCCGGTCTAACGATGTATTAATTAACTTCATATTGGATTCTGTTGATAATAGGCACTTACCTAACGCTAAAAGATGTTTCATGCCTCTAACAAGTGCTTTCGATCTTCTTTCTGATCTGAATGGTATGTGGAAAACACTTGAGTTTTGCCAGACTCGTCCCAGCGTCTAGAACACAAATGAATGCTTTTTCAAGCGTCTCCATACTTGAAAAAATGTGGAAAACTACTTTTAAACACAAAATGACTAAATATTTATGTACATATTTACAGCGGGTCTATTCACACAGATTAGTTTTACCGGAGGTATTTTTTCCGGATCTTTTTACTGAAGGTCCCCGTAATATTTACTGACATTGTCCGTAATGATTACTGAGATGGCACATTCAGATGGGACTAAAATCACAGATAAGCTCTGGTAATTATTACTTTACCCCACCTCTCCATGTCAAACTAGTCCCATCCAAATGGGGCTATAGAATTGTAGACTAGTAACTAGTTTTTTGCCAACGATAATCCATATATAACATACACATAGATGCTTCATTAACAGCTGTTTCTATCGATCGCTATACATAATCCGTCCACCATATTGGAGCGGTCAAAAAAGTCCATGAACATTCGAAAGCAAGTTGACTGAGTGTCTGCAACCATAGTTAGACGCATACACTCACCGGCCACTTTATTAGGTACACCTGTCCAACTGCTCGTTAACACTTAATTTCTAAGCAGCCAATCACATGGCGGCAACTCAGTGCATTTAGGCATGTAGACATGGTCAAGACAATCTCCTGCAGTTCAAACCGAGCATCAGTATGGGGAAGAAAGGTGATTTGAGTGACTTTGAACGTGGCATGATTGTTGGTGCCAGAAGGGCTGGTCTGAGTATTTCAGAAACTGCTAATCTACTGGGATTTTCACGCACAACCATCTCTAGGGTTTACAGAGAATGGTCCGAAAAAGAAAAAACATCCAGTGAGCGGCAGTTCTGTGGGCGGAAATGCCTTGTTGATGCCAGAGGTCAGAGGAGAATGGCCAGACTGGTTCGAGCTGATAGAAGGGCAACAGTGACTCAAATAACCACCCGTTACAACCAAGGTGGGCAGAAGAGCATCTCTGAACGCACAGTACGTCGAACTTTGAGGCAGATGGGCTACAGCAGCAGAAGACCACACCGGGTGCCACTCCTTTCAGCTAAGAACAGGAAACTGAGGCTACAATTTGCACAAGCTCATCGAAATTGGACAATAGAAGATTGGAAAAACGTTGCCTGGTCTGATGAGTCTCGATTTCTGCTGCGACATTCGGATGGTAGGGTCAGAATTTGGCGTCTACAACATGAAAGCATGGATCCATCCTGCCTTGTATCAACGGTTCAGGCTGGTGGTGGTGGTGTCATGGTGTGGGGAATATTTTCTTGGCACTCTTTGGGCCCCTTGGTACCAATTGAGCATCGTTGCAACGCCACAGCCTACCTGAGTATTGTTGCTGACCATGTCCATCCCTTTATGACCACAATGTACCCAACTTCTGATGGCTACTTTCAGCAGGATAATGCGCCATGTCATAAAGCTGGAATCATCTCAGACTGGTTTCTTGAACATGACAATGAGTTCGCTGTACTCAAATGGCCTCCACAGTCACCAGATCTCAATCCAATAGAGCATATTTGGGATGTGGTGGAACGGGAGATTCGCATCATGGATGTGCAGCCGACAAATCTGCAGCAACTGTGTGATGCCATCATGTCAATATGGACCAAACTCCCTGAGGAATGCTTCCAGCACCTTGTTGAATCTATGCCACGAAGAATTGAGGCAGTTCTGAAGGCAAAAGGGGGTCCAACCCGTTACTAGCATGGGGTACCTAATAAAGTGGCCGGTGAGTGTATATGAATATTTATATCTGCAATAAACTTCAGCAGATGATTTTGCTACACTAACACAATACAACAAGACAGAGTCATCATCAGCTAACATCACATTAAAAAGTTACCATAGTAATAGTAAAACATTAATAAAGCACCATGGTAAAAAACCTTCATATATTGGACCTAACAAACCAACACATTTTCACCTGTGAAAGGTTATCCCATTGCTTCAGGAATTGAAATCTCAACGCTTTTACAAAGCAATGTGGTGGCATCATTGATTCTTACTGTTAGTGACGACACGCTGACTGTTCCAAGATGGCGGGGGCACCGACGTGTCTGGAGCGGTTGAATCTATGAAGATAATCATGCAACTAATTATCAAGTCATCTTTTTTTCTGTAAGTTGAAAATCTGGTGAGTCTAAAATAAATACAGTGAAATCAATAGTGGTATATTTTGGGTGCTGCAACAATACAACTACTTTAAGTGTTGGATATTAAGTTTTTGGAATGAAAATAGTGATTTCACACTAGGCAAAGTAACCACAAAATAGTTTAGTGAAATTAAAAAACAATGACACTGGAGAGTCCATCTATGAGACATCAAATAGAGATTCAAAAAGACAAACCATCTTGGGTATTAAAATACATATAAAAGAAAACACACTTTCACTTAATATTCTATGCTAGTATAATGGGCCAGAAAGTATTAATAACCTGTTCACTTGAAAATTATCTTATTAAGGCTACCTGTAGAAATATCAATATAAAAATTTCAAGATACAGTGACTCACTCGTAAACTGGCTGTGTTCACACAGCAGCAGAAATCGGTAGTCAGTCCTGTATTTGAGTCCTGAACACAGTTAGGTTCACACACAGTCCAGTAATTTACAGTAGTGACAACTGTCGTGTGTCATGTTTGAGCGAATAACGTTACACAACAACCGCATTCTATCACCGAATTCACACCCGTAAATTTTCAGGACTCACAACCACATTCTCAGAAAAAAAGCACTATGTGAACGGAACCTAACTGAACAACTTGCTATCCGTCACGTCATACAGTATGATATGACTTAAAAATGTCAATTAAGTTAACTTAAACGAACAAACTTACTCATCATTTAAGTAATTTTGGCTTCATTGTGGCTTATAACTTTTGGCATAAAGTTAAAATATTTGTCATAAGTTAACGTTACCTGACCAGAAGATGTTCACTTTTCCTAGCGGTAAGGATTAGCCTAAAGGATGTCTGAATACTAAAATAAATATAACGTTAGCATACACTAACGTTAGTAGGCTAACGTTAATGTACTGTAATGCTAATTTACACAAGATCGTAAACTCCATGAATTATCAGCTAACGTTATTGTGTCCCTTAAGTTAGACAGAACAAATAAGTGTCACATTAGAGAAGGAAGTTGTAAGTTGTGTTTGGATAATTAGGTATCTATTTAGCTGTGGTAAATTAAACGCCTCTACAACACAATGAGCCCAATGGTCGCTTGAAATTTAAAAGGCTGATTCGCGCTTCAGGGCAGTGACGACGAGCACATGTCGTCCAGTGCTTGTCGAGACACCCTTAGCACAACCTTAAGCAATGGCCCTAAACGGTGGTTCAGTGGCAACATTATGACAACAAGCTTTGTTTTGCTTCTATTTTAGAACACTTAATGATTATCTAATCAAAATAACAAATATGTTACAGTGACGATAAAAAAAAAGAACTAAAATCGGATGCATTTCTGATTTGTTTCTGTTAGCTGCATGAACAATTCAATTTTCTTTCTTTAAGTTATATGCAACTTTGCTTGCAAAAAAAATGCATAAAAATGACCAGCTAGAACTAATGCAAACGGACGGTAAAAATCGTGACCTGTATTTTTCCACATAGCCTACGGTAGTTTTAACCGTTTGAGGAAATGTTAGCGTCCTCTCTGCCTCGATGGCAAACATACTGCAGTTCTCCACTAATGCAGCATCTAGTCAACAAATGATTTACTTTATAATGACATGGAAAAATACTGTAGATTACTTTATAGATACCGTATCGTTTTAAAAACTGCATACCGGTATGTACCGCTTCGTCCGCGCGCATCCTCACGTGTCAAACTCTATGAGGAGTCAATGATATTTTTTTTATTTCGCCTCTAGAGGCCGCTCTCGTAATCGATTGCTTGAATGATTCAATGTCTCGCTCATAAGACAGTTTGTCGCCACCCAACAGTTAAAGAAAGGGTCTGCACCAGTGAAGCACAGATTGACCCAAAATTTCAATAATAATAACCAACTGCATAACCACATGTCCTCACTGCAGTCTGCACCACAATGATTAAATCCATTAAATCCAATAGTGGACACTTAACTTTTTTCTCAAAACCATAATAAAATCTTTAGAATAATGCTGCAGGGAAGAGTTTTTTGCACTGAACTGTTTTGGGTGAAAAAATCCAGATGAGCAAGGGGGACAAATGAGATGATACAAACAGATACAATAAATCTGACTCGTTAATTAGCTCCGTAACCATTCTAATATCAAGATAATTGTGTTTTTAACAATATAAATGAATACAATGTCTTAAGGTCTCATATTTTATAAAGGCCACAGTGAGCACTAATTAAAGCTGCCTAATGTTTAAAGACCTGATAAGCCAGGAAAAAATGTTAGTGAGATAACAACCCTGCATTAACACCACTGTGCTGTGCCCTTCAATAAGACACTCAACCTCAAGCTGCTCCAGGGGAATCGTCCCTGCAATTAGTGTAGGCCTACTCTAATTCACCATAGAGGAAATACGACTGCTAAATCTCGCTTAACAGGGCCGGTTATGTCCTGTTGTGTTTAAACTGAGCAGTAATGTGTGTAATCCTATTAATTATTGGTGCTTGCTAAGGCTAATATTGTTATTTTGCATGCTTAATTCCTCTTACCTTCTTTGTGCATTATGGCCTCTAAATGATCAACAAACACGATAAATATCAATCTATAAATGCCTTATGTTTTCTGATTGACAATTTATACTTTTTTTTGTAAATAAAATAACTTTATTTTATAATTCTAAAAACATACCTTCGGGTTGTGGTAAACGCCTTTTTTGCTGTGAAATCTGGAATGCTTTTTTATAAAGTAAATGTAAGAATAACTTTTACTGTATATTGTAAGTTAAATAGGATACAACAGGCTTTTGAGGAGCTTTTATTTGTTCATGTCTCAATCATCACTGGATATCACAAAGCTACAGAGGTTAAATCATAAAAGTAAGCATTTAAATATCATCTTGCTAATACATATTTTAGAGTAAAAAATATTATATGTATTTTATGCAATTAGCCTGCTATACTGTTATGGAGATATCATTGATTTACATTAAATAACAACTTCACCAAATTGCATATTTTTGCTCAGTTCGAGCCTCTGAATAAAACTTTTTTCATCCTCGAGTATGCGCTCTGTAGCCTATTATAATAAAAGCCTGATTTTTCAAATATGATACAAATCATTAAACACATATGCAAACTTTATATATTTTGTAAAAAGGTTTAATAAACTGTTCCAATAAACTATTATTTCATATATCAGGTTTTACAGGGTTTAGATGAAAAACAAACCCCTAATCGTAAGTGCCTAACCTTTGGCACTTAACCTTTAAGAATCAACTTCAGACTTCAGCTGAACAATGACACTATTGTCTTTTTAGTGCTGCTTTACAGCAGAATTGAATTCTTTTTGGCATTATTTAATTTCATTATTTAATTTCATTTAGCATTATTTTGATATGTATTACTGTAAAGCTGCTTTGAAACAATCTGTTTTGTATGAAGCTGTGTATAAATAGTAATAGTTACAGAATTTTCATTGGCTTAGTCCTTGTGAGGATCAAACCACTAACCTTTACTTGATCATTAAGTATTAAACACCACACCATAATATAGCAACAAAGCTATCATTGACAATAACAATTATAAATTCCACAAGAGTACTATATTCAAACTCTTTAGGTTCCTCCACCAGCAGCCAGGTGCACACATGCATCACCCTAGTGCTGATAAAGCTTCATTTTTTCATTTCAAAATGCTTGTACATCTATCTTTTGTTGCCTTAATGCTCATTTTCTCGCCACTTCGACTTCCCCCTAGGTCTCCAAACAAATCAGTTACTGTGACAGCACTGCAAACAGAGGTGAGCTGATGCAATAGAAAGACCCTGCTCCAGATTGAATGCTTCTGCTGCTTAAGAGCTTCAAGTGTCTGTAATTATACTCAGAAATACAGCCACACAGATCTAAAGCTGACATCAAAATAAGACATTATTATAAATAGTATCCTCTAACTACAGACTATAAGGTCGGATGGTATCATTTTTTTTATTTGCATCTATCATGGCGGCAAAAGAAAGTGGTTCTGGTTGACGTCCACATTATAGTGCAGGTTGTGGAAGCAGACTGTCAGCGTCCTCTGCTGGTTGATGGAGGCTCATGAAATAAGAGGAAGGTGAAATGAACTAGCTGAAAATATAAAAATCTCAAATCTGGTTAGCAATACAGACAGTATCTAATCTGAACTATATAATACAGCAGTCATAACCTGGTTAAAATCTTGTCAACACATTTGAGAAACAGCATCAGATGCATCCTTACAATGAAAGAGAATCTCTCAGAGTTCATCAGGGCTGATTTCAGCAAAACGACAGAAAGCACAAGAAAACTCTTGTAGAGATTTAAAAAAGGTAAGGAAGGGTGTGTCTCCACTATTAGCATTCCAACAACTTCAGGGATTGAGCACTGGCAATTATACTAGAAATAGAAGTTACAAGGATTGATCATAGGACATGGGATGGCAGAAGCATTTAGAACAGATTTTACTTCTTGCCTTGTGAGAGATTAATCAGACAGCAGAAAAACCAGAGTATTAATCAGGACCGTATTTGTGACAGAAAAAGCCTTCAGCATCAATTTGCCAAGAGTTCTGGAATTGCAAAATGGAAAAGTTAGCCATTTAAATTTCTAGATGTTATGGTATTTTATAAAAAAAATGGAATGAAATTTGGAATGAAATATTTCAGAACTTTTAAAATGTAGAATAAGTTCTTACTCAGCGGAAGCACTGATCCTTTCCTCCAGACCATCGACCATTTTTACATATTTGTCGAAGACCATTTGTGTGACACTATTAAAGACTCTTTATAACCGTGAAGAAAACAAAAAAAAGTGTTATTTAGTTAATTAACAGCATAATAGTAATATAAAACAATTTTCAGAAATTTTTTATGTAGCCGACATGTGACATTTCTTACTTTTGTGCTTCATCAAGCTTCTGTTGAGTTAATTCTCCACTGTCAATTAATTCTTTAATAAAAATGCTCCTCACTTCATCCCATTGCCTATTTAAAAAAAACAAAAAAAACAATCATTACTTTTTCAGGATTTTTTTTTCAGGTTGTTTGAGCACAAAAATATTTCTGTTATGCTTTACCTTGCTGATTGCTCAAGTCCATGATAGTTATTATTTTTGTTGATCTCGATGAGAACTCTGTCCCAGATGTCAAAGCACGTTGCTTTCATTTTGCTGTTGTGAACAAAAAGAAAGAAAGTGGTTGGGATCAGTTTTAATTAGAAAAAATGCTTTCACTTTATTTCGATGGTCCACTTTAGACCAGAATTAGTTCACATGTAGTTGCAAAGTTACTCATAGTTAGTAGAATAGTTAGTTATCCCTTAAACGCATACCTTGAATGCATTTAGTGACCCGGGACTACCCTCACTACCCTCTCCTTCTCATTTTTTAAAGTTTAACCTTTTAGTATTCCTCAATCAATTCATAATAAACAATATGACAAAAAAGAATATAAAAGAATGCCTGTTTTCTCATTAATTTTTTGTACAAATTGTATAGGGTCACTAACGAACCGAGGTGTGTGACAGTGTAAGTATATTTATTCTGCACAACAATAATTGAATCTTTGATGACTGAATAAGTGCAATTCACCTTTATTCCACAAGCTGGCAATATCTGATACACAATGATAAACTGACGTTTCACTTACAGGCAGGCAGAAAACAAAAGAATAGGAAGCATCATCAGCAAACCTTGAAATTGCTCAGCGATTTAATGCAGAGCAAGTAATGAACGCAATCAAATATTAGTGTCACTGTCACTGACGGTGGTGAAGATGTTGAAAATGATAGTTTTGAAAACATGTTTGAGATTGTGACGTGAATATGAGCCAGATGCTGAATGTACTGGGGAATGAGCTCTGACGAAGACAGTGATGAGAAAACATCTGTTCAAACTGAACCCTTCCAAACTCCAAAAGGTAACAAAGTATGCTTTATTTTATTCTTCCATAATTGTTACTTTAATATCAGGAGAGTTTTATATTATAGAGAGTTTACAGGTAGAGATCCATCAGTGTTAGATATAGATCCGGATCGCTAAAGACCCAAATATGTAATAATGTTTGTGAAACATTCATGCATTTAAGGGTTAATAGAATGTCAAAAGTGGACCATCGAAATGTGTTCTCAAACAAATTCTTCATAAATTGTTTTGGCATCTCAGAGAAACCAACTATACAGTTAATCATATACATACCTACAAATATCAGGACTTTACGTATCTTACCGTAAATGTCGCATTGGGTCCTCACTTTCCAGATCTGATGTCACTTGGTTTTTCTTGTTTATGGAGATATGCAAAATTTCATTACTAAAGATATTCCATGATTCATAAAGCATATCCCTGGAACACGGCAGAAGGGGAAAATACTGCATTTATGATCAAATGATAATGATGAATCATTAGATGAACCCAGACAGCAACATAGCGTGCCGGCCCAGATCCGGCCGTGTGGAATCCATGTGTACCAGATGTGGGCCGACAATATGTCGCTGTCTGGGTATATTCGTAAGTTTAGTTTATCTGTACATTATTGTATTTGTACAGGTGCAATTGCTCAAATGTGTTTTGTATTTGGGCCTCTATGATAGACATTTATAGTGCCCAGATTGAACAGTTCAAATAAGTGCGTTCTTACTTCAAATTGTACAAGATGTCCTCGCCTAATAATTCAGTGAGTGTGTCATCAGTGCCGATAAAAAAATCATTGACTTCAGACATTCCAAGGCCACTTTCAGACAATTTTTCATAAATTGGAAGAGGATATACTGTCGCCATCTTCATAATGGCCCTGTGTAATAAAAGAACTGACTGAATGGGCATACATCTGTGTATTCCAAGGATGTTCAAACAGACCAATAAACTAATGCAACACATTCATAACCACACAATAAGTGTAACAGCATTATGAATGATTCATGGATTTTTGTCCATGCATATTTAGTTGAATCAAAAAAAGTCTGCAGTTAGTTATTAGTAATTAATTCACAGTCATTTATTATGTACAGTGTGCATTGAATGAAACATACTGTAGTGCTCACCAATTGGATTGGTTGAATCTGTCATCTCCAAAAATCCCATTACCAAATCGATCATATTCAAGGGCAGCATTGTCAAAAAGATCACCAAAACGCTCATCTGCCCAGCTGGATAAAGAGGAGTTAGTCATAGGTATTACAAGACAGCAGTCACAAAAACAGTGACATTGTTCTGATACAGCTCTCATTTCAACTGTGATGCTATTTACACAGAGAGAAAAGCTCATTCCCCAAACACAACTTCCTGAAATCTTGTGACCTTTCATGTGTTTTTCCTTAGCAGGCAGCTGTAAAATGGTATTACAACTTGAAAATGGTATTACAAACTGAATTGAAATGACAAAAAATATACATGTGATATTTTCTTACGTCCAGGCTTGAAGTCCTGTCTCTGGGTTAGTAATCATGTGATATTTTTCAGTGTCTTTCAACACTTTTAACTCCTTCCATTTCCTGCAACACAAACGACTCAAAACTCAGTTTATTATACAATTTCTTTTGTACATATATCATTTTGCTTTATTTAAGACTACCACCCGTATCAAATATACTAATATGATGTAAGTCTTACCGTACAGCAGCTAAATACTTGTCATGGAATGGCTGGCTCTCAGTGTATTCCAAAAGTTTATCCCAGTAAAATGCAAGAACTCCAGAGGCAGTTCTATGAAACACACAGTCCGTAAATTACAGAATAACTATTATTAAAAAACATAAAGCTTAACAGCTCAACATTTTCAAAGATGAATATGAGAACATGAGAGAAATTATTTTCTATCTAAATAAAACACACACACACACACAAAGATGTTGGGTTTCCATGTTTTATGGGGACTTTCCATAGACATAATAACATACAGTAGTTCTGGCATGAAACTCTGAATGGTGCAGGCTGATAGGTCTTTAACTTATTATTGGTAGCAATCATGTCGTTATCTACACAGCACAGCTGATTGGGTGCTGTTGCATCAGCGGCCAATGAGCTTACTGCTCAAACATTCAAATACTTGGCTTTGTTTGCTGTTAACAGTCTGCAGAACGCTTTCAGAACCCTCCCCCTTCCCCAGCTCCACCTGTATAGATCTGCTACAGGGTTCATTCATGTATGTTACATGTGCAGCAGCATGTTTTACATGCTCACAGCAATGTGTGTAAATGTATTCGCAGTAGTAAGTCTCTGTACTTGCTCTGCAGCAGCAACTGAGCAGCACAGCAGCGTAGCAGATCTATTCCGCCAAGACCAAATACATTAACATTGCATTTGCATGCTCTATTACCATACCAATCTCCCGAGAGTTGTCATAACATAATGATTTTTATATAGTACAAACTGTATATTTATCCTCTAACCCTAGCCCTGAACACATTTCTCACAGAAAACGTAAAAAATAAATAAAAAAAATTATGATTTATAAGCTGATTCCTCGTGGGGTTTTCTGGTATTACAATCCTTGTTGGGAAATTTGACCCCCATAACGTAGGATATACCAGGGGACACCAGGGGACACGGACACGCATGCACACACACGCACACAATCTTGCTGTTTGTCCTTACCTCAATGTAATCAGAAACTCATCCTTCTCTGTCTGCCTCTCTAAGGTGGAAATTTCCATGGCCTTCTCTTTGACCAGATGTATACCCATTTGTGCTCTAAAACGTATTACTGAGAATTAAATGATGACCTACAAAACTCTATATTTGTCATCTGAGTGTATTTGTATGTTTTACTCTACAGGAAAAGGGACGTGCATGAAAGAAACAACTTAAATGCCAGAAGTATCACTGATGTTGTATGCTTTGACCCAGCAATGCATGACAAAACAGATCTTACTCATCAAAAAGTTGATTGATGTCGATCTTCCCAACTTCCATAACAACTTTTAGGATTTCAACCACACGAGGCTGTGCCATCCTGTTAAAACAAAGAAAATGTCCTGTCAGCATGAAAAATAACCTGTTAGTAACGCTTTACAATAAGGTCTGATTAGTTAACGCTAACAATGAGCAATACATTCGTTACGGTATTTATTAATCTGTCAACATTAGTTAAAAACACAATTGTTCATTGTTAGTACATGCCCATTAAATATTAACAGATAAAACTTTTAAAATGAATAATGTATTAGTAAATGTTCTACGTTAGTTAAAAAAAAATGTGTACATTTAAAGTTCAGGTGAAGACATTTCAATATAGAATGTTTATTAAATTTTAGACAAACATCTTACACAACACAAGTATAATTTATAATTACATCTCACTTTAATTTAGCATATTTTTAAGATATTCATGTCATATACGCTGTATATTATTTTATTGTTTTACAGTGGGAAAGAGACTGTGAGAGAAGCTTGAGGTCATACTTCTTGGACAGAAGGTGACCGAGGAACCCCACGGGATCGCTGTAGATCGGCGGAGCTCCTGGAAGGTAGCGAGACTCCACATACCTGCATTAAACAAAACTGATGAGCTATGATTGAGTTATCAAGGTTGATCTCCATGTTAGATGTGCTGGATTTAAACTGTTCAATGGATGCATTTTTATAGCTATTTCAAATCAAATATTTTCAATCATTCTGCAGGCAAAAAAAAAAAAAAACATGCTTACTTCCAGAGGTCCACCATTGTCTCGTTTTTGATGATCCCTTTAAACATGCCAAACTCTCTGTAGGAGAACAGAGTCTTCAGTCTTTTGTGACATGAGACCGGTCAAATACTCAATATTTTTCAATAAATGAATCAGCTGAATGGCCCTCATACCCAGAAAACTCATCAGGAAATTCTCTCAACAGGCGACTAATACCGTCTCCATAAAGATGACCTAGTCTTATAAAAATGCTGTTAAACACACATAAGCAGATAAACTGGTGTTATCATTTGAAATAGTTCAGAAGTAGAAAACATAACAAGAGTTCCTAAAATCTATCATGTTCAGCCTTAGCAATCAGTATTGCAATGTTCAAGATCACTATATAATTATAAAGTGCAAAGATTTTGGTATCAAGTGGATAAAGTTACCGCAGCGCCACAATGAAATCATCATATCCTTTAACTCTTTCCTCAGCACTGATCCTCTCGATCAGCTCCTTCACAGAAAGCCACAAGTCTTGCATATCAGTGCTGTAGAACACGGGAAACAAGGGTTGTGTTAGGAAGGACGGAATTTACACTCCAGGCTCAGAGAAAAGTCTGTAAAAACATTGTCCAATTATAAAGTGTAATATGAAGACATTTTCTGTGTTGATTTTTCACAAGCGCTTTTCTCGTATTTGAAATTACGCATTGCATTGTGTTGGTTTTTTTTAGTGTAGAAGAAAATATCCGTGAATTTATTTTTATTTTTAGGCTATTCTTAGTGCATACACTGTAAAAATGAATTTTGATGATTTGTTTTCACAACTTTTTATATTTTGTCAAATCAACTTAGATAATTAATGTAGTTCAGATAACATAATATTTTGAGTTTCTATTTATTAAACCAATCTCCTTTGTTGTATTAACTCAAATTTTTAATTTCAATAAACTCAAAATTTTAAGGCAACCAGGTAACTTACTTTAAGTTAATCCAACTTTTTTTTTTACAGTGTATTAACTGTATATCCTCCCATTATTTAAGTTTTTATTTTAGTTTTATTCATATTTTAAATCGTAATATTTGTTTACTTTTTACTAATTTGCTTTTGTCATTTTATTAGTATATTTAAAAATCTAGGCTTAATTTTATTAATCTCTTTTTAGTTTTTATTTATTTATAGTTAATCATTTCAGAGCAGCGGTTCAAATAAAGTTGTTCATGTGTTACATGATTTTGGACATTGTTCAAAAATCATGTAACACGATTGTTCAATTCAGTAAAATGTATAAAAAAAATGCACTTGAAAAATAAAAAAGGAAGTGAAGCATAAGAGCCAATGTTTGACAAATTGGAAACTGTCAATTAGATGTGAAGTAACATTGTACCTCAACAGGGAAACACGGAGGAAAACCGGGAGCCATCCGTTCTGTTTTAATTCAGATTATTGAAAAAAGGGGCATTCAATTATAAGACTACACTCACCGGCCACTTTATTAGGTACACCTGTCCAACTGCTCCTTAACACTTAATTTCTAAGCAGCCAATCACATGGCGGCAACTCAGTGCATTTAGGCATGTAGACATGGTCAAGACAATCTCCTGCAGTTCAAACCGAGCATCAGTATGGGGAAGAAAGGTGATTTGAGTGACTTTGAACGTGGCATGATTGTTGGTGCCAGAAGGGCTGGTCTGAGTATTTCAGAAACTGCTAATCTACTGGGATTTTCACGCACAACCATCTCTAGGGTTTACAGAGAATGGTCCGAAAAAGAAAAAACATCCAGTGAGCGGCAGTTCTGTGGGCGGAAATGCCTTGTTGATGCCAGAGGTCAGAGGAGAATGGCCAGACTGGTTCGAGCTGATAGAAGGGCAACAGTGACTCAAATAACCACCCGTTACAACCAAGGTGGGCAGAAGAGCATCTCTGAACGCACAGTACGTCGAACTTTGAGGCAGATGGGCTACAGCAGCAGAAGACCATACCGGGTGCCACTCCTTTCAGCTAAGAACAGGAAACTGAGGCTACAATTTGCACAAGCTCATCGAAATTGGACAATAGAAGATTGGAAAAACGTTGCCTGGTCTGATGAGTCTCGATTTCTGCTGCGACATTCGGATGGTAGGGTCAGAATTTGGCGTCTACAACATGAAAGCATGGATCCATCCTGCCTTGTATCAACGGTTCAGGCTGGTGGTGGTGGTGTCATGGTGTGGGGAATATTTTCTTGGCACTCTTTGGGCCCTTGGTACCAATTGAGCATCGTTGCAACGCCACAGCCTACCTGAGTATTGTTGCTGACCATGTCCATCCCTTTATGACCACAATGTACCCAACTTCTGATGGCTACTTTCAGCAGGATAATGCGCCATGTCATAAAGCTGGAATCATCTCAGACTGGTTTCTTGAACATGACAATGAGTTCGCTGTACTCAAATGGCCTCCACAGTCACCAGATCTAAATCCAATAGAGCATCTTTGGGATGTGGTGGAACGGGAGATTCGCATCATGGATGTGCAGCCGACAAATCTGCGGCAACTGTGTGATGCCATCATGTCAATATGGACCAAACTCCCTGAGGAATGCTTCCAGCACCTTGTTGAATCTATGCCACGAAGAATTGAGGCAGTTCTGAAGGCAAAAGGGGGTCCAACCCGTTACTAGCATGGGGTACCTAATAAAGTGGCCGGTGAGTGTATGTCTTCCTTATGCTCCTATTCAGTATTGAAAGTTATTTTTTGTTGTTGATGTGATTATTATTGTGTCTGTAATAACATCATGACTGAATAAAGAACATGAACTTGAACTTGAACTTGAATAAAGTGCAAATAAGTGCAATCTGCAATAGATGATTATTACAATATGGAAACAAAGTATTTATGGAGGTCATGTAAATGGCAACAAAAAGTATTTTTCTTTACAATAAGTGCAAATATCAATCAATGTTAAATGCCATTTCAAATATATTTGTACATATTACTATTTAGTTTTTTTTTTCATTTTATTTTATTCTAGTTAAAAATTTTAGTGCTTCATCTTCAACTTATTTCAGTATATTGCAGAGGCAATATTTCTATCAATATCTATCATATATTGTTTTATTCCATCTTAATTCCAATTAACAGAAATGTTTTAATAGTTTTAGTATCAGTTAACAACAGTAATAACCCTGCATCATACATTTCTGGGTTTTACCCTGTTTTGTTGATCTCATTTCTTTTCACAACCACCTCTACTGCCTCCTTTACATTGTCCAAGTATTTCAAAAACCCTTCAGCTCCCATTGTGAAGAGCTTGTCAGCCATTTCATAGTCTTCATCTGTCAGGCTCACACTCTCCACACCTGTTTAAGAAATCCAATCAGAATCAACTAAATTATAATAAGCAATATTAACATTCAATGACTTTATCAAGCGCTGGATATGACCGCAGCACATGTTTAAAAAAAACACTGAGAGATTAAGATTATCACTCTTTTAAGAGAGCTGCTGTGTCTAATGAGAGATAGAATACCAACAGATTACAATGAATTAAAAAATATAAGAAACGAAACATAAGCTTACCTTTAGAGAGAAGAACAGTTAAGATTAAGATGGACAGTGATTTATTCATAGTGCTGTTTCTTTCTCAGAACAAAAAAACTGAGAGAGAGAAAACGATCATAACCAATGTGTCCAATGTGGACTGTTCGTTTACTTCAAGAGTCAAAACCTAGACTGAACTCTATCTCTATTGATATGAACTTTCATCTGTGCAAACACCTACTGAATTAACATTGCAATCATGGGAATCGGTTCAATGTAAACTCACAGTAGAGCAGACAGTGCATGTTTAAATGCCTCTTTTCATTTGATAGTTTATCAACATCAGGTTAGGTTGATATTTTGGTAACTTTATTTCAATACTCCACTTTAGACACTCTATACTAACTATAAGTAACTTTGCAACTACATGTCAACTGTCATTAGAGTATTAGTAAACTGTCTGCTTAATATCAGCAAAACCCCAACAGACATTATACTGACTATTATGTAACTTTGACTACTAACCCGAACAGTTTACTAATACTCAAATGAGAGTAAATTGACATGTAGTTGAAAAGTTACTCAGTTATAGAATGTATAAAGTGAAGAATTGAAATAAAGTGTAACAATATAGTAAATAGTATGAATATTTGACAGTAAATATGTACAATGTCAGATTGCAAGGGCTTATGCTTCTTTTTTTTGCAAGAAATGCAATCTGTTCATTTTAAATTGAATGTAGGCCATGAGTTCAATGCACTTTGCCAATAATGTAGATCAGCATGAAAGTCCATGGTTTTGTGTGCTTCTGATCAACAGTAACAGTAATCAGTGTAACAGGCAGCCAATCAGGAAGCTCCTTCTCTTTGTTAATATTGTTTATTTTTAAATACTGATAAAATATACCTGCTTATCCTGCATCATTTTCTAGATCAATTTGTCTTAAATTTACATAAAACGATGTCATATAAAAGTAATTTTGGTCAGTGTAACAAAAAAAAACATTTTTTCAGTTTAAAATCAATTTTGTAGTTTTGTTATTGTTGCTATTTCATTCTGCAGGGACACATTTTTGATGAGTATTTTTGATTTTTATTGAATTTGCACCTGTGTATCGGAGACCAGATAGTAAGATAAGTGCACTGTATCAAATGATTAATGTAAATGTTAGTACATAGTAGTTAAAGACACTTAATATTAAGTGGGACATTTACACTTAAAAAATGGCAATTAACACATGAAAATAGATCCAGATGTTGTTGATTAATGTGTTCAGATACAGATGCAAAAACAAAGTTTACAGTGGAGCAAACCTTTTTTACTCAGTATTTACTAATGTAATTATCATGGTATTTTTTTTATTTCAATAACAGCATGTTAAGTACTGTTAATAATACATTGCTGGTATAATCCTACTTATTGACAGCAGCTGCAATTATGAAAGAATAAAAAAAGGTAATTGTGACTTTTCATCTCACTATTCTGACTTTTTTCTCTTTTCAATTGCAGGATATAAAGTCAGAATTGCGGGATATATACATGCAATTGCGTAAAAAAATGTCAGAATAGTGAGCTGACTTTTATTCTTGGGACTTTATAACTTACAATAGCAAGTTCATATCTCACACCTCTGACTTTTTATGTATTAGAAATATTAGTTTATATCTTGCAAATTCTGATTTTATTACTCACAATTGTGAGTTTAGGCAATATATCACAATGCGGACTTACAATTCTGGAAAAAAAGTCCGAATTGTGAGATTAAAAGCCGCAAATACCTGCATAACTGTATAATTCGTACTTCTTTTAAATGTGTGTCATGATAGCTAATATATCGTATAGCTTTTATAGATCTTATTGATGTATTGATTAATTGAATTTTGGTATTTTTATATTGTGATTTCTGTGGACCCTAGGAAGACTAGCGACCACCATAGTGGGAGCTAATAGGGATCCAAATAAAACAATAAAACAATAAAACAATAATAAATCCTGACATTTTATTCATAGAGAGAGTTTACTCCACTAGTTTATCCCAGACTTTATGAATCCCCATGTTTGTGCGACGCATTGACCTCTCGAAGGCTCTGTGGGAAAAATTTAAATTGTGAAGATTGAATAAAAAATTATATTCATCTATATGGCTTCTGTTCAAATGCAAAAATGGTATGAAAATTATAAATCTTACAAAGCAGTTGGATCAATAATTTCATCAAAGCCATCAGCCAGATCAGTATACTGCTTCAGTTTCTCCAGGATCCGATGAATGGCTTGAACAAAGTTCCTTTATGATTCAAACAACAAAAAACAAAAAATAATTTGTCAAATATGAACTGATTTAAAAAAAAAGATCAAAAAGGGGAGTGAAGAGAATACATGTCTCAACATATTCAGATTAAGAGCAAAGTGTTCATAAATAAATCATTGTTCCTAATATAACATTCGATCTTTCTTGTTCCTCTTACTTTGGTGCTTCTTCAAGCTGCTTTCGGGTAAATGCTTCACTTTTCAACAGCTCATCAATGACGACGCTCCTCACTTGATTCCATTCACTGTAAAATATAAGTTATATTATTTCTAATTGATTATTTGATTGCAAAAATCATACAAAAGAACATGCTAAATTTCAGCCAACAAAGTGTCTCAGAATTAGGCAGTGCTTTAACCAGATTTCCAACCTCCCCATACTGGACATATGAAGAACAAAGAGGATAAAATAAACATTTCTTACTTATCTGATTGCTGGAGGTCAGTCTCATCAAAACTTCTGTGTTCTTCAATGCTGAGAAAAAAGGACCAAGTTTCGAGGAACACTTTCCTAATTACGCTATAGCAAACAAAAGAAGATTATGAAGAGGAATATATTAAATATGCATTGAGAGCATGAAGCATTAGTCTTCTAGATGAATATATCAAGAACAACTTGTCTTTACTGAAAGTTGATCATGTAACAAGATAATTTATTCACTGTTTGATTGTTGTTGTTTTTTTTACTTTCTCTTACCGCAAAGGCAGTAATAGTTGATTATCTTCGCTCTTGGTTTTCTCATCTTCAATAACTGGACCAAGCAGATACAAAATGCCCCTAATGCTGCCCTCCAAAAACGTCTGTCTGCAAGACAGAGAAAAACAAATAAAAACAATGTCTTACTATTTTAAGATTTACATATCAATTCAATATGATATAATCAAACATGAGCCGTGCTTAATGTTCCTTACCTGTTGTGTGATCTATCATTCCCTTCAAGAATAAGGGTTATGTGATTTACTCTGTGCAGAAACCTGTTGATCTCACTAATCCCAAAGCCGACTTCAGAAAGTTTTTCATAAACGGGAAGAGAGTAAACAACAGCGCTTTTGCCAATAGCCCTGAACAAAATGGAGGGATCATCTTTGTTTTACCTTTGATTAGTCATTATTATCGACTAAATTCTCACAGATGTTTATGAAGTATATCTGTTTACGTGTCATTAATATATGAAACAACAGATGAACAACTTTTGAATCACAAACTGTTATTTCCTTAAGCTACTCACAAATCAAATCTAAAGTATCAGATACATGGTTACATATCCATTAATCACAAATCATGTTTAATTTCATGCAGTATAGATGTCAACTTGCCAGTTAGACTGATTGAATCTGTCCAAACCAAGAGCTTCATTTCCACGACTGTAATATTCCAGGGCCAAGGCGTCAAAGAATTTATCAAAATGAAGTTCAGTCCAACTAGAAAAGAAAATTGGAATCAGTTACAGTAAAAAGGCACAGTAAAAATACAAATTCCAGCCCTTGATTCTGATTGGTGGAGCCACTCTGCGAGGATACACGTGACCTCATTACTTAATATTGAAATAAATATTTGTTTATGGACTAACCATTTTATAAAGTCAATAAGCCCTGAGAAGCTGTGGATTACAGTGAATATTGAAGCGCCATCTTTGATTTTGAATGGGAATGAAAGCGGGGCTGTGAGGGATAGACATACATCTCTTCAGTGGGTTGTACTGTTATTTAATGTGTTTTTGGATTGTTCTGCTGATGAAACTTAAATTTCAGTAGATGAAAAACTCTAGACAACATGAGCTCTGGAAAATTAAAAGTGATCTGGGAGCTTTATACAGCGGATGCCATTGATAACACGGTAATCCCTCACAGCCTCGCTTTCATACCCGTCATGGCACTGCTCTGAATAAGGTCTATTGCTTTATTTAACGACATTCAACAGAAGCCCTGAATCATGTGTCAAACTGTCCTGCTCCAACTGTATCTCCAACCAGCTCCAAAACACATAGCTGGATGAGCCTGATTCGCTGGTTCAGGTTGGAACAAAACCCTATTTAAATAAAGGACCGTGGCACTCCAGGAGGGATAAATGGACATGGTAATGGTTTAAAAATATATACATTTAAATCCTTTTGTGTTCGCTTGCAAAACTTTTGCTTCACTCTCAACAGTATTGCATTCCTCCAAAAAAAAAACTTTGCGTTCACTCGCAAAACTTTTGAGATGGAAAAGACATGAGGTGGGAAAAAACTATATTTCTCGGGGGAACACAATAGAAGGATCATGATCGTTGGTTTTAATGATAATTAAGAAATACTTTTAGTTGCCTGAAAGGATGAGAAATGCCACGGTATAAATATTAATTATGTAGTGGTGTATTTTGTAATATTCAACATTTTGAGCATGTCTTCCTTACTTCAAAAGACCCTGCCTTGTATCCGGGTCTAAAAGCACATGATACTTTTCACTTGCGTTTTTCAACTCAATCAGCTCTGCCCATTGCCTGTAACACACAAAATTTTACTTTATAATTTATATTTACATTTACATTTTACTTTATATTTATCAACCTGTCAATCAGTAGCATAGTCGTACTTCATAGAATCCAAGTATTTCTCATGGAACGACGGACTTTCAGTGTGTTTCAAAACTTCATCCCAGTAAAAAACAATCAGTCCAGATGCGGTTCTACAAAACACAGAAGGGAATTTTTTTTATTTAGCGATGTCATTAAGTACAGTATTGAAGTTTGGAATTAATATTAACAAAGGTTCTTACCTTAATGATATAAGGAAATCATTCTTCTCTTTTTGCCTTTCCAAAACTGAAATTTCAAAGGCTTTGTTTCTAATCTGATCCATAACCATCTGCACTCTTCGGAGGAGACAACAAGTGGTGAAAATTACACTTTATGAAATGTAATCATTTTTGTCATAGGGCTTATGTGTGAATTTTAGCCCAACACTTAAGTTTGGAGGACAATAATATAAAATGCATCATTTATTGCATCATTAATCCATAGTTGCTATTTGCTTTAACAGCATGGCTTTAAAACAGCTCTTACTCCTCATGAAGTTGGTTAAAATCTATTTTTCCAAAGTCCAAAACAGTATCCACCCCAGCTTCGAGCATGTTCACCAGCCGGGATCTCACCACCCTTTTAAATGTCAAAATACAGAATGTCACCTTTTAATATGCTACACTTAAAAACTACAAGTAAAATGATTTTGTAGCACAATGCATGTTTTACTAACACCGTGTCTACACTGGATGCGAACGGCGCAATGCAAAGCACCAACAAAAATAGAAACCATTCAAATTAGTGATGTTGTCTACACTTCCCAACAGTAAACTGATGCCCTCATTCAATTTTTGACATACTCCATGCACCCACGATATTTCTCATAGGAATGACAAATTTGATTTGTAACGGTAACTTTTTCGAGATGCGACACGTCAACGGTTGCGCCTGGTGTTGACACGGTGTAATCATCACAGAATCTCATGGAGCCCCTAAAGAGACATGGTGATGGGGAAAAAATTGAGATGGGAGGAAAAAATATGTCAATGCTTTAGCGTTCCCTCGCAAAAGTTTTGCGTTCCCCCAAGAAACTTAGTGTTTGCTCACAAAACCTTAGTGTTCCCTCGCAAAAGTTTGGTGTTCACTGAGAAACGTTGCGTTCACTCGCAAAACCTTTGCGTTCCCTCGAGAAACTTTTGCGTTCTCCCATAACAAATTTTGCTTTCACTCGCAAAACCTTTGTGTTCCCTCACCAAAGTTTTGCGTTTCCCCGAGAAACTCGTTATCCGCTCGCAAAACCTTTGCGTTCCCCCAAAAAACTTTGCTTTCGCTCGCAAACCTCTGCATTCCCTCGCATAACCTTTGCGTTCCCTTCGAGAAACATTTGCGTTCTCCCTTAAGAAACTTTGCTTTCACTCACAAAACCTTTGCGTTCTCTTACAAAAGTTTTGCGTTCCCCCTGGGAAACTCAGTATTTCCCCCAAGAAACGTTGCTTTCGCTCGCAAAACCGCTGCAATCCCTCACAAAAGCTTTGCGTTTCCTCGAGAAACGCTTGCGTTCTCTCATAAAGAACTTTGCATTCACTCGCAAAACCTTTGAATTCCCTCCCTTTGTGTTCCCTCACTAAAGTTTTGCATTCCCCCGAGAAACTCAGTATTCGCTCGCAAAACCTTTGCATTCCCTCGCAAAACTTTTGCGTTCCCCCAAGAAACGTTGCTTTCGCTCGCAAAACCGCTGCATTCCCTCGCAAAAGCTTTGCGTTTCCCCGAGAAACTCTGTGTTCCTTCAAGACACGTTGCTTTCGTTTTGCAAAACCTCTGGAAGAGAACGCAAAGGCATTGACATAATTTTTCCTCCCATCTTATAGGTTTTTCTTGACCATGTCCCTTTAGGGGCTCCGTAGAATCTGCACTTAGCTTATTGCTGATAATATTTTAAATACAACATTAAACAAGATTAAATTAAATTATAGAGAGGTCCTACGCCTTGGCCAGAAGGTAACTGAAGAACTCCATGGGTTTACTGTAGATTGGAGGGGCTCCTGGAAGATAGTATGACTCCACTTCTCTGTAATATACAAGTCAGATGAATAAATCAAGTTATGAGCAAAACAAAAGGTACATGGTGTGGATGGTGGATTTGTAAAGCCAGTGCACAAGCACTTTGACAAAGGAACACTGGATCTTGTGTTCTCCACTCTCAATGAACACATGCTTACTTCCAGATCTCCACCATCGTCTCGTTTTTAAAGGTCTGACGGTAAATGTTCAAATACCTGTAGAGCACATTCATAGGTATTATATTGGGTTTTAGAGAACTTGTCAGAAGTAAACGAGATAATTTAGTGTTTTAAGAATGTGTAAAGATGATAAAGCTCTTACGGAAAGAGCATTTTGTCAAAGATCTCCTTGATCGTTCCCCCAATCGTAATACCAGCCATTAACGGAAAATATCTCCTGTGAAATAAAGAAAAGGCAATATATATATAAAAAAAATTAAATCACTAAAAATCCTACATATATAAAATATGACAAATTTGTTCTTTATCTAATCATTTTGATCAGTTCTAACTACAACCACAAGGTTCTAAAAATCATTGTAATTGTTCTAAGCGAATAGCAGAGTGAGTCCACACCACAACTATAACAATAGCGGAAACGGAGGAAAGACATTGGTCTAAAGGGTTTAAACAACATTTAATTTTCAGGGACATTATCGATTTAACTGCACTGACACTATCGGCAGAGAAAAAAATTTGAACTAAATTGAGCTGGAAAATGAAACAAATTGAGCTAAATAATGAAACCATTGTCTTCCATAGAGATGATTATTGCTGAATTGAAATGGTTTCATATCATGAACTTTGCAACATCGACACTGTTATTGACTTGAGAAGAACAATAACATTTATTTTCTGAAGATCTGCTTTACAGCTGAAATTGAATAGGTTTCATAATTGATTAACTTAACGTTAACGCTCTTATTTTCCTGATTATTAAAAGGTAAAGTTGCTTTGAGGCGATCTTTACAGTGCTGTATATAAATAAATGTGACTTAAATAAATGTGAGACAAGTAAATATCTTCTGAAGGTTCTTAAGGGCAGTACTAAACAAAACAAAAATGACCTTTAAACAAAACACAAACAATTCACACCAATCATTCGGTTCAAAAGTTTACACCCCTGTTTTGCCTTTTTGAACATCAATAAACGCTTGCACCTTTTGTAATAGTTAGGGACGAGTCCTCAGTGTGAAAAGATGGATCCCAAAATCATACAGTTACTGTTGGAAGGGGTTCAAATAATGAAGAAGGTGCAGGAAAAAATAAATAAAAAAGGTGCAGGACCTTTTCTGTAGAACAGGCAGTTTCACGGCTCAGGACAAAGAACTCATTAACATCTATCATATAAACATACAGGTAACGACACATTATTACGAATCACGCAAACTTTTCAACTGGTTCATTTGAGATTTGTATTCATTACTTGTGCTTAGAATAAATATAACCTTACTATCATTAAACAGTATTTGAGACCGTTGGACAGACTTACTGTATTATATCTGACTCATCCTGGCTCCCGCTAGCACTCTCTGTATTTTTCTTTGGTTTTGCAAACTCTCTTAATGATTGCACCAATTTTTGGACAGTGATCCTGTAAAAACAGAAAAAGGTTTGTCAGGAAGCTGTTGAACGTACATATCAGTAGCAGGCACTTTATCCACTGCTGGTCTTACCTAGATTTCCTGAACTGATCATCTCTCACTATTTTCTCTGTAACGTTTCTGACTTTGTCCAGGAAGTCTAAAAAGACTACAGTCCCAGAGTTGAGGGTTTGTTCTCTTAAGTCACCATATGATAGTTCAGCACTCTGCACACCTTCAAACCAAAGACAGAATCATTAAAAACTACAGAGAAACCAGAGGGGAAAGAATGTCAACAGTCGTAAATATATCCAGAACATTATCGTTAGAGCTATCACATAAATGCTGCTTTTGTCTATTAAAGTTTAAAGGTTGGTTTTAATTGTTCAACCACAATAAGAGGGAAAACAACGTACCGTAGCAGCAGAGAAATGCAGTTAAACTTACGACAGCCAAAACCTTAATCATGTTTCCGTCTTATGCTAAAAGAGAGAAAAAAAGATCTAGATCTAAACATGCCAGAAAGGGAACGAAAACCAATGGATGAAACTTTGTACTGAATATTATTGACGACAGAGGAGACAAACACTTACTTTTTTGATCTGCGAGTCTGTGCACACTATATCCTTCTCTGTCTGACTCTTGGCTTATATGGGTCATGGTCAACGATCCCGCAGAGCATTTGTGTGTACTTGTCTGCATCGAGCAGGGCAAAAGGGTAGATGGGTAGCAAGATGGGTCTAAATAAACATGTATCTGTTAATATTTGAGTGTTTTGTCCATCTTACTGTTGGTGTAATTTCAGGTTACATTTCCAAATTGAATTTTTTTTTTAATAATAATACATGTAACAGGGTGAAATCCTTATCAATAATGTACATGGAACTAAATTGTAACGTACAGTATAGAAATTAACTTAGCATGGACAAGATGATGTTTTATTCAGGGGTATTTTAGAATCATTGACATTTTGAATTTGTATTTGGTTGTGTTTATGTCATTATTAGTAAGCACACAGACGTAGGCAAAAAGTTTGTTAACTTCATCTCCTGTTTATAATAAAAGTTTTTTAGTGCAAACCTTTTTTCATTTTTGGATTGATATGTAGGTCTCAGCACTAATGAGCTGAGAGAGTGCTGTGAGTGTGTTGATCGGATTATTAGTTATTTTTACAAAATGTCTGTAGTTTTATATTTAAAAGTTTGAGTTTATTTGTTCATTATGTTTTAATTATTGTAGTACTTTAAACAAAAATAAGAATTGTCTTGGCAACAAAGAGTTTATTTTTATTTTTTTTTATGGTTTTAGTTATAGTTAATAATGAATCTGGTTGTGCCATCTGTTATATTAAGAGAAATAAATTGAACCATTGGAAAGTTATAAAAAATGGCATGTCAAAATGGATAATGGCATGTCATAAAATCAGATTTAATGATTCTGTTCAATTATCATACAGGTTTATGATGAATGATAAATAATAAAACATAATTGAAATGTAAATTTAATTAAATTACTAATATCGATATAAATGAAATAACTAATATTTATTATGAATTTAAAAAAAATTAAACTTTATTAAAAATGTAATACTTTGACTTTCCCCCCTCCAAATTTAAATGGACCTTGCCCACAGATCCACCATTACTAAATAATAAATCTTACAAATGTTCAGATGAAACTCAAAATAACTAGTTAATAAATCCAAATCAACTATGCAAGATTTTAATGGGTCAAATCAAGTTAAGGTCATTAAAGGCAGAACGGAAGCCATTTTTTTATTTAGTATAACATGCTGTAATACAGTAGCTAAACAGGATCAATTTTGTTTTCGTGCCAACTTAAAATATTTAGAACAAAAAAAAAATTCAAGAATGTACTTTGTTCAAATATCTTTGTATCTTTATTACGTACAGAACATCATAAATAAAAAAAAGTGCGTAGAAAAATTTAACAGATTTAGAAATTCTTGTATACAACTATACACAAAGTTTCACTTTGAGTTGGATCACGTTCAGTGATGGAATCAAGCCTCAGTCTTCATTTTTAATAAGCACACTTCAATTCTGTACAAAAGCACGAGGGAAGAGGGATCCGGGAATTCTCTGGAAAAACAAACAAATGAAACAAACAATCCCTACAGTCACATTGCATAAAATCAAAGCTATTTCGGGATTATCCCAGCATAATTTGCACTATTGTTTGCACTGTAACTTTACTAGCTGTCACTTGTTTACTGAGCTACTGAGGTAGTCAAACAAAATGGAAATGAGAGTCGGCCTAAACGTGCTGCACGAGGAAAGGAACAAACACATGGCTATTAAAAGCAAGTCGGCTGTTTCAAGCTAAACCCGCCATTCATGAGTATGGGTTTGTATATTTCTGTTAATACTTGTGCATGTTTTGATCAGGATGGGAGTTTTTTGAACATTTAACACTGCACAAGTAATCCTAATACGGAGAATATTACAATAAACCCTTCCAAAGACTGACCTTAAGATATAAAAGCACATAAAAACAGTGGGTTCTTAAAATCAATGTGTCAAAAATTGGGCTTTGGGTGAAGTCTTATGAAGAAAGGTAATCTGTACATGACCTAGAATAATGCAAAACTGTCTGCACATGCATTCAGAGCAAAGGTACTCGATCTTAAATTAATGTGGCAATCAAGCGAATTTGTTTTGTTAGAATGTTTGTTTTTTTAAAAGCATGTTCTAAGTGATGCATTCATTTGCACCAATGTAAAAAACAACACTGTGAAATATACAAATGTAAATGTTCTGGAAACATACAGGCTCCTGTTTACAAACTATGTTGTGTGGCAAGATTGTTCATAGTTCACCAAAATGTACATCTGTTCAGGAGAATATGTACAGTGCCAACATTTCTGGGGGGGGGGGTGGCAAAGATTATTAAGGTGCTATTGAGGACGACCCATCACAGGAACTCCTCTGATTCAGTAGCAAAAATAATCACACCCTTTGAAACTTCAGGGTATCTTCCACTATGAAAACCTCTGTACATTAGTTCTGACAGCTAAAGGATTCTTCCAGAAAAGATCTACTGTATTACCAGTGGCAAGATTTAAAAGCCATGCTGGGGAAAAGTAGAATAAGGACAGGTGAAGTAGTTAAGTAAAGGGTATTCGTTTGAGGTCACAATTTTTAATTGTTAAATCAAAGCAATCATCTGCCTCATCCAGTCCAGGAATTTCCAGGTTGTTGAGTGTTGGGGGTAGGAAATATAGCTCATACGAGGTAACCAATCAAGACGTGAGTGGTGGTCTAAAAACGCTACACACCTGGCCAATCAATATCATTATGGTGTATCCTTTATCTCCATACCTTCAAGCACCTGTAATGAGTGTCTTCCTTCAAAAATAGCCACCCATACCAAAATATCCCCTCACAAACCTCCTATTTCCACCCATGTGCCAGAGCAAACCACGGTGACTTTAGTTCAGGAAGCGTCGGCAGCGCCGGGCCCCGCAATTACAGTGCAGTTTGTTGTTTGCATCTTCAATGGGGAACTTGTAGTCGTAGGTGAGCTCCTCTCCACGGTAAATCTTCCGCAGGGCGAAAATAACAATGTGCTTCTGGCTCTCCACGTTGATGACTCTCGAATAACAGTTAGGGTCACAGGAGTGATTGATAAACCGTGCCGCGTTTCCATGCATGGTGGCATCCACCACATCGAAGTCATCAATACGAAACATGTAGCAGCCGATGCCCTTTGAGGAGACAGAGGGAGGAAATAGACAGTCGAGGGTTAGGAAAGAAACAATTAGATGAGATTAGCCTGGTGAAAACTGCAAAAGGATAAATTGATATTTTGAAATCACATTTACCTTGCCGTCATAGTATTTCTCCCTTTTGTCAGTGAGAACTGAGCGGATGACATTCCCAGCATACTCGATCACCATCTCGCCAGCCTCAATGTTCCTCTTGCAGAAGAGACCACGACCATGTATAGCAGATCTATCATGGAGACAAGGAAAACATGGTTATTTTTCATCTATCTATGACGGAAAACGTTTCAGCCGACGTCCTTTTTCCGATTACTAAAACGAGATGACACCAACGCCATTAAACAATAACTGTAAATACATCAACATGCGATATCGTTGACAAAAAGAGACGACACTAAAATGTAGTAAAAAAAAAAAAAAAAAATCTCGTTTTGTTGAAAGAAAGACAAAATATTACAGACTCTTTTTAACAAGTCTCTTGTGGTTTCCAGATGTCAAGATTTTAAAGCCCCCAATTAGAGCCTTTCTCTTAAAAGGTTACATGGTGTTTTACTTCTCAATCTGGCAACCAAGTGTACGGTAGTCTTACTACACTGAGAATAAAGTGCGATCTTCATTGAGATATTGTGCTTAAATGAAATGAAAAGAAAAAATGAAATTCTCAAATGACCACAATAATTGTGATTATAATTTTGAGCAAAATAACCAGGATTATCAATTTAATGATGAAATTGTGACAGGTACCAAGACATTTAGTTCACTAAAATAGGACTAAGGTTGACTTAGTATGATAAAAACTAAAAAGTACATTTGACACAGGACTAAGACTAAGATTCAATTAAAAAACATCTGGATAAAAAAAAAGAACACTAGTTTCATCTTTAGAGATCAAATCTCTTTTATTGGCATGGGATTGGTTATTAGAAATTTTACACAGCTAGTTTTTGTGCTGTATCACTGGAAGGAATTACCTGTAAACTCCCACAGCTTCTTTGGAGGTTTTTTCCAAGTGTCTGAACCTCATAGCCACTGGCAACTCCGTACTTGTGGCTCTTCTAAAGGTAAGTTGAAATACAAGAATATATATATATATATATATATATATATATATACTCTGAGATTTATACATGCACTCGCACACACACACATACGTTCAAAAGTTTGGGTCAGTACGATTTTTGTTAATGTTTCTGAAAGAAGTCTCTTATGAAGTAAAGAGATTTACAAAAGATTTTTATTTCAAATAAATTCTATTCTTTTGAACTTTTAATTAAGAAAGAATCCTGAAAAAAACAATTATACAAATTGAGCTGCAAATCAGCATATTAGAATGATTTCTGAAGGATCATGCGACACTGAAGACTGGAGTAATGATGTATTTTAAATTGTAATAATATTTCAGAATTTTACAGTTTTTAATAACCAAATACATGCAGCCTTGATGGGCAAGAGACCTCTTTCAAAAAACATCTTAAAGCAGAAGTGTATTACACGTTACTGTTCACATTCATGTGTTTTATTCACGTTGCTGCTGCCGAGTGTCTAACCTGCTGGATTTGAGCATAACATCATCCTCTTCATCGTCACATGGCCTAGACTCAGGAAGCTGCCGATGTTGCGACGCCAGGAAATTAAACATATCAAAGGTAGATTTTCTGGAGAGTGAAAAAAAGGTAATTTTTGATTTCCAAACTTGAAAATGAACAACTTAATCAATGTGTGACAAAGGCTACTTGAATTTAGATACTTACCGCACATAGACCTCTGCGCGGGCACAGCCACTGGGGTTGATTGGCAGCACCTCTTCTGGTACTTCATGCTGGTGGAAACGGAAACGGTGTTTCTGGCAGAGGGTAGCACCCTGCAACTGCTCCAGCAGGAAGAGAACAGCATCGTGGAGGACACCTAGCACCCTGGCACCGCTGACCCTGCTGATGGGCAACTGCTCCAGCCGACAGCCTATCCGTGCCTCCTGGACACCATCCATTACTGCCTTCCACGCCACTGAAGAAACACAGTGGAGGAAACGTATTATAATGTGTCCAAGTATTATAGGAATAAACCCAATTGCTTTGTTCATGGTACCAGTACAAGATTTCTCGAAACTGACCATCCATGCTGTCGGCTTCTACGCTAAAACCATCCTCACTGGTAATTTGGAAACGCAGGTGGGGCTGATACAGACTGGCACATTTATCCTGCTTGCCAGATGATTGGGAGTCCTCATCTGAACTCCAACCTGAAACAATTACACATGCAGTGAACTTTTCATCGAACTATTCATTGAATTAGTGTGAGCAACTACAACAAATGTGTCTAACATTAAAGCCATATTTCATATTAACCTGCATACGGGGCCCAGTCAGAGGAATCACTATGTTTTGAGCTCAAACATTGAGATTTACCACCGTCTCGTGTGTCATTTTCCTGCTCCAAATTTTTTGGAGTAATTCTAAAAAGAAGAAAAATAATAATATATTGTGATTTTCTGGGGTAAAACATGACTAAATGTGATTTTAAATTCTCCTTACTGACCTCTCTAGTTCAGCAACCTTGGATTCATCAATTTTCTGCTGGTCAAGAGATCCAACATCAGGTTTGTCAAAGTCGAGCACATCCTTTACACTAGGGGCCTTTATTCTAACCCGATTTGATCTAAAAATTAGAAAAATAATGATTATTATTACATAATGAAACATTTTTTACAAGAACATCCAGTTGAGATGTTCAATATGACATTTTTATCGGTCTTGATGAATTAAGATTTGGTTTATGGTCAGGTCCACCAGGCGGCTGGTGTTTATGTTCACGATTAGTCACTTTTGTGCATTCATATATGTTATTCAGTGTAATGCTGTGAAAAAGTTAGATTTTGTGTTTTTCTGCATATACATGCATTTACAATAACTTTTTATGGCACAAAATGATAGCTTTACATCTGATGGACTGTTTACATGGTAAAAAACAGGAAATTCCCTTCCCAGATGCTAGGTCTCTAAAATAATCTAAACCTAGACCAACGATTAGATCCTCCTGATCGATTTGACTAAATATTCGTCCCTACCTGCTGTGGTCATCCTGGGTACAAGGATCTATTTGATCCAAGAAGTCTGTCCTGCATCTTTTCACACCAATTCGATCAGTTAATGAAGACACTCTCTTGATCTTGACTGGAGGTTTGGAGTGGGACAAGATGTTGGGTTGAGTTCGAAGACGACACACAGTAGATGATTCCTTCGATTCAGGAGAGCGGCGTTTATCAAGGTGGAGCTGAGAAGGGTTCGTGCCGATGGGACTTGCCATTTCGCGGTGACTTGCCATTGCTTTGTCGATTATGGCCTGGGCCATTTCCTTCCGCCCACCTTCAGTGATCGAGTCAGCTCTTTCTATCGGCGGACTGATACCGTGCAATTGGCTTCCAGGATAACTCTGAGGAATCCTCCTGATAAGCACCTGGGTTGGCAGTGCTGCTCCATTGCTGCTGCTGTAAGATATGATACGCGTTGGTGTGGTTTTGCCGAGACTATTCTGAAGCTGCGGCACTGGTATCACCGTAACCTTAGGGACGGGTCGCTGGAGAACGTTACTACTGTGGATCATCTTCGCAATCTGGCTGATTTGGGTATACGAGGGAGAATTAGCACTAGGTACTTGGTAGGTATTAGTCTGTGGGTTTTTCACTAGAATCTGTCCAGCACGGTTGACCAGAAGAACCTGAGGTGTAGAGGGTGTACCGGGCAAACACTGGAGCAGAGACTGTCCTGTCACTTGTTTTGGGGTGGCAATGCGTATGGCGATCGCACGACCCTTTGTGGCTTCCTTCGCCAGAGCTCCGAAACCATTTATTACAGCCGGGGCATGAGTAAGCAGAGTTCCTTGTTGTGCAATGGAAAAGGTGGGAGAAGATGAGACAACACTGACGGGCATGGAGAGTGGCAGAGAGGTGGCAGTAGGTATGGCCATCTGGAGAGTTTTGGGTTGGGATCCAGGTTGTATAGTCACATAACGTCTTTTTGTGTGCATAGCTGGTGCAACAACATGAATTGTTTTAGTACCACTCATTGGTGTGGCTGCTGCCAGATTCTCAACAGGCAACAAACCTCTCCTTAAAACAGATACATCCTTGTTTATTGGTGAGGAATCACTTGCCGCCTCAGGACCAGCAGCATTTTCTGTCAAGTCCAAAACTCTGCCGTCAACAGCGGATATAAAATTCCCACTGGCGTCGTCCAAGAACACCTCTTGCGAGCTCTCTGTTGATTCATTCTCCATCAAGACTACTTCTTGGCTCGTCACAAGATCACCGCTTTTGTAAATGATGGGGGTTGTTGCTTTCAATCCTTCTGTGAAGGATGCTTCCTGTTGGTTAGATTTGTCAGGGCTAAGGTCAACAAGCAACTTTTCGCTCTCTTGTAAAGTACTTATTTCCTGTTCTTCACAAACCTGGTCTGTGTTTTGAGTCTCTGGGTGAGCATTCTGATCAACAGAATCAGCTGTATGTGGATTTGCAATCGATGTTTGTGTGCAAACTACCTGCCCGTCGCCAAGGGTTCTGCCCTTGTTTGGACTAGTGAGTTTTAATGGCTCAGTATCCTGACTACAAAAACTACTCCCTACATCCTGAGTATCATCATCTGTGTTGGCTTCACCTGTATCGCTCTCTGAGTCATTGTCAGCTCCATCCAGCTGCGAGATGGACCCTGAGTTAGAAAGGACAGCAAGACCTGCCTGTGTAGAGTCTTTGGCAGGCTCACGGACCACAACTGTGCGAGAGAAATTCAGATAATGGTCAGCAACATCATCATCTGTTTCCATCTGCATCTCTGAAGTCACAGGAGATGACAAATCATTCCTGCCAGTGATGTATTTGCAGGCTCCTTCTTCCACATCTGCCTCACTACCTTGAGGGTCACAATCCAGAGCCACATTTTCATTGAGCAAGGCCTCATCAAATTCAAGCTTTGCATTCAATACTGAGGCCAAAGCCACATCTGTGTCTGGATCAAAGTGTGCAGAAAGCAGTTCTTGATCCGACTTGTCAGATGTGGTGGGAATTCTGTGGCTTGGCGCACCTGCAGCCTCCTCTGGCTCTGACAAGGCAAAGAACTCCTGATCCACCTCGTCAGATTTATGTGTTATGGTTGTGAAAGGCTGTTGAAGTCGCGAGGAGTGGCGGACAGATGAAGGTGCGGTTGAAGAGGGGCTTCGGAGAGCTGCTTGTGGCGGAGAGGGTCCTGAGGTGATGCTAGATGGAGATAATGAAGAAGGCCTCCCTCTTCGTCGAGGTGAAGTGGTGCTCATGAGGTTCTCGGTTGCACCAAGTGGTGAGACAGGGGGGCTGAAAGAAAGTGACCTAGGGTGAATCGAGCTCCCTGGTCGCAGAGCCATCGGGCCCGAAAGTACCACAGGGGGAGGAGAGGCGTTTCGGCTACGTGTGGAAAGTCTCCTTGTTGCACGCCGTGTGTCATCAAGGTCACTGATGGTCAAAATGTGATGGGATGTGGAAACAGCATTTCCTGAAATGTTAATAAAACAACAAAAGATACAGAGAAAATCAAATCACTGCTCTTTAGTGGATTTAGTAGGATTAATCTATATTTATACAGAGTGAAGACTATGCAGTGTTTTTTTTACATTTGATTACTTTGTTGATAAAGACTTTTTTGATAAAGCAGGGCTCGACATTAAGGCTTGTCCGCTTGTCCGGGACAAGTGGATTTTTTGTAGGACAATTGGAAGAGAAAATTAGTTGTCCCACTGGACAAGTTAAATTTCAAACAAAATAAAATCCCATGTTACTTCACGTTATGTGCCACTCATTACGTCTATTTTACAGATTTAATTTTACCGTTTTGAAACAAACACATTTTTCGCGCTGCCTGTGAATGTCCTGAATGTGACTCGCAGGAAGACGCGCGCCAGTAGGCCTATAATGTGCATGCACAGACCGCGCGCCAGAATACAGTTCTCTTTCGCGCTTGAACGAACAATAACGAAAACAATTATGTCAAAATGTCGTTTGTCGAGTATCTTCATAACATAAGAGCAGTCTTATGAGGGACATAAAGAGTTGTGACTCGTGAGAGAATGAGGCGCGTGTGAGATCTGCGTCTCTCAGCAGCGGCTGATCTTAAAGGGCCAGCTGCCAATAAAGCGTTCAGTCAGTAAAGTTAATCAAAGAACAATCTTTCTGTATATGTCCTACCTGTTAGACAGTTAATTTTTATCCAGACATCAATGGCTTATTTATCATAATAGGTGTTATCAATCATTTAGTTGTTATTGCTAATTTCAGAATTATCATTAATCTGTGTGTGCATTTGCTTTAGAACCAAGTTCATGGTTGACTCGTGACTCATGAAACCATTTGTTTATTTAAATGCAAAATTTACCTCAATAATCGCAATATGACATTTTCCCCAAATCGTGCAGCCCTAGATAAAATTATAAATCTTTACCCGGACAAGTGACTTTTGTGCATGGACAAGTGAAACAAATGTACTTGTCCGAAGGACAAGTCCCTCAAAAAGTTAATGTCAAGCCCTGTAAAGACATGTTGCACATGTCGCTTACCAAAAATCATTGTCAGTTCATACCTTCTCATCACTTAATTTTAATACTTATTATTTATACTCATTCGATTCACATGGATTTGTGATGGGTATGGAATGACATGAGGGTGAGTAAATTACAGATTTTTCATCATATTGAAATGTGATGTAATTTGATATATTTGTTTAATAAATGAACAGAGAACTTAAAAATGATGGAAGAATCTTACCTGGGGAAGGTAATGGTCTGGACATTCCTCCTGCTGGTCTCCTATTGTGTGGATACCCTGGAGTCTTACATGCGACCCCTGAGTCCTGTTTAGACTTGGAGGGGGTATTGGGAGGAAGCTCAGGTGAAAAAGACTCGCTGTCTGTGACATCCTCATCTAAGAGACAGAAATATGATTTTGAAAAATTAACACCATGCTGGCCAAAAACTGTACAGGCTCTAAATTAAATGCTTAAAATGTTTTGTTTTTTTAAATAATAATAAAATAAAAAATAATATGCATGTAGATAGATATACTTAAACACACACCATTGTGAACTTTTGGGCTGTGTACAATTGTGTGATTTTCTCCCTGGTCCACCAAGAAACAAGGAGTTTTGCACCGTTTTGAAGGTCGCACCTCTGTCACTTTGCAAGTGTACCGGCATTGCCTGCGAGGGTCAACAGTGCTCCAATACCATCTAGAACATCTGAGACCAGATCAAACTATGAGTACAGATTACTATGGTAAAAGATAATCAAGCTGAAACAACTATTGCTTCTTAAAACAAATATTCATAGAGTGTTATCTGAAGCTGATAATAGTTTACTATTAGCAATCAAAGTTCTGCTAAACCCTTAAATGGATAATTATTTTCAAATGAAAAGAATTATCAAATGAAAGCTGAGATTTTAAACTTTGTTACTTACTGGTAACCAACTGGATACAATTTTCCAGAATTTGCAGACAGCTCCGTCAGAACACCAAGTTTTTGAATGTGTAGAGATCCTGCATGGGTACATCATGAAAAATGTTGAATTCTCTCTTATTTTTAAACACCAAAAAAAATAAAAAAAGGACCCCCTTACTCACCAATCATCACATTTACAGACTCTGGCTCCAAGCCTGTTAGAAACTTCCTACGCAGACTGATCCCATCAAAATCAACGTAGACCCTTCTGAGAACTTCAAACCCATTGCCTTGTTCAATCTACAAAAAGAAAAGCTTGTTTACATTCTTCACACTTCAATTATACAGTAAATGTAAAACATTAACAGTTTTGCTAAACATACAAACCTTGTTGTCTATGAGATCACGGTGTTTGTAACAGTAGACTTTCTTATCACACTGGAAAACACAGTTGCTGGCACGAGCACACATGAAGTGGTAGTTACTCTGACACGAGGTGAGACAACAACCCACAGTCGCCCCTGTTTGGCCACAACTTTCACAGCGCTGGAAATAAAAAGTACATTTAATAATATTTCTACATTTTATTCTACATACACTATTCTATGAATATCACTATACCATGAAGCGGCCCCTGGCGACGGCACTGTGAACATGCAGCAAAGCTCCTTTGACGTCCTGCACTTCCGCTGACCACATGCAGCAGTTCACATGAGCCCATTCATTCTGTCCAATATTCAGCAGCCTTCCAGCATCCTACACATACAATACAAGTCAACTGAGTCCAACAGAATACTCATCCCAGAACTGCTCAAGGTTTCACTTACATTCGGTTTGGCATCTCCATGTTGCTGACAGAGGGAGCACTGTCTTTCATCCATGAAAGACTGAGAGTTCGCATTCTGCAGATCTGTGGTTCATGGACAAAAATTAACAAAACAAGATACAAACAAGATGAAAGTTTGAGCCATAAAGATTAAAACACAATGTGCTTACCTTGAGATTTTGAGTGAGAGTTTTCTGGGTTCTGCTCTTTGAGCCATTGTGCATAACTGTGTTCATTGCTGGGGGGAATTACAGCTTCAGGTAGCATACCACTATGAAACCAAAAGGGGAAAAATGAACCTTCACTTAAAAAACATCACAAATAGAAAAACCTGAATACATGCAGCAGAGTGGTTCTCAACCAGGGGGACTCAACACATTTCCAAGGGGGCCTCAAGAAGACTTAAAATAAGACAAAACGTTGAGATCCACTGATTCCCAATTTAATTTGATTTGCTCAAAGTTTTATACTGACTTTAAGGAATATGAATCATTAATTTAAGTGCTGTAGCAAAAATACAAGCTTTACATTTCAGTTTGTAAACCCAACAGAACAACTGTCTTATAAACTCAGACTGTGGTAAACACATTTTTGTTGGTTACAATCTGAATGATGACTCAAAGTTATTTTTGATGGTAATCGACAGTCTAGAGAGCAACAAGTTGTTTAACCCGGAATACTTTATTGCTTGAAAAATAAGAAAAATTTGGTTCATACCGTGGAAATTCTTGCATATGAGAGTTCCATGTTTTGGGGTCCTGACTGTTAAACCAGCTAAATACTTGTTCTACTAGCTGCAAAGACAGAACAAAGACAAAATATGCACCAAAATGAACTACAGTCTGCAAATATGCATTGCTTAAAAATGTCCAATAACAGCTGAACTGAACACCAGCAGCTATTGTCGACCTACAGAAAGAAAATAAAACATTACCTTTATGTAATACAACTTGGCTTGGCTTGTGGGCCTTTGCTCCACTGGAAGATATTCTTCTTTTCTCAGCCTTTCCACCAACACCATCACCACATCCTCATGAAATGCTTTCTGAAAGGACAGAGTAAACAGCATTTAGTTGCCCTTTTATACCTATTTAACTGATACAAAATCTTTAAACTGATTTCCAATCATGCATAGGAAAGATTTAGATTGAATGTAAATTATACATAGTATTGGACTATTAAGGATATAGAAAGTTAGTTTCCACACAATTATTCTTGAAAAACCTATTTATGTTGTCAACTTGTTTCACATGTATAAAAGATCTCACCAGTGAAGTGTACAGGTCATTCTCCAGCTTCTTCTCTACAGGATGTAAACAACAGCCTGACTGTTTCTTTACAACCTCAAAATCTGGACAGGCCTCACACTGTTCAGATACACACATAAAACATTTGATTCACCTAGACACTAGGAGGGTGAACAGATAATCTTAAACTAAATCTTAAAGGGGACATATTCTCAGTACACAGACTGCTGAAAACCTCACCTGAGCACATACAAGGAGGTGACAGATGTTCGGAGAGCTCCTCAATCCATCCATGAGCTTCTCTAGACCGTTCCTCAAAACGACCTGCACGACGTCCTGCCAGCCGCTGCGGAATCTCTTACTGCAGGGAGCACAGGAAAACACCAGGCTCTTCCCCCGCAGACGACAAAGGATCTCATACAGATCATCTGAAGATGAAAAAGACAAGGAGGAAATACAGGACAGAGTACTGTGGGTGGGATCAGCAAGGCATTGAAAAATGGATCTTACCTGTGAGCCCCTCACATTTGGGATGGACCCAGTGTGCACATCGGGCACACTGCATCATGCTGCTGTCAAACTCATGTTCCTCAAAGCACTTCAGACACACAGTGCAGAAGTTCCCTGAGAAAACACACTCAACAAATTACAACAAAGCAAAATTCTTAGACATAAATCACATAAAACCCATGAGTTAAACAAACTTTACATTTGAATATAAACAATAATAATTTGCAATAACAATATTAATGTTAATATAATTAAATATAATTTAATTAAAATAACCAATACAACCACATTATTTAATTAAAATAATACAAATGTTCAATTAAAGATGCAGAAACTTTAATATAGTTTGCTGAAAGGAGGACTTGGCCAAAAAAAAAAAAAAAACATGGACAGAGGGATTACATCAAACATTCATTCCTATATAGTCTGAATATTCAGACTGAACTAGAATCTGACAAGACATTTGCATTGTCAAACCTTTGCTATGGAGTTTGCTACAGTCAGGGCAGAGGTCCAGCTCGCTGTTCCAGGACAAGTCCGAGGACTTCCCAGGAGTCACACCGCAGCTCTTACACCTGATACATAGCATACAAGTCTGCAAAGAAACAAAGCAAACTTTATTGATGGACTTAACACTGTATGAATAATTAAAACGTGATGTCTGACAAACTAGGCGAAAATTAGAATGATGATTTTAGGACATTACCCTATGGCAGGAAGATAACTCACCCAAGAGGTGTTCATTTTTACAGATTTGGGATATGTGGGTCCTAAACAGGATGGATGGTAGCAGTACATGCATCTCTTGCACTGCAAAACTGGCTAAATGAGGAAGAACAGAATTTGATTGGTTGTTTTGTTGTCAAATATATGTACTTGCATGGTTCCTTCAATGTACGTTTACAATATTTTTCTCTTCTGCAATGTGAAACCTGTAGGTCTGATTAATTAGAAAAGTAATAACACACCTCCATGACTATTCTGTATTAGTACTAAATTAAAAGCGTAATGGACCTTTGCTTGCTTGCTCTTGCGGCCACAAACATGGCAGAACTTGCAGCGTCTGCAGCACCAGTTCTCCTTGTTCTCCTCCTTTGGGCAGTCGTCTGGTGACAGGCAGAAATGGTGAAAAGGCTCACAGCACATCTGACAGTAGATCATCTGGTAAAAAGATCAATCAAACTCAAAATTAGATAAGGGCCAACTTTTATTATTCTGCAAATAATGAAATTTTGCTGTAGTACTGAGGAATATGGATGATGATTCTGTGGTATTTAGTGATGTATTGAGAGCTGGATCTTACATCATGTTGACCTTTGCTGGCACAGAGCAGACACACAGACTGGGGCATGATGGGAACTGAAGTGAGAATACTCAATCCTCCCATCAACCACACATTCTGGATGTTACAGTCTTCCTGCACAAATTAACATTAAATTGTTGTTAACAAATTAAAGAGGCAGCAAAATAAAAATGTTTGAGATCAACTTTTGGGAATTAAAAGCAGCCTTAAAAACAGACCTCTTTTTTTTAATTATGGGGGAAAAGGGGTTATTGTCACAAAAACCATCAAGAACATTTCAGGCTCTAAGTGCATGATCCAGAAGTTCCAACTGACTTTACTTCAGTGCTGACGCATTTCCAAGTGAAACGGAATATTGAATAGAGGGCGGCGTTTTAATTTAGCGCACCTCCTCTCCATCCCTCGCTCAAAGCAGACTGACGGTTGGAGGGGAGAGGTTAAGAATATTCAACCCGAGCCGTCAAAATGACGTCACCAGAGAAGGAACGCCATTCCAGAGCAGAAGCAAATTTTCAGATTTTGATTAAAGATTACCACGACAAACATTTTTTCCGGTGTATTATCTTGCACAAATGAATTGTTCACCAAAACGACTAATAAATATGCATTAATAAAAGCAAATAGGGTCAATTTTTATTTCATGATGACTTTAAATATCACCCCAAAACTACAAATTTAACAATTTAAATTTTACATAATTTACAAATATTTTAAATAACTTATTTACCATGAGGAATTTTTTTTTTGCCATAATTAAAAGAATTTAAAAGGCACATACAACAAAGACAGATTTTATATATATATATATAACGCTTTTACGACTTTTACCATTTTTGACAGTATTGTTATGATGATACAGCGTGGATAACGTGCACACTTGTGTTACGATTCAAAAACGTTATTGTTCATCAGACGAAACAAAAGCATTTCATTTTCACATGCGTGTAAGCCAAGGCGGTGAGAAAGGCAAGATTGCATATAAAAAATATATATATATATATATATATATACACATAAAGCAATATTCGAATAGTAACTTCAGCATTCGAATAGTATTTATTTTTTTAATATTCGAATTATATTCGAATTTTGGAATTCGTTCCAACAGGCCTAGTATGTATAAATAGTGTGAGTGTCTTTTTCTATCCCGGTGGGGACTTGAATGCAAACAAGCTTATAAATCATATAAGTGATTTTTTTTTTAAATGCAGAAAATTTTCTGTGATGGTAGGTTTAGGGGTAGGGTTAGTGTAAGAGAATAGAATATACAGTTTGTACAGTATATAAACTATTACATCTATGGAGAGTTCCCACAAAGATAGCGAACCAGACATGAGTGTGTGGGTGTATTTATAAAAGTTTGTTTAAAACGTATAATTTTTTGTTTGATTTTTGGTGTTTTGAAAGAACAATCTATTTTTTATAATCAATATTCATCTAAAACACCCCAAAAAAACAGAGCTTTTGGTTTCATAGAAAACTCATAGAAATCTCAGCTCTGACCTTGAAGTCCACGCGAATCTTGTTCATCGTCCGCTGTGACAACTTGCCTCTCTGGGTGCAGCCATTGGCCAGCGGAGTCAGGACACTAGAAGGCGTGTGCTCCGTCGAACTCTGAGAATGAGTAAGAGAGGAGCAATGAAAAAAAGCTTGCTCCTCTTCCACCACCTCGCACATCACTTTCTGAGACTTTGTGGGGTCCGGGATTGCTACGCCCAACAAGGCCGCTTGCACAACACTGGCCGGTAGCCTTTCCAGCCGCAACAGCAGCTTGCGCTCTGGCTTGAGGGAGGAACTTCCTGTGGGGGTGAAGGGATGGTGGGGTGGTGCTGGAGGGTCCAATGATGATGGTGATGATGATGATGGTTCAAGTGGGTCCTGTGTAAATGTCAAAAACACCAAGAGAATTGGGGGAATACGAGGGGACCAGCCTTATAGTGGATACAAGCAGGAAAAAGAATCGATAAAAACTGGGCGAGAGGAGGACTGTCACCAAACAGTGCGAGGAGGAAATGAGGAGCATGAGAGAAAAGAGGAAAGTACCCATTTCCATCACCATCAGATGTAGATGTTTAGAACAAAGGCAAGAGTACTACTAGTCCAACAGTGTCCTAACCAGACAGAACATTATAAATGGTTATAATTCTTATGTTGAGTTGAGGCAACCACAAAAAGCAATAAGCGACAAGACATTGTCACACGTTTGGGTTTTAATTTATCTCGCGGAGAAGGCAAAGACAGAAAAATGAACTGATGGCAGAATATAACACCTGTCATGTAACACCTGGTTAGGAAACACTTATGCTGTAGCTGTGAAGAGAAGGGAAGAACTGCATCCAAGAAAAGGGCAAGAGCAGTTTTATTTTAAAGAGAGAAAGACATAAGATAATTCCCAAATGCATTCAATTAGACAGTTAAAGAGGATAACATTTTATTTCAGAGGGGATTCAGGAATTGGATTGAGCTATAAGTGATAGACCAAAATAAGGCTACACAATTCATCTAAACAAAACCGCAATATGGCTAAGTGTGATTATGAAAATGGAAAAGGCTGCGATTTAATTAAATAAATATATGCATGGTTCAGTAAATTTTGCTCCACACAAACACATCTCCGCATCTGAGTTTGGGTCACTTATAACGTGCATTTCGGAATGCAATGTGCCAACCAATAAAATAAAATCTAGATGCACCAAAATGTTTAAGCTAGATGGTTTAACATTTGAAAATGAAGAGATTAAGTTAAAATAAAAATAATTTTAATAAATAAATAAAAAGTATTGTTTTTTCACTCAATTTGTTTTATTTTACAATGAAATAACACAATAGTAGTTGATATTTTCATTTAGTAGAAGAAATAATAATATTAGCTATTATTATTATCTTATAATTATATTGACATAAAAATTTAATTTTTGGCACACTTGTGCAGCCCTGCAAACTTGTTCACAATAAAAATAAAGGATTCCCATAAAATTGTGTAGCCTTCAACCAAAATATATCTCCCAGGGCTGTGTTTCTCAAAAGCATTGTGAGCTAAGTTTATTGTAGAGACCATTGGTGGCAGTGGTTTTACGATCTACTTAGGCTTACAATGCTTTTGGGAAACTAAGCCCAGGTCGATTAATCGTCAGATTATCCATTTTGGGATAATAAAAATGATAATGAGTTACTGTACCTTATCAATTCTGCGTTGGGCCCAAAATGCTCTGTAAAGCCCTTGCCTTTTCTGCTTTGTTGCTTCTTCTGGAGCAGTTACAGGGGTAGTCATGTCTGGAAAGAAGTTCAAAGTATTGGTTAAGTCACAGGAACACTGGTTTCAAAGAGTTTTATTTTGGGAGGGTCCCCATCTTCAAATGAGGGTGCCACAATATACATAGGCTAGGGATGTTCATTTTGGGTGTTTTCCCCTGAATTATTAGAATTACATTAGAATGGATAAGTGTCTGTGAGCCATTAAAGATACCAAAATTTGTTGTTCAGTTTTACATGTGCAAATAGCAGCATAAACAACAGATCATTAAGATTCATACATCATCACATCACGCACATGCAACGCTTCTGTAAAAGGAGAAAATATAGATGAAAAAGGAATAAATATAAACAAAATATATTTAGTTTAAATACAGATTAACAAAACGAAAGAAAAAACTGCAACAAGTAGTAGCGTATATGCAGAGTTTCGATTCATTTTTGCGACGTGGACAACTTCACGGAAAGGAAACCGAGACGGCAGACAGCGCATCCTGTTTTTCTTTATTTTACAAAAGCACAATGTTTTGTTTTTATTGTGAGTGTACAGTACAGTATCGAATGATGTCTTACTCTTATCTGTATGACCATAACGGACGGAATCACTTGGCATTGTGTCGATTTGTGTCGTGGCAGTCTCACTAGTACAGTCCAGTGATGAAATATGCATGTCCTGGAAATGGGAAGCCTCAGGTGCTTCACTCGCTTTCTTGTGGAAAGATGAAGTAGGTTCAGATACAGATTAGTCTTCGACCGATATATCGCAGAGGCATTTTTTAAATATTGGCATCGGCCAATGAGTTTTTCTGATTGGCTGATGTGTTAGAAGTGGGACTTTTATTTTAACGGGCAGCGATGAGAACGCCTGAGACTTGCAGCTCCTGATAACAGCGCTCACATTCTCCGTCTTAGTTTATGGTCCCTGTTTAACAGTCATATCTAATACGTTATTAGATAGAACTGTTATGGTAAATGGTACGGGAAAAAGTATAGCGTTTGCATTTATATTATTAGTAACAGAAATGCGAACACTATAATACTTTCTCATTTACCGTCAAGATTAAGTAACTATGCAGTTATATAATTAAAACAACTCTTTGAATATCTAATAAACATTTAATTTCACAAACCTTGCAGATTTAATGAAATCCAGCTGTGAGATCTTCTGAAGTGTGTATTTGTAGCCTGCATGATCGCGTGTTACTGTGTCTGTAACATGTCACATGACGGTCTGTCCGTGTGAAAAATGTATCCAGCTGTTCAGCTTCACTGGAGATGTGATCAACAAACTTTAAATCCTTGATTTTAAAGTATGCTGCTGTGCTATAACCAATGTGTTATGCTATATAACCGATATGCTGTAATTTCACTGTGTGTGATATGAAAAATTTATATTATCTTGTCTTTTAAAAAAATATATGATTCTTATTTATAATTTCTAATTAATTAAATAATTAATTATTTTACAAATCGGCCACCCTGCTCTCTGAGATGTTGGCATAGGCAATCAAAAAAACTATATCGGTCAACAAATAAATGTAGCAATTTTTTCTCCTTCTCGCTCATCTTTCCGCGATTTCTTGAAAAAGCGCAATATTGAACTTTGTGCATCCACCGAACTTCTGGCAAATTTAGATTTGCTCTGCAAGTCAGTCTGGCCAAGAGCCCATTCAAGCCCATTTCCAATCTTTCCAAATCGAGGCACCAATCACAAATGTTGAGGCAGGCTTTACACGATGACGATTGCTCTGATTGGTTTTAGGTCTACCGTAAAACTTCAAACAATAGCCGAGTCTCAAATAGACGCCTGTCTCTTTTACACGCCTGGTGTGGCGACAGGTTTGGGTAAATAAAGGCCGGTCTCAAATAGAGGCCGGGTCTGTTTTTTAGTTTTGGGTTGTATTTAATCTTCTAAAACCCGGTGGAATGTCCGCTTTTTGGCGGCCGCCAAAATCAATTTTTGAACCTTGAGTGACGTAGAATAGAATGACTGCTGCTCTTGACCCGGCGCAAACGAGCAGAGAGAGAGCGTGCCCCGGCCGCGCGCGCGCCCGCACTCTCACGTCTTCAAACAACACGAGCGCTGACTTGCTGACTGAATCTAAATCTATTGACACTATAGTAAAAGCTCGGAAGACCGCAGTTTGACGTGGAGCATTTGGAGATTTTTAGAGATTAGAGACTCTAGGAACAACATCTCAATGTAAAACATCTCAACACTAAATTATAAAGGCCTGTCTCATATAGACGCGTCTCAAATACAAGCCGGTGCAGTTCGACGATTTGGGAAAATAAAAGCCCGGGCTATTATTTTAAGTTTTACGGTATCCAATTGTGCCCAGAGGCATTTGAGTGACATCCATTGGTGACGCCGTTTGGAAATGGGCTGTGAATGAACCTCCCCAGACCCACTCAGTCACGACTGAGTCACGACGGAGAAGGGTCTGGTGTCAACCAGGCTAGGTCAATCTATCAATAAGAGGAACAAATCAACAATTACTTTTTTTCTTCTTTTTTTTTTTAAGCAATCAGGAATCTAGGCCCCCTCGTGCCTACGCTACTGCTCTTAAAACAAACAAAGAACTGTTCCTGTGTATATTGGCGTAAGGGTTGACATGAAACTCATACCACTGGATTGAGGCTTTTGGGTCCCGCTGGTCTTGGTCTTCTCTGAGCTGACACTCTGTGTCTCTGTGTCAGAGTCGTCGTACCCCAGCATTTTTCTGTAGGACCGAGGAGTGACATGTCTTCTGGGCTGCCTCCTGGTGGGGCTGAACTGGGCTTGTCCTCCATCATCTCCCCCTTCCTCCTCGTTTTCTTCTTCGCTGCTGTTCATGCCAGAGGCCGCTGATGGCCGCCGCCGCCGCTTCATCTGGACTGCGCCAAAGAGAGGTGGTCAAACAAAATGATCAAATCTGTACGAATAACCAACAGGCCAGGGCTGAGTTTCCCAAAAAGTCCAAGTAGATCATAGAACCATTGCCACCAATGGTCTCTACGATGAACCCAGCACACAATGCTTTTGGGAAACACAGCCCAGAGCTTTAATGCCAACTTTGTCTGCTAAAGTTGTAGGGTACCAGTAATTTTATACTGTACATTTCATTCATTATTATTATATTTGCATTGGCAAGTGGCAATTGACTGTAAATACCAGGTCATTAAAAAGGATTTCAATTTTAAAGAGGCAAGTAGAGTACCTTTGTTAAATCGTTTCGTTTTGTTCTGCTCAATCACCGAACACTTCTTTAAGCTGTTGAAAAATTACAAAAACAAGTCCACAAATAGGATAAAAAAAAAGAAGAAATGTATGATATGACTTCTTTAAACCCCGGGAAAGGTTTGCTGCCATGTAATACCTTGTAATTAATACTATTTGGACACTTACACACAGCTCTGCCGTTTCTTGTTGGGTCCTCCAAATTTGGGCTTGTCCAGACAGAACACGCACCTCCCGCAGTCCTCCAGCCGATTGCAGCCCTTGCAGCGCAAGCAGCGCTTTAGCCGATAGCCAAAAGCAGCGCTTTCATACTTGCGTCTAAATGTCGGCTTTGGCTCAACAGATTCTTCACTCTCTGGTTCTGAGTGAGATGCAACTTCTTGAAGAGCCAGAAGGGGCCGGTGGAAGAGGGAGACAGAGGCAAAAGAAAGCATCTAACATAAGAATAAGGGCATTTTGGGAATGTCAAGGTTTGGTTAGCTAAAAAAAAAAATGAAGGGAACACCACCTAGATATAATGGTGAACTGCTGCCACAAGTAGGCATTACAATTATTTCAGACATTGCAATGGAGCATTTTAAACTGCAACCAATTATTAGCATTCAAATACGAGCATTTCAAACAAATAAAGAATACCATAATGCAAATTTTTGTGTTTCTATTTTTATAGGTTTTTTTTGTGCAGTAGTGCATTATGTGAGTTTTCAAATGACCTCAGGCCATCTCATGTGGTGTTTTGAATACAATCCACGACTCAGTTTGCATATGTTGTGCATTATGAATGCAACAATCTAGGATCATTTTATTTTCACATTCACGTAATTACAAAACTTCTAGCCATTACATGTTCCCATAATCCAGAAAGGATGAGAATATTCAGCTAAACAGAGCTAAAAAAAAATTTTAAAAAAAAGAGTTTAATGCAAAATTACACTATTATTACATGTAATTATACTAAATTAAATTAATAAAAATAATAATAAACATTCTAATATCCTGGTGGACTGGGTTTCAAAAATAATAGTGTAAATGTAAAGTAGTTCAAATAGAGAGATACTTTTAGGAATTGTACATTAAATCTAAAATAAATATTTTTATATTTTAGAATATTTATTATAGAATACCTATATTTACATTTCATTGTTATATTAATCATATTTAAAATCATTCTACATTATATACAACTTGTTTACAAAGCCTTAAAGGGAATCATACAGTTTATGCATGCAAGCCCACAAATTACGAGCTGAACTTGTATTACAATTACACTGCAACTAACATGACATAATACACAATTTACAGGGCAAATGAGCCCATTTATCTCCATGATATTAGCAAATGTCACTTATAACGGATGTGGACAGAATGAGCAAAGGAGAGGTGTGTACCCTCTTCGGCAGGTGAAGCAGTGATCCCCTCTCTCTCATGCAGAGGAAGGGCGCTGAGCCTGGGAATGTCATCGGGAACCATGGCACGTGGCTGTCCCAGTGCAACCGCTGCTGCTCGACACACATGCTTTATCCGTGGACCACCGATCACTTGCTCCTACAGAGTTCAAAAAGCACAGCGTTAAACTCACAATCCGATGAAAAATCTGCAAAGGAAATTTTTTTGTGAAACATACTTGTGGAACCCCCTCTGGTTTAGCTGGGACTACTCTCTTGCCCCTCTTTCTTCCTCTCTGCATGCCTGTGGCTGATCCATCTCTTACTCTTACAGAGCCAGACAGAAGCTGCAGAGCATAAACATCACTGTTTGTATAATTACACAGATTTAAAAGATATTACAGACTCATATATGTCTCTTTTGGTCACCAAGGCTGCATTTACAGTAAAATATAGTAAAAAAACAGCATTGTTGTGAAATACTACAATTTAAAGTAACTTTTCTATTTTAATTCATTTTAAAATGTTATTTATTCCTGTTATAAATTTTTTTTGGCACATTGCATTTAAAAACGCTGGTTGGAAATCCCAATATGCGTATAAATTCTAAAAACGTATGTGCTCAATTGAGGTGGACAAATGTATCCAATAAGAAGACAAGCGCATAAAAGCGCACATTTACATAGAATCACATGATCCTTCGAAAATCATTCTAATATGCTGATTTGGTGCTCATTTCTTATTATCAATGTTGAAAACAATTGTGCTGCTTAATATTAGTGGGGGTAAAATTCAGGATTCTTTGATAAATAGAACATTAATAGATTAATAGTAACATTAATAGAAATAGAAATCTCTTGTAACATTATAAATGTCTTTACTGTCACTTTTCATCAATTTAATGTGTTTGTTGAAAAAAGGTATACATTTCTTTAAAAAAAAAAAAAAAAAGTAAATTGCCCAAACTTTTGAACAATTGTGTATACAGTGAACCACCAAAAGATTTTTCGTAAATGAACACATTGTGTTTACACAGCTTATGAATAGTCAGAACTTGTCAGATACAGTGCCTTATAAAAATGCGACACAGCACTGTTTGCCGTCATACAACTGTTAAACATTCTGACCTGCGCTGATTTGAGCTGTTTCTGCTGGTCAATTTTAATCAGTTGGACTCTGGCTCTCTTCAGCAGGTGGAACATCCTCTTATTGGCACCCGAAAGACTCATTCTGTGGGTGTTACCACCTTGCTCCAACATCATCTGGGTATTTTGTGCACTCGTTTCAGTGGTCCCATCAAGATTAGAAGTTTCTACTGAAGGAATAAAGGAATTTGCCTCAAGGTTAATGGGAGAACAAAAGAACAGATCAACACACTTGGAAAGGTGGAAAAAAACAATCATTTTCAATTTTTGTGGGTGGCATCTTTAATATTTTAGATTAATGATGGTATTACTTGTTTTCATGTAAATTATTTGGTGCTATAGTGTATATTTTATAAGCACTTTGGTATACAATTAAGGTTTATTATTCTTCTTATGCGTGGCATAATAGTTGACAGCAAAAACCCTACCGTTCTCCTTAGAAGGTCCTTCTGCCAAAGGTGTCTGATTCGAATGTTCCCCAACACGTATAGTTACTTTTGGCACCACCCCTGTAGAATACATGTCCTGCAATTTGAGATCAGACTTCCTTTCCTGCATATCATGGGTCCCTCCCTCAGCACCTTCCTCTGCCAGCCTGGAGCTCGAACTGGCAATCCGCTGCATCCTTCGTTTTGCCAGACATGCTGTGAGCTTCTTCAGCTTCCAGTATATCTTATACTGGTCCGTGGATTGGGCGGGTCTCCCGGCGGGTCTCCCACCCCTCCCACGAGGACCACCAGAACGCCTTGAGGAACTCAAAACAGGCTTGACTCCTTGAGATTGCCCCTCTTCTGAAACACTTTTTTCATCATTGTTTGGGATCAGCGGTTCTTGTGCGGTCTTCAGCCTGCTTCCGGAATTGAGGGTTTGGAGATCTATATTCGGGTTGCCGAGATCCATTGGGATTTCAGAAAGAGCTGGTTTCTTTGGGGAACCTCGTTCTGGGAGAGCAGACATGCGCTCATCATCCATGAACCTCTTTGGGATCTTGATAACGCGGGAAGAACGAGCGCTAACAATTGGTCTGGCGGAGTGTTTAGGTTGTTTAGCTTGGACTCCAGGTTTGGACCTCTCCATCTCTCCAAGTGGCTGTTCCTGTCCCTTGACCCGTTGCAGCGCATGTGTAGAGCCTGTATCTGCGCAAACAAGTCGCTGTCTCTTTCTAGGCATGCTAGAGGTCTGCCCTCGACTGTCAGGTACTTTGCGGGGCACTTCCTTTTGCAGTAAAGTTCGACGGCCAAATATACTCTTTCGTCGCCTTACAAAAGGCTTATTTTTGGAAGAACTTAATGAACTGTCACTTAAAGATGCTCCTGCACCTCCGCCAAAGGATTCAAGAGGCTCCTCATCTGCTTCTGTCCTTCTGCCCCTTCTCTGTTTACCCATTGGTTTTGAGGATACAGCATCTGCCTGATCACTAGCAATATTTTTTGTCCTGTTCCTGTGGGTCTTAGCATATTCTGTTGAAGCTCTTTGGCCTTTGGTGTCTTTTAATCTGGAGGCTCGCTCTTTACCTTTAACCAGTGTTAAAGTCCACACTAATTTGTCCTGTCTTCTCCTGCTTTGTCCTGCACTGGAACCACGTTTTTGTGACCTTCCAGTGATCTCCTCCTCTTCACACGCTCCATTTTCAGCCTGCAAGGAGGCCAATGGTCCCTCTCTCTGGTTTCTGAGTACCCTGCCATTTCTCTTACTTGAGGTGCCCTGTTTCAGATGTCCATCTTCATCCACAGATGGCCTTTTTGCTTGTGTCGTTTCTTTTTTGGTCATCTTTTTGGCTGCCATTTTAATAACCAATTTGGGCCTCGCAGATTTTTGGTCAGTTCTGGATAACCTTCTGCCTTTCAAGTTAGGTTTGTCCAATAATGATGATTTTATATCTAATGCAAGAAAAAAAATTAACATTTTAGCACTCTGATATAAACAATGCAGCCGTTACACCGGTAAAAAAAGCAGCTGCGTTTGTTTCTAAACAGTATTTCAAGTTTTTAAACACCCATTTAGATCATTTATTTTTCGCAATGGTGTTCATCACAGCACCAAAAACTTAAATAAGACTTAACATGCTATTTATTAAAAAAAAAATCTACATTTTTACATTGTACACGATCATTTCTAAAGCTTTTATCATGGTATTATCACAATATTGAAATAAGTTGCAAAAAAAAGCTTTGTCATACTTTAACAGGTTTAATAAATACGTACGTTTTTTTTTATTGTTAGTTTTTGTTATGATCACACTATAATCACACTATGATCACAATATGATCACACAGGAAGTTATCCTCCCATACATCCTCTAAACATGCACATCCTATTCTTTTAAAGAGACACCATGTTAAGTACCAAATCCATAGCTCAGAAAAATTACATAGGAAACTAAAAATATAAACACAGTTTTCTTTAATAGATACATTTTGGTCTGAATGACAATGTTTAATATCTAGCATGTGTAAAAGCGAAACCCAAACTAATGTTAGAGTTAACATCATCAAATTGCTTAGACATAAAAAACAGCTGAAACACTCACTGGATGAACCTTGTCCTGAACGCAAGGACGACTGACCGTCCACTTTAAAGCCTGTGAAGTCTCCTTCCTGAGAAAGAAAGATGGAATAAAATATAACACAAAACTGCATGTAGTTTTATATTTTTAATAATTTAGCATCAAATTAATTTAAAATATGATCTATAGGAACAGACGATTAAGCACTACAGAATCCCTGATGGATTGATAACACTGTTCTACATAACAAATATTCAACAAACAACTGTTTCCATGAATACTAAGGCCAGACTTAGGCACAACACTAATTTTTCAATGCGTACCATGGGATACCTGCTCCATCACTCTAACATACTACTGAGCAGTGAGAACTGCTGACACAGAAGAGAACAGTACTCATCACAATAATGAATTAGATTATAGATTAGGTTAATAAAAGTGACAGAGTCTGAAAGCTGAGACTGTTTCATATCAAAACTAACAAAGCTTAGTGCGATTTATTGGATGGGAGGCATATTACAAAGTTTTATTTTTCCATCAACTGAATACAACGAAATGACATTGGTTCTTCAAAATGAGAATCGATTAAATTTGAGAAATTTATATTTTTAATCCAGGTCTATTTGCCAGTGTTAATTCTTGATCCACCATAAAGTAATAGGTTTACAAAACAATTCAAAATGAAATGAACTATGCTGGTCAGTCAGAAATGATCAAGGACAGTGATACTAATAAACGTCAGTGTCTTATTTTGTAAAACCAGGACTTTTCAGAAACATGCAGAGCAGTAAAAATAGTCATCATTGTTGTAAAATTGTTTACATTTATTCACAAGATGTCAATAAGCTATTTTTCCACTGAGGAGGTGCTTTTTAATTAAAATAAAAACACTAAGCAATACGTGATGCAATTTGTGAGTTGAATATATGGTCATTTCTAGACCAAAAATGTACCTATAAGTACAATAGTTTTTACCAAGGCAGCCAAGTGCAACTAACAGAGCATCAACTTCACATAATTGGTAACAAGTTCATCAGTAAACTTAACAATATGGGAAAAGGAATTATATTTCCAAAATACTCATATGCATTACACAAAACAGAATCTTTTAATCGTCAATCTAACCTAATCTATCAGGAGGAAATTTCTACAGAGAGAAACATCAATGCATGTAAGCCTCCCCTGACATTAACCATTTAATGATACTTATCTTAAAGTGCAACTGTCCTCTCATGTAAAGATGATGCTGTATAACTGACTGATTGCAGATACCTCAGAATTTCAAAGCACAGAATCAGATTGCATCAGTCTACAATGTGTGATATGAAAGCTCAACATGACTTCTATACTGGCTCAGCTTTGAATCAGACCGCATAATGATTCACTGTATTAGCTATGGGAATTTCTGAAAAAGTCCCTATAATTTAAGGAAAACCTAGTAAGGCTGGGTCCTCATTACCAAAAAACTAAATGTGGATAAGGGACTGGAACATTGACAATGTTTACATGCGCACCAAATAATGAGATTATTTCTAATATCAGAGTAAGGTCTTAATCGCAATAAGATGTTTAGGGTAAGTGTACCCATTAAACCCATGTACCCTTTAAGCCCACTTTCAACTTTTTATGGACGTACTGGATATTAACGCCTCTGTAATCTGCGGTACTGAAACCCGGTATTAAACGGGCCCCAGGGCTAAATTATTAAAGATCTCAGTATCGATAAGCTCTGACATCACCAGTTACAGACAGTCAGGCTCAGCACAACAGAAATTAAGAAAATACACACATACTATTGCTAGAGACATTATCTTGCAAATTCTATGTATAATAAACCATTTGATTGTGATACTTTTTTGCGATTCACAGTCCAGAAGAAAGAGATCTCTCTCAGGCGGCGCTACAGACTGCACAGCACAAAACTCCAAATCTATAGTAAATATATTCATCCATGACATTTATTATTTTGGATTTCACCACTATTTGTGTTTGTCTTTTTTCAGAAAAAAATATTAGTCCTAAACTTGCAAGGTACCAACACAATAAACACACAGCAACATATCGTCTAATGTTTGTTAGCGATAAAATCAAAGAAAATATTGAGATTGACATTTTTTGTCAATATCACACACACCCCTAGCTAAAAGTTAAATTGATTTCAACATCTTGCTTCATTAATGCATGAATCAGCGTTAAGCTTATTCATTGAATGAACTCACGTAACGACGCATAGAGACAGTCTCTTGTGACAATGTAGCACTGACTGACAGCCAGCAATAATGTTCTGTTTAAATCAAGCTCTTTAATGAGCCGAAGTATCCTAAAATGGATAGGTTTGCCCAAGCTCTGTTTTTAAAGACCTATTTAAATGTTCATTGTAAAATTAATATTTGTTGTGCTTTTTTTTTTTTGGATTCTCAATTAAAACGACAATTACAACATTACTATAAATAATATAACCAAGGCAACAGCTGTGGTATTACTTTATTATTTTGAACGAAAAAAAGTTATCAGTGATCTTACATATCCAGCTTGAATGATCAGGATCAGTATTGGCCGATACAGCGACTATAATAAACATAACCTGCTAAGAACAACTAAAGTCAAATTAGAGATCTCTCAATCATCATACATTGAAACTGCTTTGATCATAAAACTAATCATTTAAAAAAAATCACCTTACTAATATATTATTATTAAGTGAAACAGAATTACAACTAGGCTAACATTTATGCATTTTTGTAGTAGTCTGCTATACCGTCATAAAAAAAATCTCATTGATTTACATTACAACAAGTTATCAGAATTGTATCTTTTTGGTATATTAATTACATAATCTGCACCCAATTAAACTATTTTGTTCAGTTTGAGCCTCTGAACAAAAGTGTTGTTTTTTTCTCCTCGAGTGAACGATCCATATTCTATTCTATCTAGATCATACTACAAGAGCCATCAAAGAATGATGAAGTTTGAAATATTTTGTCTTTAAAGTTTCAACAAACAGTTTTAATTAATAAAAATCGTTTTTCTGACTATTGTTTAATACGTCTTGCTTAGCTGGATTAATCATCACCAATTTGGCATAATTAAAATTGGATATAGAAATCTCAAATAAAGCTGCTCTAATTTTACTGAGGAAATTTTACACAATGAAAATTAACTTGCACGGCACTTCTAACATGTAGTGTCTAATTAACAAGATTACTATGATATGAAGCAATGGTAAAACTTCCCAATAAGGTTTATTAGTTAACATATGTATTAACCAACATGAACTAACCATGAGCATTACATTTGTTGCAGTATTTATTAATCTTTGTTAATGTTAGGTCATAAAATACAGCTGTTCATTGTTAGTTCACAGTGCATTAACTAATGTTAACAAATACAACCTTAGATTTTAATAGTGTATTAGTAAATGCCATAATATTAACTAAGATTAATAAAAGATGATAAGTAGTCATGTTCATTCTAAGGTCATGTTAATAACTAAGGTAGTTAACTAATTAAATTAACCTTATTGTAAAGTGTTAACAAGTTAACTTGTTTGTAAACAATGCTACCTGACGTTCTTGTTCAAATGGATCTGGGATATATATTTTTTTACAAACATGTAAGTTAATACTATATTTACTCATCCAATGGCGATTCCAGGCAGAATACATAATTAGTTACTGTAACGTTACCTTATTTCTGATGCACACGATGCCTACTTAAACATAAATAACCAATATTAACTATAATTAGTTACTGTAACGTTACCTTATTTCTGATGCACACGACGCCTAATTAAACATAAATAACCAATATTAACTATTAGATGAACAGGCCCGTCAGCAACACTGACATTAAGTCTTAAAGCTGATAATAACTGTACACAAACTCCCTTATAAACTAATTAGCGGACACCACACCTTCACTGACCCACACACAATCCCCGTAGCCACGGCAACACCGTCAACCACAGTTAAACACCCGCCATGCGAGCTCCACAGCCCGGCAAAAGCCCATCATATGACGGGCATCCCTTTAAATACTTTTCATCTCTGTAATCTGTAAAGCTCACGACCGTGCAACTGTAACCAGGTGGATGCATCTCTGCAGGAACTGACATCAGCCACTCAGCGACATGCCGATGATGCACTTGCTGTGAATTATTAGCGCGGTATTACTAGGCGAATCGCTCACCTCATCGCTCCCGCTCGTGCAGAATCCCGCCTCGCGCTGGAGTCTGTGTTTCTCCGCCAGCCCGAGCAAACACGACAGGGACGGATCCTCTCTCAGCGTAGCTCCAACGTCGACGGGCCTCGGCCCTTTTCTGTCTTCATCCCTCACCCGACCGATATGAGAGCGTTTCTCCGTCCTCAACAGGCTCCGAGACGTCCATGGCCGACCTGGAAAACGACAGCGAACGGTGGCGGAGGTGTTTATGGTTGCTACTGTAGCCGAGGCTGGTAATCCGCCTCCTGCTGCCGCCATTATTACATACCACAACAACAACTACGGCGCTTGAGCTCTCGAGAGGAACAAGATGGAAAGGCGCGAGATAGCGGAGGAAACGAACGGCATTATGGGAGATGACGTTTTTTCTCTTTTTTTGGCGTTTGCCATTGAATAGAATGAACCGTCATTCTGTAAACACTTCGTGAATAATATATATTCAACAGTTTAATAATGTAAAGCAGTTTATTGAACCTTTAGACAAAATATATTGGGGGTAAAACATAATAATACTTATAAAAGCCTAATTATTATTAATATTATTATTATTATAAAAATAGAAAACAAAATAATGCAATTCAATGGTGATTGGGAGATGTACAAATAATCATTCTTCAAAGGTCTGTTTTAGACCTTTGGTACATTTAACCAGATGTTTCTTTAAAAATGATGTAGGGCTTTGGACAATCAAGCAAATCAAGTTGCTTCTCTGCAGTAAATGGTCATCTTGAAATATTACAAGTTATTCTTATGTTTACTTAATAAAAATCGATAAAGATTTCACAGCAGAAAGACACGTGTACCATAACGTGAAGTTTTTTAATGCCTTTTACTAAGAGAACAGAAGGCATGTAGATTGTGTGCAACAGGTTTTGCAGCAAAGTTGATAATTTAGAGGCCTTAGAAATAGTATCAAATATGATACAGTAGGCTTCATAGAGTTAATGGCTTTGTAGTTTGTTTAGTTGTTCTTTGACTACTTGCGTGATGTTATTATTGAATTCTAATCTCTGATGTCGTTTTTGGAACCACATTATTATGAGTGAATGTGAATAATTTAAGGAAATAATTTGTCATTTGCACTAGCCGAACTTTTTTGGGTTAGGGAAAAGTAAAATATTAACAACATTTAATAAAAAATACACACAAATAGGGCCTACAACAACAACAACAACAAAAAAAAACAAAAAAAAAAATGAGGCAACTCTTTCCCCACTCGCTCTCTCTCGGCTGCCGTTAGGGGTCGCCACAGCGTAAACATCAGCAGTCATCTGGCAACGTAAGGATCTTCTTACTAATCACTATTTCAACAAAAGCATTTTTTTTCCTTAAATAAATACATACACACATAAAAGTCCTCAATCACTTTAATTTAATATTAGGTATTTCTCGTGAACTAGCTATATTTATATTCTGACAGCCTCGTTAGCGCGCCGTCCTAGCATCAGTCTCATAATCTGCAGGTCGTGAGTTCGATCCTCACACGGGGCAAGACAAAGTTTTAACTTCCTCAAGTGAATTAGATGGTGAGGGTGATATATGACCGCTTTGTCCATTTTTTTTTTACAGTCTATGTATATGACGCGTGGAGAAATCTGATTCTGTGAGAGTTTGATTTGAAGAAAATATTATGTAAATAAGTAAAAACAAATATTGGTAGGCCTATATAAATAGATATATTTATATCTTATACAGCAGGATATATAATATTACATTTATTTTGTGTAATATATTAACACAATAATATATAATCATATTTTAAGCACAGTGTTAATTTAATATTTTTTTAAGCACAGCATAAGATAGGCTAGTGTTTTTTAGACTAAACTTCGTTAAAGTTTGTTTTTTATGGCTTATTAATAGAAGGGTTTATAATGAGGTTCGGTTACACTTTATTTTAAGGTGTCCTTGTTACAGTGTAATTATATATTTAAGCACAGAGTAATATTAAATGTACTTATAGGGATAGGGTAGGATTATGATTAAGTTGGGTTAGTTGCATGTAATTATGCATAATTTGCTGTTATTACTACGGTAAGTAGATGTAACATAACAAAGACGAGGTAAAATAAAGTGTTACCTGAGGTTCCAATTGCAATAAATGATAAACGTTAAGCATAAATAAAATACATTATTTTTCTCTAAAAAACAATTATGAAGAAATGCTTCATTGTTCATGTAAAATTGTTGAGTAATGTTTACTCCAGTTCAGGTACAGTACAGTTCAGGTCCATTGTCATGCAATTAATTATTGTATTGCAGCACAGTATATTTAGGTTAGAAGCATCAAAATTATAAACATAGTTCAAATTAAATTAAATTAAAATGAAAGGAGCAATGTATCTGGATGTGCACTGGTGATCCCACCCTTCAGAACTTCTTCCTCCCTGAACTCCGCTTTAACAGTTTAGCCTTCCACTCAGCAAAGGGTTTTTGTGTCTGTCTCCTGACAATACCATAATACTGCCGATGAGTTGACGTTATCCTCTCTTTATTCCACTTTCTAAACTGGAAATATCGTCGTACAAACTTCCTGGTATAACAGCCATCTTTTTCCTTGACCAGGTTTCAATTCCAGTAGTATTGTGTGATAGATAAAATTATGCACATTAATATTTTTAAAGTGTATACTTGACATACCACCAAAACATTGTGGAAAGCTTTAGTAGCCTATATTGTGCACACATTGATGGCGAATCTTCTAACAGAGATGGGGAGGACTGCTGTGTGATCGTCCAATCCCAGACGTCCTCTTCTTTGGAATAGCTCACACTTTTGGCCACTTGGACGTCAGTGATTTCCATTTGTCTAATGATAAACTTGCTGTCCTGGAATGCATGTCCATTCTGCCGGTACAGGTAGCCTACTGCAACCCAATCAGTTTACCTAAACACAAGGAAGTTGAAAATAAATGCTTTGGTCAGCAAGAAACAAGGAACTTATACAATCACGTTTTAAGCATATGTCTTATTAATGGGGGACCTGAAGCAGCACGGACAGAACAACAGAGCAAAGTTTGTGAGAAAAGATGAACTAATAAATTATTTGTAAAAAAATTTAACAGTATCATACTTCATTCATATACAGATATACCCTAACCCGATAACTTACAGCTGCAGGATTGAGCAAATGCGTATAAGAAGTATACTTCAACTACAGGCATGTCGATAAAAACAATCCCAGTAACTCAGTAGGTACTGACAAACAGATTATCTTACCTTTGACTAAGCCACAAATGTAAAATCGAGGATGTCCAAAAGCTGAAGACGTTAAAACAAGAGGTTGGTTCAAGAACAAACGATTGATTGGCTGATTCTTGGTTGGTATAATTGTAGAAGTCTTGTGATTGGTTCATAAATTCTATTTGTGGTAGTTGACTACAACTAAGTCAAGGAAAAATCTGAAAATCCCAGTGATTTCCAGTCACAGAAAATGTATTTTTAAATTGATGATGTTCTATAGTGAATGTACATTTTTCTGATTATGCTGTGTATTGAGACTCAAAATTGACATCTTTTTGGAGACTATTAATTTCAAGAATTTCAATGAAAATCCTCCATTGCAATCTTACTAAAAATTATTTTAAACATTCTAATTAAAAACAATCTGTATGTATTTTAAACAAACTGGAAAAGTCATTCAAATGTATTAGCAAAAAAAGGATGGGAACATTGTATATACTGTAGAGCAAGACTATATATGAAGAATGATTACATTATTATCACAATGGGATTAAATATAATGAGAAAACTGAGCTTTATGTTCCCTTTCCCCATTTATTTTTTCTGAATACCAAGAAGCCTTACTTTCGTCCAAATATTGTGTCCACCTAATTCAATCTCTGTTCATGACCAATCCAAAATACACTCCAAAAAAACACTGTCGTAAGTTTTAGGCTCTTTATTTCCACAAATAAGTGTTTATACAGTGCAAGATTTTCTTATCAAGAAAACAGCCTTAACATCATAAGAGGATTAAACATAATTTCATCAACCATAACCATTTACTCAGTACGAAGTGATGTTATCTGCTCAAACAGTTTCCACTCTATAATGTGTCATAAGTCATCCAAAATCACGAGTATGCTTTTGAGTCCATCACCATAATGGGATAGGCTCTGCTAAAACTATTTAAAGATTTTCATTCAATCCCACTGATATATGTAATAGAAACTAAAGATGGATGCCAGCAGTTCACACATCAGTGAGCGAGAGAAAATGTAGGTTTTGCTTAAATAAGTGATAGGATGAGTGAGAACGGACACAGATATAGGGCCTTCAAGCGTGCGCCTGCTGTTTCTGTTTGAAGTCTGCGATTCTGTTCTCCATTAAAGGGCGGAAGTGACGGATCAATCCCTAAGAGCAACAAAATATAAAGAAACAGATTAATCATGGAGATATATTTTAAAATAATTTATCCATTTACATAAAAAAAATACACACACATATATATATATATATATATATATATATATATATATATATATATATATATATATATATATATATATATATATATATATATATATATATAAAATAATACTGTGCCTTTACCTGAACTGGCCATGCAGCTCCATCTCCCAAAGCACAGATGGTGTGGCCCTCGATCTGCTTGCTGATCTCCCAGATCATGTCAATCTCTGCTGACTTTGCATCGCCTTTCACAAAGCGCCACATCATCTTATTCATCCAGTCCACTCCTGAGAGGCACAGAAAAGACTAGTAAATATTCACTGTACTAAAACATTGTACAGGTTAAAAAAAAAGAAAAATGTGCATTCACATAAATTATCATACCCTCTCTGCAAGGGGTGCACTGCCCACAGCTCTCATGCTTGTAGAATTCAATCAAGCGGGCAATAGCTCGAATAACATCAGTCTGTGAAGGAGCAAAACTTATTTAAAAAAGTAGAAATGCACCAATACTATATTCCACCGCCAATACGAAAATGACATCTGCCAATGGTGATAGTTTGATGGTAATGTCTAGAGCTTTTGTGCTGTGTGATTTAAATTTTCTTACACTGCTGAATGCTTCAGCTACTGTATAGACAGTGCGATGACAGATCATTTTAAAAATAAGGTATCTAGACTATTGTTTTTCACTAATTTAGAAATATTCTCATCGTGTAAGATGCTAATAGGAATTTGCAGTGAAGAAAAGAAGAGGTTTCAAATTGGTCCGTGTCCACAGAAACAAAATCATGTGTGTTATTTAACAAATGGACTCACGGATTTATCCATGACAATAAGTGCTGCTGTGCCGAGACCGGTCTGAGCCTGAACAAGGGCATCAAAATCCATGAGAACGGTGTCGCACACATTACGTGGGATTAGTGGCGTGGAAGAACCACCAGGAATAACGCACAGGAGATTGTCCCAGCCACCCCGGACGCCACCTGCAGGGATCATATGAATTATGGATCAATAATCCTCAGGAGCGGACATGATTTGACAATGAACAAAAATGTCTATGTACGGATAGTATGAGGTGTACCTGCATGCCTTTCAATGAGCTCTTTCAGTGGAATGGACATCTCTTCTTCCACCGTGCAGGGGTTGTTGACATGGCCCGAAATGTTGAAGAGCTTCGTGCCAGAGTTTCTCTCTCGGCCGAAACTCAGAAACCACGTGCCGCCACGACGGCAGATGGTTGGTGCCACAGCTACCGTCTCGACGTTGGCAACGGTTGTTGGACAGCCAAACACGCCTGCAACAAGAACATGTTACATTTATAACTGGTCATATTAGCATGACATTTCTCTCAGGTGATGTATATAAAAAAAAAAAATCGACTTACCCACATCAGCAGGGAAAGGGGGTTTCAGACGAGGTTTTCCCTGTTTCCCCTCGATAGACTCAATCAGAGCCGTCTCCTCTCCGCAGATGTACGCTCCCGCACCGCGCATCACGAACACGTCAAAGTCATAACCTGAGCCGCAGGAGTTCCTGCCAATCAGCCCTGCTGCATAAGCCTCATTAATGGCCACCTGAGCGAAACCACGCAGAAATACACGAGGTCAATACATCACTTCCCTAAACCACCGTGTAGTGTATTTGATCACATTTACTACACGCAGCACATACAGATATTAAGTAATAATCTACATTTTTAAATACACCATTTTGTTTATCAATACTATTCTTAACTGAACTTATAGTAGATTTAATATTAATGTTATATTTATAAACTAATTTATGAAATCAAAATATATAGTGTAATATTATTAATATACACTACCTTTCAAAAGTTTGGGGTGGGTAAGATTTGTTTGATATTTTCCCCGATCTTTTTTGTAATATTTAAAAGAAACCTCTTATGCTGCATTTATATGATTCTTATGCTTGGGCTGCATTTATATGATCAAAATACAGTAAAAACAGAAATACTGTGAAATATTATTACAACTTATTATTACTACTTTATTTTAAACTATTGTTTTAATAAATCTATTTGAATATATTTAAAAAAGTCATTTATTCCTGTGATCAAAAGCTGAATTTTCAGCATCATTACTCCAGTCTTCAGTGTCACATGATCCGAGAAACCATTCGAATGTGCCGATTTGCTACTCAAGAAATATTTCTTATTAATGACTCTTTTTTTTCAGGATTCTTTGATGAATAGAAAGTTTAAATAAAAATAAAAAAGCAGCATTTGTAACATTATAAATGTCTTTACTGTCACTTTTGACCAGTTTAATACATCCTTCTCAATAAAAGTGTTTCTTTAAATTAATTAAAAAAATTATTGACCCCAAACTTTAGTAATGTAGTGCAATATAAAATCATAATATTAGTATTTATTTATTAATTTCAGTTCTACATCTTGGATTTATTTCACCATTTTTGTCAATAACATGCAATGTTTGTCTTAGGTTTTGGCCATTTGAAACAAAAGCGTGACTATGATGCCTGCTTAGGGACCTCATTTTTTTGGAACTGAGCTTAGCTTTAAAAAGCTTTTAAAGGAGTCATAATGTGCAATTTTCACTTTTCCATGAGAATCAATGTATGTTATGATTGACTAACGATTATACATTGGCCGGGATGCCGATATTCAAAAGTGAAGCGTTTGTTTACCCCAGGGTTCTTAAACTAGCCAACGTGCACGTGCACTCAAATACGAGATTTCAATTTCTCCCCCGACTTGACGTCAAGACGGGGCCGGATATACCATATATGGACACCGCAGAGGAGGCCCGCCCTGCCCCTCTCCCCATCATATTCAGTCAAGAAAGATGCAGAAACGTAGTGCACATGTGAGTTGCTCTGTGGTTGACTGTCATAATCCACATTCTAATGTTTTTTCTTTACCCAAAACTGACCAAACTACAAGGGACCAGTGGATGAAATTTATTTTTAATGACGCTGTTCCAACAACCATCTCAACTTGCTCAACGTTAGGTGTCTGCGCTAAACATTTCACAAAAGAATCTTTTACAAATTTGGGGCAATATCAGGCGAAGTTGGCATCGAAGCTACGTTTGGAAAAAGGTGCCAATCCAACAATCAGGGACTTGCCTGAATTTGAAACGGTAAGACTGTGTTTTTATTACTATATTTTGTGTAACAAACAGCAGCTAACTACTAATGCGGTTAATGTATGTGATGTAAACACAGGGAATGGACTCTACGAATGCTAGCCACATCTTTCCACTTTGTTTTACACTACAGTAACGTTAGTTACGGTACAGGAGTCCATGCTCAGTGCCTAAATATTTTTTATATAACATATAATATCTATAATAGATAAGGATAGATACATTTAAAAAACAGTCAAGAAATAATAAACATAAAGACAAACATAACGTTACATGTCTGTAGATGAAAATTATTGAATGTCTAAAAAACCACAACGTCAAAAAAGGCAAAAACAAAACATTATAGCAAACATTAATCTCTATAACCACTGTAAGCTGAAAAAAGTAGACTACATCTCCGTTAATGTAATCTACATTAAATTAAAGCGAAACTTATGTGGGAGAAAATAGCAACAAACGTTTTAGCTCGTTACTGATGTAAATGTATGTCTCAGTAAAAAAAATTGTCTTTACCATTCAGAGACATGTTGATGTAGACGTCCTTCCATTGACTGGTGTTCATCTTCCGTTTCCAGCTCTGGTTCAGAGTCTGGCTCAAACATATACGGTTGAATCCCGTAGGTCGCGGCCAGGTCGGGTTCATTAACAACTTGCGCCATGATCTCTTTTTGGAATGATATGCTGAAGTTACCTGCGGTGTCAAGCCCCTTCCTTCCTGCCACCAATCAACGCGCCCCTCATTTGCATTATTAAAATGACCATCCACGACAGCCAAAACCTCGCATCAGATCTCGCGAGACAATAATGCATTCAGAAATTAGGGTCAAACGAGCTCTGTGTTTATTTTTTTCCAATTTTTCTTTTTTAGAAGGGCATGAAATGACTATAGTAGAGCGTGGGTATCAAAGTTAATACTACATTATGACTCCTTTAAAAAATGAGCGATATTACACAGATATATACACGAGGACACACAGATATTGGTTTTTCACCTGCAGGTTGGACGACTCATTGTAGAACTCTCCACGGATGTAGATGTATGCAGCACGTGCTCCCATGGCTCGGCCAGCGACCAGACAGCCCTCGATCAGCTTATGGGGATCATTACGCATGATCTCTCTGTCCTTACAGGTACCGGGCTCTCCTTCATCAGCATTCACCACCAGATATTTAGGCCTGAGCGGAAAAAGAGAATGACCTGATTTGATCCAAATGACAAAAGCTAGATGTGGATCCATCTGCAGCAACCCCTGACTCGATCTTAGTAGCTGAGACGTAAACCCACCTGCCATCGCTGGGCTTGTTCATGAAGCTCCACTTCATCCCTGTTGGGAAGCCGGCACCTCCTCGGCCTCGCAGCCCTGAGACCTTAATCTCATTCAGGATCCAGTCCACTCCTTTATCCAGAATCTCCTTGGTCTTGTACCAGTCACCTCTCTTCTGGGCACCTTTCAGCCTGAGAAACATGGGGAGCACATGCACTGACAATAATATAATAATAATAATACTTTTTATATGCACTATACTTTAAATGTATATACCGGTACACACTATATTATACACATAATACCAGTCAAACGATTTTTAGAATGTTTTTTCAAATGAAATAAAAAATGTAAAAACAAAGGCTGCTATTTTTTAGTCAAAAATACAGTAAAAAAAAAAGTATTATTGTTACATTAATTGAATATAGTTTTCTACATATATTCCTGTGATGGCAAAACGGATTTGTTTTTCAATTGACAATACAAAAGAACCCTTATTAATAATTGAGCAACAAAAATTGAGCACTAAATCAGCATATCAGAATGATTTCTGAAGGGTCGTGTGACCCTGAAGACTGGAATTTTCAGTGGAATCTTATTTTAAATTGTAATGACATTTTATTACTGCTTTTAGTGTTTGTTTGTTTTTTAACAAATAAATGCATCATTGTTGAGCAGAAGAGACTTAAGAACTAAGTAAAAACTCTAACAAGTAACAAGACATAAGGCCCAACGTACAGTACTTAGATGATGTGGAATCCCTTTAAACTGTTTGTCTTGAATGTGTGCTGTTTGTTTCAAAGTTCTGTAATGGTTGTTATAATTTGTTATATTGCAATAAAAACACGTGCTAAGGAATCATACTATTAAAAAAAATGGTCTTCTTGATACTCACAGCTGTCACAGCTAAACTAAAACAATGGCTATAATGAATACTAAAATGAGGAAATACCCATAAAATATATATATATATTCATGATACAATAAAAAAAAAAGTTTTTTTATTTTACCTCCAGTCATGTCGTCCATACAGGTTGGTGAATATTCTGTCCTGGTCAGCTAGAGGTCCAAATTTGGTCTTCTTGGGTGTTTCCTAGGTGACACACACTGATTACAGTCCATTTGCATTGATCATTAGTTATAAACACAGTAGATTTGCTGTATGACAATAGTCACCTGTTGAGCTGTGCTGTTGTACCGCACCAGTGTCATGGAGTTTGGGGGAGGTGGAGAGGTAGTGGTGGTGGCGGCTACAGAAGTGCGAGATGCACCAGCAGCTGCAACCACGACCGGGGCACGCGAAGCCCCAGTGGTCAGCACCCGGCTAAGAACGGGACACCCGAGACAGGACAACATCCTTTTCTGAAAAAGATTGATGAAAAAAAAACAACAATGAGAATGAGAGGTTCCCTCATAATGTGGTGGAACACGGTTTAATAACAACTCCAGTCCTAACAACCTGTACTGCCAATGTTAACTAAAACTTATAATATTAAAAATGCTTTTCATAATTGAATAAAGCTGATATCAAATAAAATATAACCATTAAATGAAATATAAAAAAAAACTAATATTAAAAAAAAACTAATCACAATAACAAAATTTGCACACAAAAAAACGAAAATATAAAAATAAAAGCTAATTTTAAATATGAATAAATACTTTAAGAGTAGGCTTTTGAAATAACACTGCAATCTGCAAATATCCGGAACTAAAAATGAAATATCCTCATGAACATACATTATTCACATATATTTATAGTTATATTGTCAATAAAAGGATTTCCATTGTTATGCTTGCATAAGGTGTCAGTGTTGCATTAACTTACATGTTTACAAAAATGTTTGAATGCTTGACGACAAGAAGCACTAAAAACCCAAAATAATAATAGCATATATAAAAGTAATTCACAACACAAACTTTAGATGTTCAACACTATAACATAATTCATATATGAACTAAAAATCTCTCAAAATGTCAAGACAAATTCAATGAAAGGAACAGTTAACGTTACTCAAGACAACTAGTTCAGCAGCGGCCACAAACACACATTCATGTAGATCAAAGACAACCTCCAATATTTTACATTATTGCATAAACACACAAGTCAAACTCATTTAGACATGGTACAGTAAGTTAACTTATTTGAAATATACTCGTCCCGCAATGACCTCCATATTTACGCTCATGACATTTGAGGGACTACGGCAGTGCACAACATTTACGTTCCGATTTATTTACGTTACAGAAAGTATAAGGGTCGAGTATTTATTAATATCAATATTTAGGAACAAAATGTCTAACCCCTGATCTGTAAACAGATTAATCAAGCGAGAGAGTCGAACCGCTGCTTACCTTCGTGATCTCCCTGGATCAGCGTTATGAAATTTAGACAGAGCGGAAGGGATACAGCGACCGACCCGGATGTAATAACGGCTTTGACCTGTTATGTGTGGAGGCGCTGTTATGTATATGTTTACATATCTGGGTTACACAACAAGTAAGATCCAAGATAGATATCATTATACCTAGTATCAAGGTAATTTAATTCAGGAATTTTGAGATAATCGTGAGAGAAAAATATGTCTGATTCCATTCTAATAAAATATTATGTTCTCATTTTGTTGTCATTCACTGTAGTGTATTTGGGTGATTCCGTGAAATCGGTGCCTTTTGCGTCCCTAACAAATAATCACTTCTAAAGTTGCTTTAACAACAAATAAATGTGTAATTTAAAAAACTTAATGTTACTATAGATCATATGCATAAATATAAGACCAAGTAAAAGCCAATAAAATAGCATTTTAAATAATTAAAATCACATATTATATGCTATGGGTAAGGATTTTAGCCTGTCCCTCGCTATGGTTGTTCTTTTTCAACAGGACTTCTAATTTGTACAATGTTTGTAAAATTATAAAATTTTCACAGTTTTATATTGTCTTAAGTGTAATCTCATTGTTAAGCAATGGTTTTGACATAAATAGATATATTTTCTTAGAAATATAAGTCATTTTATCATTGTCCCCTAATTTCATATCAGTCCTGTTACTATCACCAAAAACCCCCTATAAAATAATGGTACAAACCAGAAGTGACATCATTTCAAGGAAGTGACATCATTTAGATGAAGTGGATTCAACAGTGTAAGCAAGGGTAAGTTTATCTCTTCTTAATTGTCCTATTTTTCATGTTTTATCAGGGTTGTTAGAGAGGGGTCGGCATACGACATCAGTCCTGTTACCGTTTTTTAAAGTGTACATATAAACAATTATTTATTAATACTAATATTATCAATATCTAGAATTAATAACCTTTCAGATTACATACCATGTGCCTTTCTGACATTGACCTGTTAGCTAGAAATTAGCATATTAGCATCAAATCATCAGTCCTGTTACCCTCAGTCCTGTTACTATCCCAGAGCAATAGGGAGCATAGATTCTAGCCCAGCTTCATAACTCAGTCATATATGGTGTATTTGTTATTTGCAGGGGAAAACATTAAAATGCAATTTAAGGATTAGGACAACAACTAAGGGACATAGCCTTTTTTTGATAAAGGTTATTTTGTGTATTATTGAGCTAAAAGCAGCGACATTTGAGTCAGCAGCATATGAGCATCGACATGCTTAGTTACCATTGTTTGTTTATGCATGTGTTTTTTATTTGTATACTTATGCCCCTTACTTTTTTTATGTCTTATTTGCATAGAATTAACATATTTTAAAATGAGAAGTAGCTCTGTCATTCTCTTAGATCAGAGAGGTTTTTCTGTTCAAATTCTGATGAAATTATTTACCTTCCGCCAAATGTTCTTCTGTCACCACTTCCATTTTATATTCCATGTTGGTTTTCTGTGGTACTGTTTGCTCTTTTTACCAGAAACAATCAGTTTTAAAAAGAACTTAGCCTTGTTATGTCCTGTGGATTAATTATTTTGTAGTCGTATTGACAGTTGTTTTATATGTCCAAAGATAATTTGTTTTAATAAAGATATGTTTTCTTCTATGAATTGTATTTTTCTATATAATTCTAGATTACCTCCCATATGGAAGCAGATTGTCACGGCCTAATGTTCCATGGGTAACTAGTACGTTTATGCAAGTAAATAAGTTCATAACTCTTGTCTATAATGCATGCAATTAACTGCAATGACAAACAATAGGCGACTAAACACTCTCGGCTATCGAGAGCTCAGTCCTGTTACTGTCATTAATTTGATATTTTAAAAGAAAATTTACATTTGACAGTCAAACAGATCTCACCATAGTAACCCGCACTATATTGCATTTTGGACAAGACCCTTTTTAAAATAAATATCTTGTCAAAGTATACATATTTCTTAATTGTAATGTGATTTCGTCCCTGAAATAGGACATTTTCAGTAATCTGAATGGCAATTATGATATAAAACAGAATTGTTTTAAATATGACATAATCTGAATGAAAAGAGGGACCAAAATACTACTTATATATGTGCAAACTGTTGCATATTTGTAATTGGAAGTATTATATATAGTAACACTTTAGTCAGTAACAGGACTGAGGAAAATATCAAAACATGAAATAAATAAACAGTCATAAAATAATAAATGGCATAGCTTGAGATGGCCCAACACAATTTCTTGTCATGTTAAGATGTCTTCATTCAATGGGTATTGGAAAAAATCAGTTTGAAACAATTAAATTTAGCACATTTTTAAAGTTGAAAAGGCACCGATTTCGTGGAATGACCCATTTATTATGTATTTATATAGGTATTTTTTATTTAATCACTTTTTGTTTTAATAAAATGTATTTAATAAAAAAAAATCTATTATTAGGCAATTATTTACACAATTTTACTCTAAACTTTTCTATGAACTCTTAGTGCTCCCTTGTGGCTTTCTGAAGGGTCCGTTTAAAATGTTAACTATGTTACTTGTATGTTTAATGTTTTGTTATAAAACAAAATGTTTTATAATATTTAATAGTAACTTTGCTACTTTTAATGCGAATTACAATTGGACGACGCTAAATACAGGGTCTAAACGTTTTGAGCTTCTCCACTTTCGAGCACTTCCAGATGTAATTAAAAACACATTCGACCGGATTGCTTTCGTAGTGTAAACACTCGAGGTCGAATGTGTTCGAACAGCCACAAAAGACTGTCTACTCTCCACCTCCACCTCCTGGTAGATACCACAAATTTGTGTACCACACACGTATAAGTGAATGACATCTTTGTTACAACAAAATATTACAGCTTTAAGACAACAATATAATAACAAAGAAAAATCATATTTACAAATTGGATACTCGGAATTCAGATGAGATGTGAAGTTGGAAGGGGCGTGTAGACAAGTGACACTTAAAGGTATAGTTCACCTAAAAATGAAAATTATGTCATAATTTACTTACCCTCAAATTGTTCCAAACCTGTATGAATTTCTTTCTTCTGCTGACCACAAGGGAAGATATTTTGAAGAATGTCGGTAACTACACTTGATTACTAGGGGAAAAAAATATTATGGAAGTCTAGCCTATGTTGAAGGATGTTCAAAATATCTTTTGTGTTCAGCAGAAAAAAGAAATTTATACAGGTTTGAAACAACTTGAGGGTGAGTAAATGATGACTGAATTTTCATTTTTAAAGTGAACTTTCAAAGCAGCCTTTTAAACATAAAAAAAATCTTACTGACTCCATACTTTTGAACGGTAGTGTATGAAAGGTTTTGCATTTAAAAAAATAAGATAACAACAAAAAATAAGATGACAAAATATCAAACCAAGTGTCATATATTTTAAAGGTGATGATCTACACATTTTGTTGCATCGGTGTAAACTTGAGGGAAACTGATGACACTTGGTTTGACATTATGATCAATCCAATGAAATCAATTTTACAATTTAAAAATTAAAACAATTTTAACTGTGGCTTAATTGTCCAAATACTGTTTGTAATCACTTTAGTAGACCACCTTTGTTCTATCATTTCACCCCGAGTATAAATTGCACAAACATGAAGTGTAGTTTTATTTCGTATGAAAGAAATTAATGAAGGAAACTGTAATTTCTTGAAAATATTAAACCAGGTAGACGACATGACACATATAGTCTACCAAACTGTATGCAGACTCATATACAGAGTAACTGTAGTTTACAGCTTATATTATGATGGCCTTTAAGGTGAATTTGAGTTTTTTTCAAAAGTGCTGTAAAAATCTTTATATAGTAGTAACAATGTTCACTGCATCTCACTATTAGTGTATTGTTTCAATCAAAATAAATTCCCACAATTGTTCCCAAAAACAATCTCTATAGTGACATGGAAACAATCAAATTAATTTTTATACTCACAATCACAAAATCACAATTGTTTTTCCATAATACTCATCATTCATCTTTATAATATCACACATTACGTGGGACAAAACATATTTATTTACAACCATAGAGAAGATTAGAAATGTTACAAACAAAATTTAATTTAAAATGAATATTTGCTCCTGGGTAAATAATTTCCTCAAAAGCACATTTCAAGGATTCAGCAGGCCAAACGGAAATGAGTTTAATCAGCGATTATGTGACTAATATTGTTTAATACTTTAATATGACGCTAAGAAGACAGTGGACAGGATGTCCCAGCTTATAGCCAAGTCTTTCAGATGACATCTTTTGTTACAGTGCATGATTCTTAAGTGCTCAATGTTGATCCGGAAAGCAGATATAATTCAGTTTAATCTGAGTTAATATTGACAAATCTAATCGAACAAATTATTTTCAACTTTTTTTGATTGGTTTAACTTGATACATGGGGTCACTGTGATTTTGCCAAGACAGACATGTTCCTGGATCAACATAATTTGTTAAAATGTAATCCTGACCCTAAACGTTAACTCTTCCTATAACTTATATCTAAAATCATAGAGAAATGATAGGCGAGTAACACTGATGTAGAATACCTAACCCTGCTGGTTGGAATGTTGATCCAGGAACATGTTGTACTTGGTGAAATCACACTCGCTGAAGGTTTTGACTGAAACCAATGTCAAAGACAACAAGATTAATGAGTAAAACATATACTGAGTAAACATGCAAAACCAACTTTGCAAAATACAAAATTTGCATGGAGCAATTCCCTGACTAAAGGCTACTATTACTTGAAACTACACTCTCAGAAGAAATGGTTCTCTATAGGACCTTACAGGGTTCTGTCGGGCGCTTCATGAATAGATCCTTTTTGTGGTTCCCATTATTTTATGGATTTTGTTATAATTAATTCATTTTTACATAAATTTTATATTTTTATCAAATTTGATGAATTAAACAGCTTGTAAACATACTTTATTACAAGAAAATGTGAAATAACCCATTAAATATGAAAGTATTATTACATTTCTCTTTATATTGAACCTTTTTGGTATAAAGCGTTCTTTAAAATTGAGTCAAGATCCCTAGGGTTCTATATAAGGACCCTTCTTTTTCTAAGAGTGTAAAAAATAAATAAATAAACTGTTGTAATGTTAGATTATGTTTTATGCTATGCTCGTTTCATTTCATTGTATTGTTAATTCAATTGTATTATAATATATTGCTGGATATTGATTTGTTATCACATTGATCAAGGTCCCTGCTAAACTAATGGTTTCTGACTGAAATGAATTACATAGATCCAGTATATCAATAGTCAGCTAAACATTATCAGAACTACACGACTGATGTTGCTCATTTTAACATTGCTATACATTGCATTGTCAAATTAAGAATAGGAAATGACTATTTTAAGTAGATAAATCACACCATACTGCAACTGTACATTGTCATTAATGTCATTTATGTGGACACCGTAACACTTTCCTCCATGTTTTTTTTCTACATTCATCCATCTTCGGCGAGTCTTCGGTCAGTCAAAATTCACCAAGAGAGAGTTCACGCAAAGAATCCGTCAGTCACCAACATTCTCCATGCTCTTCTGTGAATACACAATGCGGTTTCCCTCACGGTCCAGCCGGTCCACCGCCACGCTCTCAAACGCCCTCCTCATTAATGGGTTCTCCTCTAAAACCTCATTAAAGCTGTCCACACTGAGCGAGTAAAGTCTGCAGTATGTTTCGGCTCTGACACTGGCTGTACGACGGCCACGGGTTAATAGACATATCTCTAAAAAAAAGAAGAGGAAAAGAACAAATTTAGATTTAGCTAAAATCTGGTTTATATCAAAGCCTAATGCATATTGCATATATGTATATATATACCATGGTCTGTCTGATACTCGATTCTGATTGGCTGGAAGGTGTGCAATAAAACAAAACTCCAGTTCACAGTCAGTTGAATCACCGTTCTATTAATGTGCTGTTTTTATTGAAGCGCACACACGCATACATCACTCACACACAGAGAGCGGAGATCGCGCTGCACACACACAGAAACATTCAGGAGCACAGAAATGTATCAACGCTGCCCGGCGACTTTTAGTAATAAAATAGCTTCGCTACTGAATTGCTACATTATATTTCTCAGCAAGGAGGGGGATACACCGTATTTTTTGTCGTAATTCAAGTCATAGCTTTGTTGTTAATGGAGAGAGAGGTGCTGAACAGACGCAGGTGCATCTCTCTCTCTCTCTCTCTCTCTCAATTATTAATTCAAATAAATGCTATAATTTATTCATTCAAATACATGTAATCTTACACACTACTTTATCTCTGTGTCTAATTCAAAGCGGTCAGAGTGCTAGATCTAATGAGCCGTAACTGACGGAAATAACCGCCCGTTTTACCCTCAGCTTCCGGGAAAATATTGCACTGCAAACATCAATAACAGCTTTAAGCTTTCAATGGCATGACTATGGTATAATCGGGATAATCCATGGCTAGCTGTGCATTAAATGATTTGAATGCACTTCGTGGAGGAAATCGTTTAATGCACAGCTAGCCGTGGATTATCCCTTACATATAAATACATATATACGTATATATATATATATATATATACTACTTTACCTGCATACATAGGCCTAGAGTACATTCACGTAAAGAAATTTATACTATATAGAAAATTTCAGCTGTCAGATTGTTTATATCGTTATAAAATGTAAAATCGTAAATCGTAAAAACTCGCTATATAAAGTTGGATATATATTATATCAAACTTTACCAGCATACATACAATACATACTAATATATACTATATAGTAAATCAGAACTGCCTGATTTTTTTTATAATTTGTCTCAAAATGTAACTATATTATCGTACAGCGCCATTTATAAAGTTGAATATATAAGTATGTCCAGCTTTATCTGCATACATATAGTATGCTCGCGTAAAGCGAAATATAGTATATATCAAATCTCAACTGCTTGAATTCTTGCATTGTTACAAAGCGTAAAATATATTATTGACCATCTAATCTATGTAAGTCATAATTGTGAGTTATAAACTCAGAATTATATGTTATTAAGTCTGAATTGCAAGATATAAACTCGCAATTACCTTATCTATTTATTTTCCATGGCGGAAATCATGCCTCCAAGCTAATCTGTTAAATGTGACTATAAGGCATGAAGATATTGAGATATTGTAAACATTAACATCATGATTCTCTGTAAAGCTGCTTTGAAACAATGTGCGTTGTGAAAAGCGCTAAACAAATACATTTTACTTGACTTAAAAGCATCTATGAAAAATCAAACTCACCACCAAAGTAGCAGCCATCATTCAGTCTCTTCTCTTTATTGTCATGAGTGATTACACTGACACAGCCATGCTGGATGAAGTACATTTTACGGCCGAGCGTCCCTTCACGGATGACCATATCGCCCGGCTGGAAGACCTCGAAGCGTAACTTTGTGAGGAGCACTGTGACAAAGTGAGGATCGGCATTTGCGAACAGTGGCATGTTAGCTACCAGCCCACGGCAGTTAAAGTTCACTATCTCCTGCAGGTAAAACACAATACAAGATGGATTAGGCATATAATCCATCCCAATTAACACACATCAGCACATAAGCAGTACATGGATTTGTCCTATTTAATTGACACGTGCTAAGACATGATAAAAGGGATTATGTTTGAGAAACAAAATAGACAATAATGGGAGATAATGTGACATTTCAAAGTGAAACAGGATATTCATCTTGCAACCAATATTACATTAAAGGTGGGGTATGTGATTCTCTTTTTTGTCCATTTTTTCAAAATCACTTGAAATCCTATTCATAACCCACTTACAGCCACTGAGTTAGAAGCACTGAAATGAAAATTAAGCAATTTAATAATTTCTGTGGAACGGGCAGGACTCGAAAAACTCCAGCCAATCATTTCCAAGACCACCTAGAATCATTGGACAGTAAGTCCGTCAATCAAACGGTTGTACCATTTTTTTTTTTTTTTTTATAATATAATATATTTTTAAGGCTTCTAAGGCCACTGCATATAGTTTTTGTGTATTATCTAGTTGCAGTTGGTTCTAAATTTTAACATAAATTTAAAACTAATCTTAGTGATAAATCATGTTTGCACGCAGACACAGGTTTTATGCATAAATAAGCACGTAAACAATGTTAATGAATGAGACACCATGTCTAAATAGTTATATTGGCTATTAGTTAACAATAGCCCAAACAGCCTTGGAGATGTCAACCAAAAAGGAAAGAAAAAGCATTAGAAAAACCTCTTTTAGCGGATCACTGAGTTCTCCGAGGATATTTTCCTCATCAAACATCTTGCCCTGGAAGCGGTGCTCGTAATAATCATGGATCCTCTGCCTCATGTCAGCTGGCAGCTTGTGGAAGGACATGTACTGCTCCACCTGCTTATACTGTAACAAACCAGACAACCAGATTGTTCAAAAAAGAAAAAAGGTTTATCTCAAAAATGTTTTAAAATAATTACTGAGCAACTAGTACCTTCTCTTGATACTGCCGATGGGAAGCATCCAAGGACTGGACCAGGTTGGTGGCATTGCCCAAGAACATGGCGTAGCAGGTGGCGCCAATAATCATGCTGATCATCGTGAGCCAGACGTCAGTCGGTCCATCAGGAGCCTGAGCACCGTACCCAATACACAGCATGTGGCTCATGGACATAAAAAGGGCATAGGAGTATTGGACGTCCCAAGTGGAATTCTGACAGAGAAAGATATATTGATAGTATGTAAATTTGAAGCAAAATTTAGGGTGTGTTCACACAGTTTTGGTTCGATTAAAACGAACTCTGATGTGATTGCTGTTAGAGCGATTCATTTGACGAAGTGTGTGAATTCTGGGTGCACCGAACAAGCGGATGGAGACCTTTTCAGCGGGTCTCGGTAGCTTCCAAATGAACTCTGAACTCTTTTGACTGAAATATAAACGCATCACGGACCAAAGACATCTAAAATAACCTAAAAATAGGATGTGATGTCACAAGGTGCGACCCTAAAAGGGCAGAATGCTCACGCATAGCTGGCTCTTCTCGTCATAGGAGCTACGTTGCCTTTTACAGTTCGGTACTTGCTGCAGATCTTCATTTGTGTGTGAGTAACGGAGAATTGTGAGATATAAAACTAGCAATTACCTTTTCTTTTTTTTTATTCAGTGGTGGAAACAAGCTTCCATGCAAAATTATGACCATGACCAAATTATTTGGCTAAAAAAGGCAAACTACAGACACAGGTTTTATTTTACTATTAAAAAAAAAGAAGCATGCATTAACTACAACATAATCAATTGTTAATATTTCATTGATTCTCTCTTTTTTTTGCTTGTGTTCATAATTTCTTTGTTTGACAGCTTGGCCAAAAATTATGTTGGTACAATATGGCATGTTTCATTGCGTTATCACAACAACAAAAAATACTGATTCCTAGAACAACTACAAAATATGATTACAAAATATTTTAAAAAATAAATACGAATAATAATAATAATATTTGAATAAAGAATTATGTCAAATTTCCTATGCCGGATATCACCTTTGGCCACTACTGTATGTACGCACATACAGAGAGTTCATTTAGCAAAGCACACAGCATTGTTTTGGATCTTCGGTAAGTTCCATCACAAAATATACGTGGCATTAAACTTGTTTTTGTTTTGCATCTTTAGGTCTTAAAAAATGACAGTATGAATGCTTAGCGAACCAGAACTAAATGCATCATTTTCTTTTTTGGATCGGACCAAAAGAACTGAACTACAAGTGTGAACACACCCTTAACGCTTTAGGACTTTAGGGAGTAGATGTGGATTGTCTGCATTTCTTAATAAACTAGCACATTTTGAGACATCCCCCAACAACTGCAAACATACCTAAACCTAAAACCTAAAACAACCTCATACCACCATGTTATTTTTGGAGACCCAGCAGTTTGCAGGGAAGTCTTGCAACATGGGCACCATGAACTGCATGCAGCCATCCCAGTGACACAGCAGCAGCATCATTCCAATCAGATTCACTATGCGAACCACTGCGCTTGCTAGGTCATAGGTCATATGGAAGATCTGTATAAATAAAATATAAAGGGTGAGAGATACTACAAGTTCAAGCTGGTCACACAAAATATGCCCAAAAAAGCTCCTTGGTTTTAAAAAAGTGACTTTTGTGTGATCTGTGCTTCATACATCGCTTGACTGCAGACCTTTACTCCTAATTATTTCCATGCTATGGCTGATAAATGGCAGGTTTTAAAATAAATAATAAAGCACTAAAGACAAAATTCAATCATTTTAAGTAGAAACTCACCGGAATTATTATTACAATTATTACAATTACAACATTATGATATACAGTTAAAAAATGTATATTAATCTTGATATAATACATTTAACAGTTACTAAATTATTGTTTTTAAAAGCTATCTATGAATTAACTTTAGCAAAGGAAATGTAAAAACACTAAAGAAGAGACTGAGACTTGGAAGTTTGGAAATGGTTGGAGGGACAAATAGCTCATTAATAGAATCTTGTTGTGCCTCATTTGTTTTTTATATTATATATTTTGTCAGTAATGCTATATTTTGATGTTTCCTTTTGAACATTCTGTTGACTATAAGTAACTTTGCAACTACACGTCAAGTAACTTTCATTAGAGTATCTTATTGTGTTGGTCCCCCAACAGACATTCTACTGACCAGACCATAAGTAACTTTGCAACTACAACTTAACACCAGTCTACTAATACTCTACTAACACTCTAATAAGAGTTAGTAGACATGCAGGTGCAACATTACTTATAGTCAACAGAAAGGGTTAAAGGGACCATCAAAATAAAGTGAAACCATTGTCATTACTTCATTAGGTCAGTCTACAATTAAATGATGAAAACCTAGCATCAAAAGAGTTATTAAACTATTGGCAAGAATTCAGAAAGGCTACATTATCAACCTTTTTGCCATGTCAATTTATTTTATTTGTATACATTTTATAATCTGTAAATATATATATATAATATACTGTATATTTAAAAAACAGACTTAAATTATTTGTTTCTAATGCCACTGGAAGCATTTGATTTTTTCTTTACTCTGTTTTTCATCACTTCTGTATAAAAACACAGGTTTTATGCATACATTACGTAGTTAGCCTTGGTGATTTCAACCAAAACGAAAAGCCATTTCTGAGATGGAGCAAGTTATTACATAAAAGATGACCTGACCAAAACTTGAAAGAAAAACATAAGCTAACGGTCATTCTAAAAATATCAGCGGCATAGTGCATTTGAATGTTTCCCTTAGAACAAAGTCAGAATCGACTAATTTTCTCCAACTATATTTCTTTCTTTGCTATCTCTAGGAAGTTTCTCTCCCTGCTCCTTCACTCACCTCTTCCCACTGATGAATGTAACGTATTAATCTGGACAAGCGTAACAATCTGAGCAGGCTGAGGATCTTGGTGAAGCGGACGATGCGCAGTGCCCTGGCGGTGCGGTACACCTCTGCCGACTCAAGCCGGGACTCGATATCCACCACCAGGAAGATGTAGTCCACCGGAATAGAGGAGATGAAGTCTATCATAAACCAGCCGCGCAGGTAACGCCGACTGATCACTTGCGGGTCCAGGATGATTTGGGAGTTTTCTTCTTCCATAATGCCGGTACGAAAGTTGAAGACGAGGTCAGCCAGGAAGAGGGTGTCAGAGGCCACGTTGAAGGTGATCCACGGCAGCGTGTTCTGATCCTCAAAGAAGGTGATACCCCATGGAAGAATTATGAGGTTGCCCATCATCAGGCAAAGCATAACCAAGTCCCAATAGAACCTGTGTGTGAAGATGCATGATGTAAGGAACAAAGGACGGATTCTGCCTGGAGTAGGCTATGTATATTAAAATGCATAACTACAACCAAATGTAATTCAAATGAAAGGATGCACTAATAAAACAACAATTGATTAGTCGAAATTTTTTTGAATAACTGATACATAGCCAATATTAAAAGTCTGAAATATTTTATCTAATTAAACACTAAGCTAAAATCAGTGTTACTAAATGATTAGTGTTTTTAGAGATTAACTTAAATGAGCATTAGATGACAGTACTGTTAATCTAAATGAAAAAATAGGGGAAAAGAGCAAACAATTAAGTATCAATGATACCAATTATATTGGTAGAATATCATTGTACCATAATAATTAAATATCTACTATCAGTTAGACTATAGGCTGTATATTTATTATTAAATATTTAATTATTAATTAATTAATATATAAATATATATATGTATGACCAATAGCAATACATTCAAATATAAAAATGTAAACAATATATCTAAACGCTAATAATTTAAGCTTTTTTTGTAAGAACGTTGAAGCTTTTTAGTATGTTGCCTCTAAACTGAACAAAATGTAGGTTTCCAAAATTATATTTTAAAAAAATAAAGTGGAGAAAAAGTATATTCCTGTGGTTTAAAGGTCTAGGCTGGAAACCTGAAGGTTACTAGAGCGGTCCTTCAGGTTGATATATACGGTGACTGTCTCTGTAACTTAATAATAAGACGCCGTCCAATAGCGAAGTCCCATGTTTCGTGGAAAAAAATGAAACCAGCCCCAGACATTTGCAGATAAATAAAAGATTATTTTCTAAGAAACAAATATGTGACTCTGTAAAGCACACCTGGTAATCTATTATGGACAAAAAGTTTAAAATTACAAGTACAAAATGAGCCATTCATTCAAATAAGTATCACACTTAGATAAAAGGTTCCATTGGGTTTTACCTAGAACCCTAGGGTTCTTGACTCAGTTTTAAAGAATGATTAATGCCAACAAAGATTCTATATACGGAGAAATGTCTTCAATGATTGCATAATACTTCCTGTTTTAACAGGTTATTTCAATTATTCTAGTGATAAAGTATGTTTACAAGCTGTTTAACTCATAAAATGTCATAAAAATTAAAAATGTATTGAAACTAAATCCATACTATGATCCCATGATGGGAACCCCCAAAGAGTTCTATATATGCCTAACGGAGCCCTTCTAGGTTTTATATATAACCTCTACTTCTATATAAGTAAACAAATTACGCCCATTACTGTACACGTGTTGCAAAGCATTCCTCTCCATGTTAATTACTAAAGAGGTAATGGAGAGTCGTGAACATTCTGTACAGTATGTGACTGATTAAACTTGATATGCAGTCTTTTGCGCACTACTGTACATAGACTCAGTGGTTTGAAGTTTCCACATGTGGTCATATTTTCCAAAGCAGTGTCAGTCCCATGGAATGAGTGGGCATTTGAAAAGAGTTTTTAAAAGTACTCTTAATCTTATGGTTGTCATTTGACACGTGTGAGAATGAAAGCAACAGTTAACAAATTGGAGGTTGTTTTATCAGTTGACAACTATTGACATGAGCTATGGGGTTTGCACTAAAAACATAGCACTTAAAGGAACAGCAGATTTGATCAAAAGGCATCCAGTATATGATATTTCTGTAACACTTTACAATAAGATTTCATTAGTTAACGTATTAATGTATTAACTAACATAAACTAACAATGAACAAAACATTTGTTACAGTATTATATATATGTTAATTAAAAAAATATATGTTTTTTGTTCAAGTTAGTTCACAGTACATTAACTAATGTTAACAAATACAACTAGTAAATGTTGAAATTAACATTAATTTAGATTAATCAATGCTTTAGATTGTTCCTTCTAAAGTAGTTACATAATGTTAAAAACAGAGCAATTCCAAAGAGGGTCCTCACACCATTGGTGCTCGGGCCCTAACTAATGAAACCTTATAATAATAATAAAGTGATACAAATATATCTTGTGTAAAATAAGGAAGGGAAAAAAAAAACATCACAAATCTGCTAAATCTATTAAAAAAAAAACAAGCAAACAAAAACATTTAGTGAATGAGTATCATTTTAGTCACCCTATTTACTATTAAATTGTATTATATTACTCTAAATATCAGTACTGCCATCAGCCTGAAAAACCCAATACAAAAAGTATTGTAGTATTGTAGGTGATTCAAGTTGTGATACTTATCATGACCTTTTAACCTTTATAATATTTTAAAATTTTCCCATGTGTAAGTGTCCCAGCTTAAAAATGAATGTTGAATGTTATCAGTAATTGTGGAGTTGAAGTAATTAACAACAATATTAACAGTAACTGGGCCAGGAAGCATTAAAAATGCATTTGATCTATGTTGATCAAACAGGAGTAATTCAAGAAGCTCAAGGGTTTGTTTTACTGTAGCTATAAGGAATATTTTGGCACATTAAACAAATGAAAGTTTTAAAAAAAAACAGTAATGTAACTGATGATTCTAGTGTATCATTAAATTGTAGGCTATTAATGATTCAAAATGTTGGTTTTGATCTCCTACTTGCGCACCCTTATTTTTCGCTTTGGACTGTGTATGAAACAACTGTGGAGATTGAGGTCCTATTACCGATCATGTCTTGCTTTCTGAAAACAAAATCCGTTTATCCTTTGACATCTTGCTGCTTTCTCTGCGTACGTGTTTCAGACAAAGAACATTAACCTGACACTCTGTAACCGAGTGGGACCTTCCAGCCCATCCTTGAACGATGATAGCATTTCTGGCTAATGGTAACTCTATAAGGGAAAGCACTGTAACTGACCTGTGGCATTGCGCTTTACTGTGGTGCTTTTAGGACCTGACTTGTGGCATAAGTGCTTGTTGACATTGTATGATTATTGATATAGCAATGAAAGTTAAGTTGAGTTGTTACAGTAGGTGTTTTCTCACATCAAATCCTATTCTCTATTGTTATAGACCAATGAGCCAAAAAAAAAATATGACCACCTGCCTGTTGGTCCTCCCCATACTGCCAAACCAGTGTTGACCCGTTGAGGCATGGACTCTACAAGAGCCATGAAGGAGTCCTGTGGTTTCTGGTCCCAAGACATTAGCAGCAAATCCTTCAAGTCCAGTAAGTTGCGAGGTGGAGCGAACTTGTTGGTACAGCACATCCCACAGCTGCTCAGTTTGATTGAGATCTGGGGAAATTGGAGGCCAGGACAACACCTTGAACTATTCATCCTGTTCCTCAAACCATTCCTGAACAGTGTGTGGCAGGGTGCTTTATCCTGCTGAAAGACACCACTTCCACCAGAGAACACCATTGTCATGAAGGCATGTACCTGGTCTGCAACAATGTTTAGGTAGGTGGCACGTGTCAAATTGACGTCCACATGTACGGCCGGACCCAGGGTTTCCCAGCAGAACTTTGCCCAGAGCATCACTCTCCCTCCACCGGCTTGTCGTCCCCCCGCAGTGCATCCATGTGCCATCAATTCCCCAGGTAAACATCGCACATGTACACGGCTTTCCACATTATGTAAAAGAAAACAGGACTCATTGGACCAGGCGACCTTCTTCCACTGCTCCAAGGTGCCAGTGCCCTGTTGGTGGACAGGGGTCTTCATATGCACGGTGTTGTGGTACATTCCTCCCACAACAATCATTAAAATGTTTGTGTGACTTGTGCCACCGTGGACCAGACGGGATAGCCTTCGTTGCCCTTGTGCATCGATTAGGCTTGGGCGCCCAACACCCTGTCACCGGTTTGTGGTTTGTCCCACCTCGTAGGTAAACTCACACCACTGTTGACCAGAAGCGACCCACAAGCCTTGCCATTTCAGAGATACTCTGACCCAGTCGCCTTGCCATAACAATTTGGCCCTTGCTAAAATCACTCTGATCTTTATTTTTGTCCATTTCTCCTGCATCCAACACGTTGAATATTAGAACTGAGTGTTTGTTTGCCATCTAATCTACTCAGACCTTAATATGTGGCCTTGTTAAGAGATGATCAAAGATATTCGCTTCACCTGTGACTGGTCATAATGTTTTGGCTCATTGGTGTATATTAACCATCCTAATGAAAATAAATTGTATGATTTTTTTTACACTAAAGAAAATGTGAGTGGTGTTTGGTTTTGAAAAAGTCATCCAAATGGTGCTAGGGTGGTTGCCAGAGCTCACTTTCTGGTTGCTCTATTCTGAGTTGTTGACCAAGTCAAAATAGTCCACCTTCAATAACTAGTTTATACCAGTTTATATTAACTAAAGATTTCATGCACTGTATTAAGTTAAAAAAAGTTCAGTGCAAATCATCCTTTAGGGAAACGCAGCCCAGTTTATTCTGAGCGTGCAGAATGGATTCTGATTGGCTGTAAATTATTTCATCATCGGCTGGAAAAAAAACATTCTGAAAAGTGATTCCAACTATATCATTTCTCTGTCATCATTATAGTTGTGGTGTGGACTCTGCAATTCTTTAATATTTAGAACAATTTTAGAACTATATCTGTATTGTTATCGTTATAGTCCTAGTTATCGTCCTTGGTGTAAACTTATTCACAATTATGTGGTTAATCTCGTTTTCTATGAGAAATGTACATTGTTATCATTAACACAAACTAAAAATATAATACAAAACATTTACGTTAACTGAAATAAAATAAAAAATCCATAAAAATATATTTTATTTCAGCTAGTAGCCAAGAAAGCATTTCTACTTTTTACTTGGTTTAAATTGTACTAAAATGACTGAAAATAAAATAAAAATGACTAAAAACTAAATGTAATTTTTTTAAAACTAATAAAACATAAATAAAAACACAATAATTAAAATTTGACTAAACTTAAAATGAAAACAGTATATTTAAAAAAATATTCAAAATATAAATTAATACTACAATATTATATTAATGATACTAAAATAACACTTGAAGAACAAAACTGACTATATCAGAAGTACTCATACCACTCATGAAATGTCTTAAATGCCACAAACCTCAACAGTTGGTACATGAAACTTGACAAGGGTAATCAACCGATCATTTTAACTACAGGAACAAACTCATACTGACATCACAAGATTACAAGCAACAAAAAGTAACAGCAAAATCAACAGCAGCTGTAAAATAAAACTAGCAAAATTATTCAAGACCAAGTGCATGCTTGGGAGAGAACAAACGGCTCAGAACCACTAGGCAATTTTTAAGAGTAAGTATTTGAACTGGGCAAAAAAAAAAAATGCAAAGACTGTTATTTTAAAGTCAAACCAACATCTTTTTTTAAAAAGTGGAAAAGAATTGTCTTGATAATATTAAGTGACTTAAAACACTAAAATTAAGAAAACGTGGTAATTTACTTGATCTAAGAACTACTTTTACAGTCACAACAACAACACAACAGTCCCTCGTTTGTTCTGCCAAGTCATATTTTCCCTTTCCTCTGCGTCACTCACCTGAAGTCACTATATGGATGTATAATCCACATCCCAAATGCCTTGATCCTTTCTTGCTCGGCAGCGACACCCTTCGCGCTCCCAAACATCCGCAGTGAAAACTTGTTGACCCCTGGCAGCAGCATGGCTCCGAACTGTCTCTGGAGAAATGTGGATTGGTCATCGAAGACCCTTTCCTCTGATTCGGATGGCAGAGGGGCTTCTGAAGGCCCTGTTGACTCTGCCATGACTTTGTCAGGGCAAGGTGGAGTGGATGGGGTCACTGTGGTCGTTGCCGTTGTGCCATCTAACCCTGCAGTCACCTCAAGGGACTTTGACGTGGGACTGGCCCCTGAGTCTGTCCGTTCCTGTTGGTGGTTCGCAATGGACAGCAGCCTTTTGCTCACATCCTCTCCTCCTCGCAATAAAGTCCTCGAAGAGGAGCGGCAGCTGGTTAGGGAGAAGGCACCTCTGGAGCGGAGCTTCAAGTCACTATTTGAAGCCGGAGGCTGTCCGTATTCACCATCCATAACTCAGAGCTGATGTTAATGCAGGTTGATGTCTAATTTGGCAGATAAATTTAACAAAATCTCAAGAACAGAATGAAGACATCACACTTTCCCAAATACAGAATCCTTTTGTACTTGTAAAGCATGTAGGCCTAAGGTTTACTTACAAAACCTCAAGTTTTCAACATGAAAAGGTCTAAATGTGATTTTAACACTTCTTAATACTCATACTCATAATGCAAACTTGTCTTAATATTTTTAAATTAAATAAGTTTTTGTTGTTTCTCTATTAATATACGTTGAGACAAAGCAATACAGGTCTCAACAAGCACTTTCAAACATGTATATTGTATTCACTGCAAGTTTACCAGTAGACTACAATCGGACTCTCGCGTGATCCAAAAACTTCCAAGGAGAATCCAGACGTTCCTCACTGCGTAATGCATCCGCCCTTGGAAAGCTCCTCTGGGAATAAGTGCAATTATTGTCAATATTATTCCCCTGTATCAACTTTCCATACATATAACATCTCGCGCGCTGGCGAAACCTCCTCAGAATGAGCGCGCAGAATGTCTTGTCATCAAATCACGCGTTAGTGATGAAGAACGGGATGAAACCCGCAGATGTTTGAGTATATAATCGGCTTCTTGATAGCAGGCGCTGTCTTTATCTCCCTCTCTGCTGACACCTGCGTGTTATCTGTTCAACAAGCTGTCTGGGTGAACAGGTAGGGGACAGAGCGTCACTCCTCAGCGGCCCAGCTGGGGAGGAAATAGGTGGGGCCAACCTGTGCGAGAGGACGCGGAATACGCTGGAGGCTCACAGATTCTACACATTCTACGTGTCCATAAATGTAGGCCTACTGTATATTTAAGGGGTAGGCTAAACTAATTTAAAAGGTTAGTTCACCCAAATTTCTGTCATTAATTAGGCCTACTTACTCTCATGTCGTTTTTGATGAAATCAGAGAGCTTTCTGACTCTCCTACAGTGGTTCAACCTTAATGTTATGAAGCGACGAGAATTTTTGTGCGCAAAACTACTTTACTCAACAATAGGGTAGGCTATATGCACGCATAAATTCCGCATTTGACGCAAGGATGCTCTTCAGTTTCCGGTTGGGGAGATTAAAGCGGAGGAAAACCGAGGAAAACGGGATTATGGCAGAGTCTTCAAAATGTACTGTCCTCCCGTCTTTGAAACGAAACTTTCATATGTTTAGATGTAATTTTATATATAGTTATGTTTATTTAATATAATTTTAAAAAGAAGCATAGGCCTTCACACAACGAGGGGTGTCTGTTTTGTCTGTTTTTGTGACTAACGTTTCTTTAGTAGGCTATAACCATGAAGTATAAAATTCGATATAAATTCTCGGTATTGCATTGGACTCTACGATCGGCGGAAGTTATCGAGCATCCTTAGACCTTCACCGGAAATACCACCGTGCAAAGAGCCTGAGTCAGTCTCCGACATGGTTCACGTGAGTATCTCTACGCATGCGTGTGGTGCTGATGCAAGAGCAGGTGTGGTGAAGAGATGAGTCCCACGGTCGCCTGTCTTTCTGTAAAGCTGTGTGTACTGTGAAAAGCACTATACAAATAAATATATTACTTGATGGCAGAAAACTGCTATAGACTACCTGCTAAGGTGGGACTTATCACTATGGTGGGACTCATCTTTTCACCACACCGGCGTTCTGACATAGAACCAGTCTATGCATAGAACCCAGTGCTGCACTGTGTTTACAACGTGAACAACGTCGGAGACTGACATGGAGAAGAAATTGTTGAATAAAGTCGTTATTTTGTTTTTGCGCACACAAAGTATTCTCATCGCTTCATAACATTAAAGGAGAACTCCAGCGCAAAATGAACCTTTGGTCTAATTACACATTGTTACCTAGTCAACCGTTATCTGAGATTTGTTTTCATGATTATCGAATGTAAATAGTTTTATCTCTAAAAACAGTTTAGACTATAACGCTAGTATAACGCTAGTATATAGGGCACAGAGTAATGACAAATAAAAATCGCTTGTTAATACCACTAACAAGGCTCAAAATAGCCCCACACTAACACAGTAGCATAATAAGGGTCCCTACCTTCAAACCGAAGCATTGAGAACTTTGTCAGTGTCCAGACAGTTTAATAAGAATATATTTTATACATAGAGTCAGCTTCGCGAATACAGGCAGAAGCCATCTTTGAAAAACAGTCTCTACCAGTCGATCTACGAACGCCGATCCAAGTGCGCTGTAGAATCTCATATGGTCCGTTGTTTCCGGAAGAAAGCACTGAGCGCATAAGAGAAGCACTGAACGCAACAGAGAAAATAAATAAATAAAAATAATTTAATCACATCTCACCAGCGCACTTGGATCTGCGTTCGTAGATCGACTGGTAGAGACTGTTTTTCAAAGATGGCTTCTGCCTGTATTCGCGAAGCTGACTGTATGTATAAAATATCTTCTTATTAAACTGTCTGGACACTGACAACGTTCTCAATGCTTCGGTTTGAAGGTAGGGACCCTTATTATGCTACCGTGTTAGTGTGGGGCTATTTTGAGCCTTGTTAGTGGTATTAACAAGCGATTTTTATTTGGCATTACTCTATGCCCTATTTACTAGCGTTATACTAGCGTTATAGGCTAAACTGTTTTTAGAGATAAAACTATTTACATTCGATAATCATGAAAACAAATCTCAGATAACGGTTGACTAGGTAACAATGTGTAATTAGACCAAAGGATCATTTTGCGCTGGAGTTCTCCTTTAAGGTTGAACTTGAACCACTATAACGTTAGTCACTATTTTGACGATGTCTTTACTAATTTTTTGGGCCTTGAAAGTGGTCGTATGGAGGGGTCAGAAAGCTCGGATTTCATCAAAAAAATATCTTCTTTTGTGATCCGAAGATGAACAAATGTCTTAGGGGTTTGGTGAGTTAATGACATAAATTTCATTTTTGGGTGCTATCCCTTTAAGATGTAGTAGTATTTAGGCTATGTTTTTGTTTATTTGTTAATTCATTATTTAAAACATTATACACTTTTTAAAATATAATTTTTAAGTTTTCATTAGCAGTAAATTATTTATGTAAAGTTTATTCATAATTTTTTGTGTCATTTTTATATATTTATTTAGGATATAATTCAAAAAATGTTTTGTCACTATAGTGATTTTGTTTGTGGGTTTCAAACCCTCCTAAATGAGAATGATTTTATGAATTCTATCCTCCAAATTATATATATATATATAGGCTATAAATGTTTAAATCACAGTAGCATATACTCAGACAAGTAGCTATTTTACCATGAATGTCATCACATTGTATTGGGGTAAGTTGTCATTTAACTTTATAAATTATTTAATTTGTCTTTTTAGCCCAAACAATGGTTGAATATTTTTGCATGTAATTTCCATTCTTGAAATTTCATTCATTTTATTTACCGTTTAAGTTTTGCTGAAGTTTCATTGATTGTTTTAGGCTACTGTTTAAATTTGCCTGAAAACCATAGCCTTTATATTTAAAATAATATTTAATATTTCAAATCAGTTTGAAACTGCAGGTTCCCATGTGACAACTTACCCCATACATTGTGACAGCATATGGGTCACACAAAAGGGGAACTTAAGGACTGTTGAATTGTATTATGCCTCCAGAGTGAAAAACAATGGAAATATATGTGCTTAGTATATAACTGACTTAAAGTAAACTTAAAAATTCACTAGATAATGTGTGACAACTAACCCCAGCATTGTGCGTCCAGGTTCTTGCACAATGTCATGCGGTGGCTTATCATTATTCACATCAGTCCTTCAGTAAATTCAGTGTCTCCTATGGTATCACGTTTCGACTACTGTCAATCCTGTAAAGTGCAGAGTATCGTGTTCCTGAGCCCAAGATTAAGTGAAATGCTTTACCTTTGGCGAGCAAGAGGAGGACGATGAAAATAATTAAAGACAGCCTTTGCTGTACAGTCTTTCAACAAACAGGTGGGGAACATGGCCCAATGTGCTGGATCCTGTCCTTCAAAGCTCTGTGAACTGTGATAATGTTGTGCTGTAGCCAATTACATTTTCTTACGTAAATACAACACCATTTTGTTCCTTGTGTTCACACACGTGAACTGAAAATATTGCAAAATCCGTGTACATTTATAAAATGATCAGCAAAATGATCAAAATGTGGATCATCTTTATTGTAAAAATGTAAGTAAAGAAACATAATCTGTCATAAACTCGTTTAGTTGTTTGTTGAGAATCAAAAGGAGTTCAGCTGTTTTGAAATTACTGAAGTTGAGCATTCAGAAACATGGATAAAATACATGAGTGCACATGAGTCTGTGACCACCAGTGGAAATTCTTCAGATTTACAAATCAAATTTATTTTCCAATTTTAGAAAGTGACTTAAAGTTAAGAATGTTTTTATTATAACCTTTTTAGATTTTTTAAATCTTGATTTTCAATGAGATCTCATGACCTAAAATAATCATGATATATCATAATCAGATTATATTCCTGGAATGCAGCATCTGCAGGTCATAATTCACATCAAAAAGCCTATTTGAATTGAGATGTTTATTATTAGGCTATTCCCAGCATTTTCCAGTAAATTCTTCTTGGTAACCAGGAATAAAAGTGTATAAGGATAGTAAGATGTAACACCATCGGAGTAATTTGAAATGTTTTTCTTCTCTGTCTTCACATGACTTTACATGGATCTGCAATCGATGATGTTTGTGCTCCACGCATGCTGAGACTGAGCCCTTCGAAGGCACCAAAAAGAGAGTTGTCATTTTTGGTGGCGGTCTTGCTTTTTAGGTTTGCCCTCTGAACCGGTGCCTGAAAAATATACATATATTTAAGGTAAGCCACAATTTTCCGGCAAATAGGTTATGTTTAAAGTGGCGGCAGACACTTTACCTTTGTGAAGCAGTGTGGACTTCTGTGATGTGTCCTCATTGCGGCTCTTTCTGCGTTCTTCTGCGCAATCTTGACTTGCCTTAATTTCCTGTTTAACCAGAATATAAACAATTAAATTTTAAAGCTATTGGATGTATACGGACTATTTCAGTGTCTAATAATAATTGTATGCGCTTATTTTTGTACCTTTCCCTGTGCAGTTCTGCCTGGTAAGTCCTTAACCAGGACGAGTCATGTGCTGTCTGACCGTAGCAGCAGGGGGCGCTCTTCCGGCGCACGCTCTTGCCTTTCCGGCTAATTCCATCCTGGTTCCCCGTAAAGCAGCTGGTCAGCTGTCGGAGAGGAGCTCCCAGAGACTTCTTCACCACGGCGTCCATCTCTTCTTAAACGTGGTAATGAACGTGAATATCTTTGAGTCTTTATTAAACTCGGTTATACTGAAGTCCAAGAGTTAAAATTACGGATATTTCAAGGAAGTGTATTGCAGATATTCCAGTATCATATGACCCAGTCTAATAAATACAGGCTGGATTAACACCTAGAAACAATTCACATAGACCAGTCAGTTTTATAGAAAACAACACTGCAAAATGACAACAATAAAAAAACATTATGGCACTAGAAATATTTATAAAGTGTTTGCATTTTTGTATTGCCTTTATTTATATAGACATTAATGTATGTTCAAAAGTATTTACATAGGCAAGAAAACAGGATTTCTCAGAATTACTATTTTAAATCAGCTTTTGGTGAGCAAAACATATACATATACATGTAATAATCACTCATTTTACTATATTTACAATACACAAATATGCATTTTATTCAAAATCCTTCCATAGGTCAAATGCACAGAATTTATAAACGAACAATGTAATAAATAATAGTCTAAAAGTAATAAATAAAAGAAATTCTTCAAATGGAAAATTTAGCATAAAGGTCCAACATACCTAATGTCTGGTGAATCTCTTCAGATGCACATCATTTGATGTAAGGAGCCTGACGTCCAAACTCATCTGCTTAGCTTTTCTTGTTGAGCTACATGTTTTTAAACCCAGCACCCTCCCTGTATTTCTCCCCAGCTAATTCTCAAATGACGTAATTGTTTATAATCACATTAGTGATGGCTTGAGTTTCACAGCCACGTGAGAGAGAAGAAACCCCTAATATTTTGCTTCTATTATCAGTTCAACTCCTATGTGTAAGCATCAATATAGTGAAGCTGACCATCTATTGTTTTATTTAAACTTACAGAAAAAGATACCTGTTGTATGATGATCACTGATCTTAACAGAATAAGGGTAAGATCCTTCCGTTCAACAGATGGGAAGGTGGAGGAAAAACAGATTGAGGAGGTTTACAGACAACGAACATGTGAATGAGGTCAGTGTTGAAAGAATGACGTGACGAAAAGCCATTTTTAACATCAACAGCTGATACACTGTTCAGTTTCTAGTTCATTCACAATTTGACACCACAGTAAAGTAATTGTTCAGTAATTCAAAATGATTCATGCTTCTCATTAATTATATTATAATGTTTACCTATATATTATATAGGTAAACATTATTGTTGCTGGTCATAGGTGGAATTGCTAAGTTCACTTTTTTTGCACTCTTACACAGATACAGTATTACGGTTGAATTTTGGGTATGTTATAGTCTGTCTTGTTTCTCATTTGTCAGTAAGTCTGAAATCACCAGATCACTCTATCACTCTTGATCAGATTACGTCTGCTAGAGTGATGCTTTCTAAATAAAGCTTGTTGGCCGGTCAGAGAAAAGGTGTTTGTAAAAGAGCTTTCCTGTGATTGTCTACACAATTAGCTGTGATCTTTAAATCTTTTGGCCATGAATGAGGAAAGGAGGGCTAATTAAAAGAACTTCTCTGAAATACTAAATTTACATCAATTATGTCTTTGCACTTGACTCTTTTTTATCATGCTCTACTTTTGCATATACATTTTTAGAATCAATGCCATTATTGCAATGATGGCTTTCCATTTAGTTTAAAACGCTGGAGCTAGACTGTAGCAAAAACTGTTTCAAAGGCACAGTTATCAGGTTTAGTCTCTCTTCATTTGTTGGATTTTAGAATTGGTTTTATGATAGTATTAATTGCCTAAAAACAGTGCATGGCATGTGTCCAAAATACACTGTTCAGTGTTTTTTTTTTAGGGTTCTTGACTACTTTTTCGTACTTTTTTTTTACGCACACCACTACTGACTCAAAAGCATAGAAAAAGTTGTCTCCAATTCTGTTCTGTGGAGCGATGAAACAAAACTTTTCGGCCCTATGGATCAGTGGTATGTCTGAGGAAGAAGAATGAAGCATATGCTGAGAAGGACACTCTGCCTACAGTTAAGCATGGTGGGGCTCAGTGATGCTCTGGGGCTGCTTTGGATCCTCTGGCACTGGAAACCTGCAGCGTGTGGAAGGCAAGATGGATTCATTAAAGTATCAGGAAATCCGAGGAGAAAACGCCATGCCATCAGTGAGGAAGCTGAAGCTTGGGCGACATTGAACCTTTCACCACAACAATGATCCCAAGCATACCTCAAATTCCACCAAGGCTTGGTTGCAGAAGAAGTCATGAAAGATTCAACAGTGGCCATCATCACAGTCACCTGACTTGAACCCCATAAAAATCTGGTGGGATTTGAAGGCGGCGGTTGCAGCACACAAACCCAAAAATATGACTGAACTGGAGGCCATTGCTCATGAGGAATGTGTTAAGATTCCTCAGAAACACTGCCAGAAGATGGTGTCTGGTTATACATCTCGTTTGCAGCAGGTCATAACAGCAAAAGTGTGTTCTACTGAGTACTGAAAATGCTTGCCATGAAGAGGTTGAATAATTTTGTTATCTGCATTTTTAGTTGAATTTAGGTAGACCACTTGAAATATTTATGGTATTGAGCCATTTCAATTGCCTGTGTCTGTAAATTTTGCCAATAACCCTGATTTTCAATGGGGGTTGAATCATTTTGATTACAACTGTATGTCAAAAATGTTATTTAAAATTAAGAGAAATGTCCTAAATGATTGCATTATACTACTTTCATGTTCAACAGGTTATGTCAATTGTTTACAAGCGGTTTAATTCATAAAATTGAAATTCTATATATGAATCGCTTGGCTGAACCCTTTTAAGGTTCTATATATATAGAACCTTTTCTTGTGTGTAGAACTACTACCTCAATTTAGAATGAACAAAGATGTAAAATTGGAAGAGTGAAGGCTAAGGAATTAAAAGATGCATTTTATTACTATATGACTAGGCAGGTAAAAGATTATATTCCAAATATTATTCTCAAAAATAAGAGTAATTCTGGAATATATACAGTGAAGAAAATAAGTATTTGAACACCCTGCTATTTTGCAAGTTCTCCCACTTAGAAATCATGGAGGGGTCTGAAATTGTCATCGTAGGTGCATGTCCACTGTGAGAGACATAATCTAAAAAAAAAAATCCAGAAATCACAATGTATGATTTTTTTTACTATTTATTTGTAAGATACAGCTGCAAATAAGTATTTGAACACCTGAGAAAATCAATGTTAATATTTGGTACAGTAGCCTTTGTTTGCAATTACAGAGGTCAAACGTTTCCTGTAGTTTTTCACCAGGTTTGCACACACTGCAGGAGGGATTTTGGCCCACTCATCCACACAGATCTTCTCTAGATCAGTCAGGTTTCTGGGCTGTCGCTGAGAAACACGGAGTTTGAGCTCCCTCCAAAGATTCTCTATTGGGTTTAGGTCTGGAGACTGGCTAGGCCACGCCAGAACCTTGATATGCTTCTTACAGAGCCACTCCTTGGTTATCCTGGCTGTGTGCTTCGGGTCATTGTCATGTTGGAAGACCCAGCCTCGACCCATCTTCAATGCTCTAACTGAGAAGGGACCCAAAATCTCGCAATACATGGCCCTGGTCATCCTCTCCTTAATACAGTGCAGTCGCCCTGTCCCATGTGCAGAAAAAAACCCCAAAGCATGATGCTACCACCCCCATGCTTCACAGTAGGGATGGTGTTCTTGGGATGGTACTCATCATTCTTCTTCCTCCAAACACGGTTAGTGGAATTATGACCAAAAAGTTCTATTTTGGTCTCATCTGACACCATGACTTTCTCCCATGACTCCTCTGGATCATCCAAATGGTCATTGGCAAACTTAAGACGGGCCTTGAGATGTGCTGGTTTAAGCAGAGGAACCTTCCGTGCCATGCATGATTTCAAACCATGACGTCTTAGTGTATTACCAACAGTAACCTTGGAAACGGTGGTCCCAGCTCTTTTCAGGTCATTGACCAGCTCCTCCCGTGTAGTTCTGGGCTGATTTCTCACCTTTCTTAGGATCATTGAGACCCCACGAGGTGAGATCTTGCATGGAGCCCCAGTCCGAGGGAGATTGACAGTCATGTTTAGCTTCTTCCAGTTTCTAATGATTGCTCCAACAGTGGACCTTTTTTCACCAAGCTGCTTGGCAATTTCCCCGTAACCCTTTCCAGCCTTGTGGAGGTGTACAATTTTGTCTCTTGTGTCTTTGGACAGCTCTTTGGTCTTGGCCATGTTAGTAGTTGGATTCTTACTGATTGTATGGGGTGGACAGGGGTCTTTATCCAGCTAACGACCTCAAACAGGAGCATCTAATTTAGGATAATAAATGGAGTGGAGGTGGACATTTTAAAGGCAGACTAACAGGTCTTTGAGGGTCAGAATTCTAGCTGATAGACAGGTGTTCAAATACTTATTTGCAGCTGTATCTTACAAATAATTAGTTAAAAAATCATACATTGTGATTTCTGGATTTTTTTTGTTGATTATGTCTCTCACAGTGGACATGCACCTACGATGACAATTTCAGACCCCTCCATGATTTCTAAGTGGGAGAACTTGCAAAATAGCAGGGTGTTCAAATACTTATTTTCTTCACTGTATATATATGTTAGTCTAACAAGTTAAAGAGTTAAATGTATGCCTCATATCCATTGTTAAAGACTTAAAACTATAACTGATTAAAAACCAGAGGGTTGTAGATTCCATGTTTTCGGTCTTTCCTGAGCTGTAACGCTAAAGGATGATTATGGCTGACGACTGTTTTATAGCATTAAACTCAGGTTAAAGCACTGCACTAATGCCCAATCAAGTGCCAGACGTTTAATTCATATCTGCATAGAATGTCGTATGCACACATAAAATCAATATAGAAAATGACTTGACAAGAACTTCTTGATTGTAAAAACATTTTGCCTGGAGACCTCACTGTGAAAACATTCACAGCAAGCAAACACACAGGCTCTTTATTCTATAGTCACAACATGTTTATTTGTATTTACACATTTATACAGTCAAATCCATACAAACACACAAAAGGAGACATCCGGTTAACTAAATAAATACTGTAAACGTGTTGAGGGACACAATCACCAGAACACTGCAGCTCTGTTACTTGGTTTGAATTGAACTGAATACAAACAGTGTCGTGATGCATTTGCGATTATCAGCTAAGGGCTAAAATGCACAAAACATATTCGCCCGATAAATTATTATATTGTAACAGTGATCCTTGTTTTGTCAGTTATTTTATGAAATGGAGTGTTACATAAATGCTTTTCCTCCCATCAAACCACTTTCCCTCCACTAATGACGGTCATTAGCCACAATTGGCTGGAAGAACTGAACTTGGGAGGGTAGATTCACTCAACAACTCTGAAAGTCCAACATGTACAAGCATGTCAGTTGACTGGGATCTTCTAGATGTGCCTAGTTCTTCACATTCTCCTGCTGCGCATGGAGCTGCTCTCACATTATGGGAAGATGATTGAGAAATCATATGCTGTGCAACGGCTTCATTCCTCTTGCACTATAAAACTTAAATCAATGTCAGCTCAGCTCCATGTTAACTGTCTTGGCATGAGAGTCCTTGAGTTTTTTTTTTTTTGGCATAAGACAATGACGTTGGTTGAAGAAGAATATTGTCACCGACTGATGTCGCGGTTTCCCTCCCAGCTCTTTCCGGCATTCTGGTCAGCGCTGCTGACGGTGCTCTGAAAGAAAGGATGCCTCAGGGCCGCAGCGAGAGAAAGACGCTTCGTCGGCTCATACTCCAGCATGGCCTCGATCAGATCGAACAGCTGGTGATGCTCTTCAGCTTCAGATAGAACATATCTCTGAGAGAGAGAAAGAGGAAGGGAGGATGAAGATGATTGTAAGTATATTAACATATGACCACCCATATTTACATAGACATTCAAAAATAAATCTATCCACTATATTAATTTTACAGGCACAAAATATGAAGCCTATAAAACAGTGTTACTTACCCGTAAAGGTTTGCAGTTTTCTCTGACGTATCTTCCTGCTGAAGAGTTCTCGTCCCAGTCCAGGCGTCCACGATAAAAGTATTTCTGTTTCCTGTGCGGTGAAGAAATGATCATTTCACTTGCACAACCTGCTGCGTATACAAGCATGAGTGACATGGAAACTATTCAAAGACTTAAGAAAATCCCAGTTACGAGTGTTAAAAACTTACCTGGTCTTACGAATCATACGGGAAGGAACAGGGCCCAAAATTCTCTCCATCATGGCTAAATGCTCCCGATTATCATGAGTCTGAGAGTCAGATGTATAAATAAATAATAAAATTAGGATTGATGAACATTACTTAGTTGATGACAAACAGACTCTTTAGCAACATGTTTTCGCCGGGTTTTTACAATGCAGGTTAACGTGTTCCTATACAGTGAGCTGTGTGTGCGCGTGAGAAAGAGAGAGCATTAGTCAGTCAAAGGGAATACAGCAGGTGCAACACTGTGCGTGCATGGACACATGTGACCCTCTGGTCAGATTCTACCTGATCTTAAGCTGCTTAATGAACACATACATAAACAAGAGTGGCTGTGTAGACCTGCTGTCTTGACTCAGAAAAGTGGTACGAAGAGGAAGTAGCGGAGCTAGACTTTGTACCTGGAAGAGAGTAAAGCCGAGGTAGTACTCGAAGAGGATGCAGCCAATACTCCACACGTCACACGGCTGACTCCAGCCCAATTCTGCAAGGCAAAACAATTTGGTACACTATTTTGAGCAATAGTCATCTAGTGGTGACATCATGTTACTGCATCATAACATTGCAGGACACTGCAGGGATAGGCAACTTCGGTCCTGGAGGGCCACTGTCCAGCAGAGTTTAGCTTCAGCCCTGATAAAAACTCACCTGCCTGTATCTATCTAGTAAAAACATTGATTGCCTAGTTCAGGTGTGTTTAATTAGGGTTGGAGCTAAACTCTGCAGGACAGTGGCCCTCCAGGACCGAAGTTGCCTATCCCTGCTGTACAGTATCAGCCAGAACCAAAAGCACATGTGCAAATCGTTTAGGTCAGTGGTTCTCAACCAGGGGGCCTCATTAAACTTTTAAGGGGCCCTCAAGATTACTTAAAATTATTTAAAATAAGACAATTGCTACTCGCATCAAATTTTAAGCACTGATGTTTGCCTACAGAACAACCACTGGCTCTGCACCACAATACCTTAACTCACTACTAACTGCACACCCACCCCCATTACTGTTTTCACGTATTTCGAGACTTTCGAATACATTTAAAAATCGTACCAACCCCAAACCTTTGAACTGTAGTGCACACAGTACCCGTTTACTCTTTTATATTAACAGCAAAGCAACATGCAGGATACTTCATAACAGATTAAGGTTGGGAATCAGCTTTCATGGCAACCAATCTTACGTTGGATGATTCCCTGCAGTCCACTGACTCTAATTAAATTCCTTGTGGTGGAAAAGAAGAAGCTAATCTGCTGTTGCTGCAGCGATTAACCCATTCTAGTCCTGTGCCTTAACTGGTCTCGCTTCACGCAAACAACAAAAGTTAATAAAGTTCACATTCAGGATAATGTGTACTGCTAAAATACATGCTGTTTGGTCAGTCATAAATGAGGCATGATTGTCCTTACCTAGAATGACTTCAGGTGCTCTGTAATGCCTGGTAGAAACGATGGTGCTGTGGTGCTCGTGGTCAAACGTAGCGCTGCCGAAATCCACCACCCTCACTGCTGTGCTCGTCACAGTGCGCTCGTCTCGCTTCTACCTCGGAGAGAAGGGGGTTCATTAATATGCATTTCCTTTAATGGCCCACTAATGGGGTTTTCAATAGCTGATGCTGATATGTTAAAATACACACTAAAAAATATTGGTTTAGTTAAAAGCTAATGACAAACTCTTTCATTACCTTCTCCACGTTGTATGTGATTGTGAAGTCCGAGTTGACAAAGAGAATGTTCTCTGGTTTCAGATCTGTGTGGGTCAGTTTGTTTTCATGCAAATCTGCAGAGGAGGAGAAAAATACCACAATACTATGAACTGCAGAACTGGCCATTTAATACAAGGCAAATGGAGTCCAACCATAATTTGTGAAAAAACACTGATCTTACTTGAATGTCTACTTACATTTGACAGCAAGGCAGACCTGGTAAGCCATATGACGCACTTGGTTGATGGAGTAGGGCAGGTAATTGTTTTCTTTGAGGAAATCAAAAGTACTGAGAGCCAAGAGCTCAAAACTGATACACATATGGCCATGATAGTCGAACCAGTCAAACATTTGCACACACAAACTAAGGAATTGAGAAAGAGAGAATAGTAGACTAGTTAAAAAGTGTAATTTTGTAAGCAAGTCATCTAAGTTGTCTTTGGTCTATTTTAAGGTAAATTTGCACCTAGATCAGGGTTCCTCAATCTCGGTCCTGGAGGGCCGGTGTCCTGCACAGTTTAGCTCCAACCCTGATCAAACACACCTACCTGTGAGTTTCTAGTGATCCTGAAGACCTTGATTAGCTTGCTCAGGTGTGAAGCTAAACTGTGCAGGACACCGGCCCTCCAGGACCGAGATTGAGAAACCCTGACCTAGATGTTTAAGTACTTCATACACAATTCCTCAAATTGTGCTAATTTTGTAAAGATTCTCTTGGTAACTCACTTCTTATTCTCAGGATCCTTTTCATTGATTCTTTCCAGGACGTTGATCTCCAGACGGGCAGCCTCTTTGTATTTTTCCACATTTTTGATGATTTTCAGAGCAACATGTGCTCCACCCCTTAACCAAGCAGAAGAGCATTAGTTTAAACATTGCAATGTTCTCTTATCTGTCAGAAAACTCTAACTTCATACGTTTTCAACCCTGCAATCAAAGGAATTAACTGTATTAATGGGTCTATCCACATTGGTGAGCACAGCCATTTTAACCTTGAACGTGCAAGGCTTCTGGTGTCAGCCGCATGAAAACAGTCCGATATGCTGCTAGATACTGCAAACTGGTATTCATATTATTTTAACTGATCATAATCAAACACACTGGTTTGTAGAGCAAATAGTTACTTACCATTTACTAAACTTTATTAATTGTTATTCCTAATCTGAAGTCACAAGAAATAGCTTACTTCTGCATTGAAAAATAAGATGGATAGTATTTAGATTTCTTGTCTGTTGTAGGGAGAAAACCAGTAAAACTGATAAATTGCAAAAACGCTTGGGATGGCCAATATTTTTGGTGAATATTTCAGGGTTCCTTCACATTTTCCAATAAAAAAAAAATTCCATACATTTCCAGAATCAAAGTTCCAAACCTCTGTAGATTTTCAGACCATATTTACCATAAATGGTTGATACTGGATTATTTGCAGCTTTATATTTGGTATATAGTAGTCATCTGTACATATTTTTATTTTCTCAGGGGTTTTTTCATTGATTTTCTCAAAGTGGCAAAATACAGAGCACCTAAAATATAAAAAAATACAGACTTTTGCATGCACACAAGACACTTTTTTTTTGTGCCCTTGAGAAACTATTCACATGCACACTGAAAATTTGTGTGCTTACGCAATACAATTTCTAGTTTTATATATACTATAAGCCATTTCCTTTCTGCGTCACTGCCATCTTACTATGGAAAAAATAAGAGCATGGATGCACATGGATTAATAGATCTATTTGCTCACAATTTGACTTTCCTTAGGGTAGTAACTCTAATAATCAATGCCTAATGTCCAATTTAAGGCATTATCTGTGGCAGCTGAGAAACCATGACACAAAATGGGCTGATGGCACAATATAGCGTGTGCATTGTACTATTTGCCAAGTTTAAGGGGCTATAAAATAGAGTGGTGCTATACATTTTTTTTAAAGTGTTCAAACATCGTCTTTCGTTAGGGCAGTACGTCATATTTCAAGACCTTAGGTCTGCTTTAACACATACTCTGTGGCGGCCAAGAAACCACACAGCGAAATGGGCTTATGACAATCGGTGGCTCAGTGAGCATTGTCCTATATGCAAAGTTTAATGGTTTCTTGTGCGCACACAAAAAACAGTATAGAGGCTCTGTAATACGGTGCTAAGAATATCTTGAGAAAAAACTAAAAACACTTATAAGCTGCATTTTTGTAAATGAAAAAGCACATTGAATTTATTCAGTCATGTTTGACAATCACTAAAGAATAACTAAACAGCTGCCATGATAAAAAAAAAGTCATTAAATAACTCGTAATTTTCTATCATGGAAAACTAAATGTGGGCAAAGCCAATATTTTTCCATACTCTGCCTTTTTTTCCCCATACTTTTCCAAAACGGCATATAGGAACCCAGATATTTTCTTACAGGATGAATAAACCTACAGTGAAGAAAATAAGTATTTGAACACCCTGCTATTTTGCAAGTTCTCCCACTTACAAATCATGGAGGGGTCTGAAATTGTCATCATAGGTGCATGTCCACTGTGAGAGACATAATCTAAAAAAAAAATCCAGAAATCACAATGTATGATTTTTTAACTATTTATTTGTAAGATACAGCTGCAAATAAGTATTTGAACACCTGTCTATCAGCTAGAATTCTGACCCTCAAAGACCTGTTAGTCTGCCCTTAAAATGTCCACCTCCACTACATTTATTATCCTAAATTAGATGCTCCTGTTTGAGGTTGTTAGCTGCATAAAGACCCCTGTCCACCCCATACAATCAGTAAGAATCCAACTACTAACATGGTCAAGACCAAAGAGCTGTCCAAAGACACTAGAGACAAAATTGTACACCTCCACAAGGCTGGAAAGGGCTACGGGGAAATTGCCAAGCAGCTTGGTGAAAAAAGGTCCACTGTTGGAGCAATCATTAGAAAATGGAAGAAGCTAAACATGACTGTCAATCTCCCTCGGACTCCATGCAAGATCTCACCTCATGGGGTCTTAATGATCCTAAGAAAGGTGAGAAATCAGCCCAGAACTACACGGGAGGAGCTGGTCAATGACCTGAAAAGAGCTGGGACCACCGTTTCCAAGGTTACTGTTGGTAATACACTAAGACGTCATGGTTTAATATCATGCATGGCACGGAAGGTTCCCCTGCTTAAACCAGCACATCTCAAGGCCCGTCTTAAGTTTGCCAATGACCATTTGGATGATCCAGAGGAGTCAATAGAGAAAGTCATGTGGTCAGATGAGACCAAAATAGAACTTTTTGGTCATAATTCTACTAATCATGTTTGGAGGAAGAAGAATGATGAGTACCATCCCAAGAACACCATCCCTACTGTGAAGCATGGGGGTGGTAGCATCATGCTTTGGGGGTGTTTTTCTGCACATGGGACAGGGCGACTGCACTTTATTAAGGAGAGGATGACCGGGGCCATGTATTGCGAGATTTTGGGTCCCTTCTCAGTTAGAGCATTGAAGATGGGTCGAGGCTGGGTCTTCCAACATGACAATGACCCGAAGCACACAGCCAGGATAACCAAGGAGTGGCTCTGTAAGAAGCATATCAAGGTTCTGGCGTGGCCTAGCCAGTCTCCAGACCTAAACCCAATAGAGAATCTTTGGAGGGAGCTCAAACTCTGTGTTTCTCAGCGACAGCCCAGAAACCTGACTGATCTAGAGAAGATCTGTGTGGATGAGTGGGCCAAAATCCCTCCTGCAGTGTGTGCAAACCTGGTGAAAAACTACAGGAAACGTTTGACCTCTGTAATTGCAAACAAAGGCTACTGTACCAAATATTAACCTTGTTTTTCTCAGGTGTTCAAATACTTATTTGCAGCTGTATCTTACAAATAAATAGTTAAAAAATCATACACCTACAATGTCAATTTCAGACCCCTCCATGATTTCTAAGTGGGAGAACTTGCAAAATAGCAGGGTGTTTAAATACTTATTTTCTTCACTGTATAAGCCCTTGGCTTTTCTTACTGTCTGGAATAATCACACACTGCATTTTTACCTACCAGAGCAGATATTTTTCAGCCCAACAACTAGACAGACAAAGAAACACATTTTGTTTGAAGTTCACACCATGTTGGTTTTGTAATATAGCAGCTGATTGGTCGCTAAGCGACGACGCTCACCTGCGATGATCAATGCATTGCATCACCCTCCCGAAGGTGCCCTCGCCCAAAGTGCTGACAATCTCATCTAAGAGACAAATAGAGGGAAAAAGACGTAGAGAAAAGGGGAGGGGGAGATGTATAGAGCTTAATTAGACAGCGCATTTAAAGAGAAAATCCTAAACAAGTTTCCTAGAATCACATTTTTAATCTTAACTGTGACTATCTATTCAGGTTAACCTAAAAAAATACGACAAGCATCACTACGCACACTCTCGATGAAAGGAATAAAGCATGTTTTTTCAACAACAAAAATAGTCTGCATTGGTTTAAAAAAGGAAAAACGCAAAGAAACAGACTTTGCGTAGGTCCGACGCAGAAGGACCCCTAATAAATAGATACGTTTAACTGAGGGATTTTAAAACAACGGGACTGCTTTAAGCTAATTCGAAAACTAAAATGACGATTTATTATTAAAAAAAAAATAACATGCATACTAGTACCTATGGAAATAGTGTGCATGTCAAAGCAATCAAATCTTTAAACCGAAATGATTGACAGCATACGATGTAGGGGTAAGTGTGAATCTTGATGTAGCCAAATGCTTCAACAAGACCAGAATAATATGGGACTAGGAAAAAAAGCTAAATCTGGGAACCTGGCAGTCAAGAATTAAAAAGGATCATAATACTTCTACACAGCAATACAAACACCCCATCCCCACTGGAAAGAATAAAAAAAGGAGCTACTAAAGACATGTTCGACATGCCTTCCCCCTTGCCTGTTCCGGCAAAAGGGGAGAACATTCTATGACAGCATCATCATCACCACCAATCATGATCATGATCATGACCTCCTGCCCTCCCCTGTGTGTGTGCTGGTACTGATAGGGAGAAAGGTTACGATATAGGAGTAGAGGAGTAGTAGTAGTGGCAGTGTGTACATCTCTCTTGCAGGACGTCGCCACTCCGACAGATCAGGTGACCCTCCTCGTCGTCCCTCACACACAGTGCCCGTGTCCCGCTGTCACTCCGCTGCTTCGGCCCCGGCCAGGGTCACAGGTCAGAGATCACGCCACGACCGCAGAGGGAGGAGGGGAGGTGGGCGGAGCGGGGAGAGTGGAGGGGGGCAGCCGTAGCCACGGCGACGAAGATGAGCAGTGTTGTAGTTGTTGTAGGTAGGTTTGGTGGTCATGGGGCGAATCGTATGACACCACGTGAGGAGATATATATAACGATAGGGATATAGTGCAAGGGATCAAGTCAAAGATAACATTTTACCCCTCCCTTCTTGCTTGCTTTCAAACTCCCCCTCATCCCTCTGCCTAGCAACCCTGACAAAAAGTCACAAAAAGCAACCTGCATCAACATTTACTCATAGAAGAGCACATGAGTGAAGGCATTGCTAATTCACAACATGACAAAAGAAACAGGTTGCTCGACTGGGAGACTGGAAATAAAATTAAAAAGAGCTGAAGTTATGGAGCAACCTTTTCATAAAAAACAGTGAAAGAGTTATATAGGCGTGTAGATAGAGCAAGATAAAGAATGGATGAGAGTTATGATATTACAGAGGCTTTCCCAACAAACACATTTACTACTTAAAGTTTACATTAATGACTACTGTATTGAGTCTCACTATAATGTTACAGTTGGGCCAATTCGATTATAAACACTGAAAGCCAAGACTTAGGCTATCACTATTAAAAAGACAAAATGTCAACAAAAAGAACATAAAACAAAAGAGTTCATACTTACCAAATCCTGGGGCTGTGGAAAAGAAAAGCGTTATGGAGAAAGAGAGACAGGATCGTGTAGAGGTAGAGAGAGAAGAAGGGATTTGGGGGTGGGAAAGAGCAGGCTCGGGTATTGAAGTACTCACCGAGGAGGATGGGCTATAGGACCTGGTTCTACGCCGCCTTCGTTTGTGCTTACGCCTGCTGCCTTTCCTCCGGTACGAGTCCTCGCGGTCCCGATCACGGCCCCGTCGGTAGTCGTAGCTGGGCGAGGCGTCGCGGGAGAAGTAGTTGCTCGGCGTGCCGTGTTCCCTGTCACGATCCCTGTCCCGTTCCCGGCTGTGGTCCAGGCGCCGATGGCTCTCGCCGTAGTGTCTGTCGTACGGCCTGCGGTCTGAAGAACGGTTGTCATAGCTGGGAAGAAGAGCAGCACGTTACACCATACAATCACTAAGAAGGCAAGGTAGTCAATTATTAATAGCCTCTATTATTTAACTTAAATGTGTGCGGTAAATACCAAATAAACCATATAGTTACATTTTACCATGGTACTGAGGTGCTGTATGCGTGGTTTTAACTGGCCATCGAGATCTAAATGTATGCAACTATGGAAGACCAATGGTTATTTTTTTTAAAAACTCATATGATGTATATTACCATATAAAAATTAAGTTGTTACAATTTCTACAGAGGTTACTGGTTTTGTTAATGAACATAAATTTGCATTCGCATCCCAACTCAAGCTATTACTACGGTCAAATCAAACTACTGTCAAATATGCATTTCTCAGAGACAAAACATGGAATATTATGTTTTAGCCTACACTGCAAACTGTGCCGAAGACATGTGCCATCAAAGTCAGGCAACACAAACCGGGTTTCATGATTTGGAAACAATATCACCCATTAAAACATGTAGATATTTTTTTTTCTATTAAGAAATTTATTTTGTTGAAGAAAAAAGAAAGTGTAAAGAATTCAAACACGTAAAATGTTTGTCATGTTCTGACAATAAAAATTAGTTTAAAACCACAATTAACAGCCTGGTCACAAAAGTGCAGGCTCGTAGGAAGACCGCGAGTGTTTAGGGCGCCATTTCAGACAGAGCCTATATATTGACATTTATAAAAGGAAATATTACTAATATAATATTTAAATTTCACCTAATTTTTTTGTTGTTGCAATTTCAGTACTACTACACAAGATCATACCTCCTAGATCGGGCATAGCCGGCCTCCTGCCTGTGTCCTCTCCCTCTCCTCTCACGTTCACTGCTGGAGGAGAATGTCGGTGAGCGCCGATGCCGAGGTTTTCTCCCTCGATCTTTGTCTCTGTCCCGATAACGATCTTGGTAGCTGCTGTGGCTGGCTCTCTCCGAGGACGGGTACCGTCTGGAGTGTGGCATCTGCTCAAGATATAACATAACTTTTATTAAGATAAACAAGAAAATAAAATGTGAGTGCTTCACTAATCTTGTGACTTTTGGGAGTCAACTGGCAAGTCAAATGACAGTCCATATGTTGGCAGTTTCAGGGTGGCAGGTCTAGAATGGGTGTTAAAACATTTAGAGAAGAGGCAGACAATTATTTTAATCATGAAGGCGGCTGATTTTAATTTTAATTTAACGTTAATTGATAAAAAACATTGCCACATTATTTTCTTTTATATGGTTGTTGACACAAACGTTGTTACTGTCATACAGTAATGAACACTAAAGACCAATAAGGTCTGCATGGAAAACGCACAAAAATATATACGTTTAAATATCAAGGATAAGATACAGGCCTGGACTTTTATAAATATTTATCCTGGTATTTTGCATTAAACACACATTAAGGGGAAAAAATCATACGAGGCATTAGAAAATTAATATTGCAAAGAAAAAATAATTAAATTAAATTTATTCGAGACGAGAGCATTCTGGGAAAGTAACGTTAAAATGACATTTGAAGTAAGTTACATTCTCAAAGAAATTCTGCCCCAAACTATAAGAGCCAGTAATTCGAGCCAATTTCTATATTTAGCAGAGAAACCGCAGACCAAGCTGTAACAAACAACATACAAGTAAAATAAACTACAATATATAGGGATAGATGTGATCAGATGTTTATAATGCATTATAACAAGAAAAAACGACAAATTTGCAGCAACGGCTAACGTTAACGTTAGCTAAATTTATTTTAATTCCCATTTATTTTTGTAGCGTAACGGCAAGGGAGTCAATTAATAATCGTCTCTAATGTTAAACTAAAATTCGTGCGGTAAGGTCGATAGATGACATGGTGTCTTAACTTTTAAAAACGGAAGAGAAATATAGTTTTTTATTTTCTGGCTGGCTAGCTTCTTTACGCGTCGACGGCCATTTTGAGATCTTTTAATCTTCAACTGGCCATTTCTCAAATGCTCGTTCTTGTACTTTTCGGCTGAGATAGGGGCAAAAAGCAGACAGTACAATTTTTTGTACTCACCGTTTTAGCAGCCAGCCCTGTCCGTTTATCCCAAAGAAAATCCGTGTTGACGCTTCGGCTAAATTTTCTCACTCAAGACCAAATAAACAGTGTAGAAAAAAAACTACTTCCGGTCCCTCCTCCAAAGGCTTCGTGTTTATACCAAACGCGCGGGCCATTTGCACATTCAATGTGAACAGTGCGCTATTTATTCCATAATGATAACCATCAAAAACGTGCCATATGTTACTCAAAGTGTATTTACCCAAACATAGTTACTACATGGCCACCAGTGTCTTCAAAAAAAAAAAAAAAAATCTATATATATATATATATATATAAAACGTTAAGAAGTTTGTATTAGAAGGAGACTAAATTACTATTTAGTAGTAATTTGGTTGATACTACGGTAAGCAGCATAGTTACTACAATAGCCACTAGTGTCTTCACAAAAAGAAAAAATATATATAATGAAGGAATCTAAGGTACGAGTCACGCAGTAAACTTTTTTTTATATAAATAGCGAGTTATCTTATAGGTTTTACCTATACATTTATTTTATAATTGCTTATTTTAATGGTATTGTTCATATTCATAGCTTTATTTTCCAATGCATACTTGCATATTTGACTGGGGAAAAAACACATACAAGACAAATCTTACAATTAAAATAGTTTTTGATACTTGCAAATTTTATTTACACACAAATACATGACTATTCACAGTTTTTTTGTAGAGGTTAAAAACAATAAAAAACAAAATACACTTTAATATATTGTATTATACTTTTCATATTCAATGGGTCACATTTATGGAACGCTCTTCCAGAACAGTGACACACATACATTTCTGACATGTTGATGAAAGTCAACAACACAATGAAACCTTTAGTGTTTTATGCTGCAAGGGGCAGATCAGAGCAGTCTTCCAGTGCACCGCAATGAGCCACAGCAGCAGAGCAGAACCTTCCCCTCCACACTGCCCACCTCATAGTTATAATCCCACGTCAACTCCGTACCTGCCTTGATGCGCCTGATAAAGAAAGAAGAAAGGAAAAACCACATACAAACACATTAAGAATCTCGTCTACAAGGCAATTTCAAATATGACTAAGGGACTGCTCACACAGAATGCGTTTTACCATTCCACTGCTTTACTTAATCCTATTTTACGAGTCTTGCGTCTTTTGCAGTGTCTCACACAGAATGCATTTTTCCACTCCACTGTGCTGTCACGTTGCAGAATGTTTACATAAAAAAAAAACAATGTTAACATACTCCATTGTTTTTTTTATGTAAACATTTTGCAACGTGACAAGTGTTCTAAAAACGCATTTCTAGACCTTGCGTTTTTTATGTTCCACTTCCATGCATCTTGTGTTTTTAACTGCAAAAATGCACTCTGTACAAATGGCCCCTGACAGAGTCCTTCACGGGTCCTGTGAACAGAACAGCCGACCCATTATCCGACAGCAGCACTAATTTAATTCTGTACCCGACCCACATTAAAAAGACTGCGACCCAAACCTGCATTGAATCTAATGTATTAGGCAGACAAAAATTATTTGTTTTCTCATGTAACAAGCAATTAAGTGAGTATGTGTGTGTGTGTACCAATATTATGCATTTTGAGGTGATGTATTTATGAAAAAAGACACGCAGCTTAACATGGTAATAATTAAAGGCACACTATGCAAGATTTGTACCTTAAAGGGCAACTATTATGGAATTTTGAAAATTACCTTTCATGTAATGTGTAACATAGATCTAAGTGAACAAAAACATCCTGCAAAGTTTTATATATGAAAGTTCACCATAAAAAAAAGTTATTGTCTCTCAAAAGTATGAGTCGACTGAGTCAATTTAATGAATCGTCATTTTCCATGAAAAATTATCAAATTGGCTGCGCCCACTCATTGCCAGGAAATTGAGGAAAACACCAGGAAAAACTTGAAAACATCATGTCGACAACAAGACGCTGTGTTCTGAAGTGCGAATCAAAAGTGACCTTTTTTTTCACTGCCCAGGGACGAGCATGTGAAGAATCAGTGGCTACTGCTAGTGTTTATATTTACAACTATGGATGCAACCAGCAATGCAGGTTTGAGAGGTGGGGCCCTGCCAAATCTGGCGAGAATCATGACTTGCTTTACGGCACGATGTCACATACATCAACAACATATGAAGCAGCCTCTAACACAGGGGTTCCCAAACTTTTCCATGACAAGGCCCCCCAAATACCATTAGGTTCTGGCCAAGGCCCCCCTTTGCAGGATGTGTTTTTAAACCGGCAAATGTAGAAATAAATAAATAAAACCTCTAGGTGAACATCAGATTATGTGTTTGATACCAGCCTATCAGAAAGATTATAGAGATGAACTGATTACAATTTTCTAGGCCTATTTAAATTTTTCATTGAGTTTGACCTGCCGATACAGATTTTAGCCGATTCTGATTAAATTTTTTCTAACCACTTTTCAGCACACACAAATATTTATTTTCTATTTTGATATATATATATATATATATATATATATATATATATATATATACACACACACTCACTGGCCACTTTATTAGGTACACCTGTCCAACTGCTCGTTAACACTTAATTTCTAAGCAGCCAATCACATGGCGGCAACTCAGTGCATTTAGGCATGTAGACATGGTCAAGACAATCTCCTGCAGTTCAAACCGAGCATCAGTATGGGGAAGAAAGGTGATTTGAGTGACTTTGAACGTGGCATGATTGTTGGTGCCAGAAGGGCTGGTCTGAGTATTTCAGAAACTGCTAATCTACTGGGATTTTCACGCACAACCATCTCTAGGGTTTACAGAGAATGGTCCGAAAAAGAAAAAACATCCAGTGAGCGGCAGTTCTGTGGGCGGAAATGCCTTGTTGATGCCAGAGGTCAGAGGAGAATGGCCAGACTGGTTCGAGCTGATAGAAGGGCAACAGTGACTCAAATAACCACCCGTTACAACCAAGGTGGGCAGAAGAGCATCTCTGAATGCACAGTACGTCGAACTTTGAGGCAGATGGGCTACAGCAGCAGAAGACCACACCGGGTGCCACTCCTTTCAGCTAAGAACAGGAAACTGAAGCTACAATTTGCACAAGCTCATCGAAATTGGACAATAGAAGATTGGAAAAACGTTGCCTGGTCTGATGAGTCTCGATTTCTGCTGCGACATTCGGATGGTAGGGTCAGAATTTGGCGTCTACATACAACATGAAAGCATGGATCCACCCTGCCTTGTATCAACGGTTCAGGCTGGTGGTGGTGGTGTCATGGTGTGGGGAATATTTTCTTGGCACTCTTTGGGCCCCTTGGTACCAATTGAGCATCGTTGCAACGCCACAGCCTACCTGAGTATTGTTGCTGACCATGTCCATCCCTTTATGACCACAATGTACCCAACTTCTGATGGCTACTTTCAGCAGGATAATGCGCCATGTCATAAAGCTGGAATCATTTCAGACTGGTTTCTTGAACATGACAATGAGTTCGCTGTACTCAAATGGCCTCCACAGTCACCAGATCTCAATCCAATAGAGCATCTTTGGGATGTGGTGGAACGGGAGATTCGCATCATGGATGTGCAGCTGACAAATCTGCGGCAACTGTGTGATGCCATCATGTCAATATGGACCAAACTCCCTGAGGAATGCTTCCAGCACCTTGTTGAATCTATGCCACGAAGAATTGAGGCAGTTCTGAAGGCAAAAGGGGGTCCAACCCGTTACTAGCATGGGGTACCTAATAAAGTGGCCGGTGAGTGTATATATATATATATATAAATAACACCTTATAGTTTTACCCAAACTGAATAATTAAGACAAGTTTAAATGGGTAGGCCTACATTTTCTAAATATGTTTGTCTTATTTTTCTTTTCTGACATAGCCTGCCCTACTCCAGTTCTTGTTAAAACACACTAGACATGCAAATTATGTGCATCTTAGGCACTTTTTGTGTGAAATCATTTATTTTGTCCATCAAAAGTGTGCATTCACTTTAATTGAGCCTGAGCTGCGCAGCAAAAATAGACTCTGCGCCGAAATCGCTTCTCACGCGAGGCTCAGCGCTGCTCCTGCTCGCGGTGTGAATGTACTCATTGATAACACACACGCCGAAAAAATACCCGCCACTCGCGCTTGCGATCTGAAACGGCCGTATAATTCAAGAGGTTTCCTACATGTGCGTTCCGTGTGCTCGTGTGATGCTGATGTTGCGCAATGTTAATTATGCGGCGCCCGAGTGCATCAGACCGGCATAAAATTGGCATAATATGTCAGATATGCAAGCCGGTCGCCGATCACATGAAGATCGTCCAATTCAGGTCACCAGCCAATCAATCGGTGCATCTCTAAAAGATTAGCATTACAAGTATAATGTTCAGATAGGCTATGCGACAATATCATAATGCTATTTCATAACAATACTCATAATAATATACATTATTTGTACTTAAAAAAAAAAGTTTTTTTTTTTTTTCGTTTTTCTTTCAACTTCCTGTGGCCCCCCTGGCGGCCCCCACTTTGAAAACCCCTGCTCTAACACACATTTCAGATGTGAATCATGGCAGAGTCGACGAAGAAAACTGAACAGGAACCGGTATACAGGGGGGAGGGGATCAGGCCGTGAGTTCAGAGACGGCTCTGCGCGAGTGGTATTCACGACAGTAACGTTAAATACAAGTACTCCACAGCGACTCTAGGGGTCGCTGTTTGACAAAACGGAAACGGCATAGTATGCCTTTAAAAGAAAATGAAAAAGATTCAAATGTGCATCCATCATGTAAACAAAACAAAACTTATGCCTACATCATGTGAACAATCTGCCCATACAGGCTAATTTCAACAAATGTGCATGCATCACACCATAGGCTATACAGACGCTTAGAGGTCAGTGGTAGATTTTTCCCTGAACCTAACTACGTCCTATAATATTTATACTCTAGCCCATCTACAGTCGACATCGGCCGAGTCTAACCCTATACCCTAGCGCATCTACACATCGACGTCGGCTGGGTGCTAATTCTATACTCCAGCGCATCTACACATTGACGTCAGCTGGGTGCTCTGATCCTATACTCTAACCTGTTGCTCCCATAACCAACTTGCTTCCCTATCTTACTTCCTGTGCAGCAATAATAAACAAAAAGACTTCAGCAAATGTCCTTTAAATGCTTTAATCACGGCCGGGAGATCTTCCCGAATCCCGAGCAGTTCTCAGAGAATCTCTCCCAAGAAGAAGCTTTAAGCATGGCCGGAGGATCTCAGACAAAATTCAGAGAGAATCCCACCAGTAAACACCAATGCAACAGTTTTTATTAAAATAGGGGTATGGCAAAAATGACATGAAACATTACATAATTTCCCCACAATTTGATTGGTTCTTCACAGACAAGCCCTCTTGTTACTAGGTAACCACTCAAGTTTAGACATCTGTCTAGTTTTATTTCCCAAATGTGTTATTTTTACACTCACACAACCAAAGTCATGAGTTTTCCATTGGTTTCGAACAGTACATTTTGTTCAAAGTGTTAGAATGTTAAATGTTAGAGTTATGATTAGTTTACTATCTTATCTATTAAAAATCAATCACAGATCTCCATAAATTAAAAGAATATATAGCCAAATATGAGCTATTACTGTCATTTATTTTCTTAATATTTGAGACAATTCTCTCTGCATTTAAATGCGGTTGTTTCTCCTGAAACTCTGAAACTGAAAGATAACACTTATTCAAATTGCAAATAGATTTACAGAAAGCAACCAAAGATGACAGGAACTCTTAATGACTGAAGCTGTCAATTAGAAACCTATGTTCTTCAGACTACAGAGCGTGAAAACAAATAAGCATAGGACCGTTTGAAAGCAGCTGCCTATCAGAGGGTACCGAACTGAATCGAAAAAGTTTTGGCTATTGGACCCGCAGCCCACCCGTGCCTATTGATTCCCGACCCGCACCAGCACCACAAATGACAACGTAAATATTCCACCTGTTACAACAAATATTAGCGGTTCACCCATCCGTGCAGGCATCTGTTCCCTGACACGGCATTCAAAAACACGGCACTCAAGTCAAAAGAAGTTGAACATTTAAAAAAAACGCATCTCTTTTTCATTCCACTGACCTGCGTCTCACGTTTGTAACTGCAAAAACACATCCGTCTAGCATTACAAAGAAAACCATGATTTCAAATGTAAAACATTTAAATAGAAAATTTGTGCAGTTGAATAGAAAACACACTCCGTGTGAATTGGCCCCTAAGAATTTAGTTAATTTATGATCATGAATTAGGAAACACTTATGAAATCCATAGTCAAGAGTTCCCGATCAAAACGTGGATAAACATCACTCATTTTGAAGTAGATCAACACAATTCAATAGATAATCAAGCTGTTATGAATCAAGGAACTGACTTGCTGGCAAAGAACGCCACCCATGGGAACCGGAGGTCATGAGTGTCCACGAAGACGTTCTGGACAAACAAATTTGGACTGCAGCTATGCTGTTGAGAGAGGCAGGATTAACGGTAAAACAAAATCTAAACGTGCATCATTTTTACAAATTGTTGGCACATTTACAATCACAAAAGGCTTAGGTTTAGCTTACATTGATGTAGCGGCTGATGTTGCCCTCTTGTCTCGCGTCAACAATGTAACACGTCTCCTCGCCATTGAACAGTCTGCGGGTGTTGTTGGCAGACAGAGCTGTCCTCGTTTTCTCATTTTGTGTGTCAGTGATTTCTAATGGTTTTACTCTTCTCTGGCAGGACTTTATGGCAAAGCAACGCTTTGGACCTGAGGTCTCTTGACCTAGAAACACAAATTATAGACTCAGCAAATTCAATGAAACACTAAAAGCATAAAATGATGAAAAATGATTCAAGAGAATAAAAACTGACCATTCTCTCTTATTTGTTTGGTCACTTTCTTCTGAGCATCTTTAGATGCTTCATGTGGCGTATGGGATGGTATTGTCGCACCTAAGGACTCATCACAGACTGAACAGGTAAAGAGGACAGGCAAAGAAAAACATCAGGCAAGTTTGCTACATAATAGAGCAACATGAATGATGGAAAGGAATTTCAACCTATACACCTTATTGTCCATGGCTGCATCCCAATTTGCATGCTATGCATCCAAAACTGGATTTAGGATTAGTCTGTTTTATATCAAAGATAAAGCTAAAGCAACTACACAAGCATTTAAATGTTGTCGAACATAAGTCATAATAAAATTATAAGGGAAAATGCAAGGGAATACATGAACTTATAAAATTTACAAATTGAATGCAATTTGAATTGGAGAAGTCTCTGTCGAATGCATAAATGAAAATTATATGTAAGTTTTAAGGTCATGTCAACACTCACATCAAACAGTTTGAAACAACGGGGCCAGTCTTAACACTTTATTAAAAGATTTTATGATGTACATCTATAGTATGCCCTAAATTTCATACTCTCTCATTAGTTACTAATATGTACTTTCCCCATCACTAGCAAATTATACAAAATGGGACGATTAAAGTCACGATTTACTCTCCATCTAACTCGGATTATTATTGTTAACTAAACCAATATATTGAAATAAAGCTGAAATAAAATAAAACAAAATTATTAGATGAAAAACTTAACCTAAACGAAACTTAGAAAACTTCAGGTAAAAAAAATGAGATAACTAACTAAAATAAGTTCAAGCACTAAAATGAATAACTGGAAATAAATAAAACTAAAAAGTAACTAAAATACTTAAATTATAAATCAAACCTAAATCGTAAAAAGAATTGCTAAACATTTAAATGAAAACTGAACCTATAAAAATAAAGGCTAATTTAAAATATTGATAAAAACTATAACAGTATGTAAATAACACTCGCATCACACTGCATCTTACCTTCCATTTCCTCTTGTTCTGTGACCAGCTCCATAGGTTCTTCTCTTTCTATGAAAAAGGAGAAAACATTTTCAGTTACACATACAAGTAAAAAGACACACATTTGCTTGGTTATATGGTGAATATAGTTGAACACACACAACACACCTTCGCCACTGCTAGTCTCTTCTTTGTAGAGAATTGTTTTCCGCAACGGCCCTGTTTTCATGGTTACGGTCTTCTTGTTGCTTTCGACCTCTGTGTCCGAGCAGTACGCCTCGCTCTCATAACCCTCTTTCAGTTTCTCCACCCCCTCAATGAAGTCAAGGTTGGCCAAATAGTCATTGCCGGACACGGTGTCGTCTTCATTCACTTTATCTTCGTTCACTATTTTACCTATGAGGTGATAGAAGGAGGTGGTAAGGAAGTAAATGTTTGGGTCTAAAAGGTTTTCGGTTCAAATGCATTATTGCTTACCAGTGAAAACGCAGACGAATGTGCCCTTGGCCACATCATCTCTGCAGCGGATGCCCCATCCCTTGTGCTGTGTCATGAAGAGCTCCAGCCGCAGCTGCAGACCGTGCTGAACCAGCCTGTTGCTGCACATTCTCGGGTCACAGCGGCACAGAGGGTTACACTCGTACACCCTACAGACATGGAAAGAGAGTGAGAGAAGAGCGAGGGTGTTTGAAAACATAAGTGCAATCTCATTTTCAGTGTTGGATTGTCATGCATTACATATAAACAGGAGTTATGTAATTAGACAACTTTTTCAAGTAATGAGTAAAGTAGCCCATTACCTTTTACCATTTACTTTTTCAAATAAGCAATGCAAGTTACGTTGTTTTCCCATGTATTGACTGACACCTCTGTTCCCATGTTGAGAGAAATCGGGAATAAAGAATAAATGCAGAGGTTTTGTGTGCTGTGTGAACATGATGGTTATTGTAGTTCTAGACTAAATGTGAGCAGGCATTTACTCTATATGGTGAGAAAAAGTAACACAAAAATAACGTAACTTTCCATTAAAAGTAACTACGCAACATATTTAATTACTTTTTTTAGGGAGCAACGCAATATTGTAATGCATTACTTTTAAAAGTATTAAAAAAAATTTTTTAAACTCATTAACAGCACAACTTTCCAACATAATACTCCTTGAGCAGCAAATCAGCATATTAGAATGATTCCTGAAGGATCATGTGACACTAAAGGCTGGATAAATTATGCTGAAAATTCAGCTTTACCCTTACAGGAAAAAGTACACTGCATTTTATAATATATTATTAAAATAGAAAACCGTTACTTTAAATTTGAATAATATTGCACAATAGTACTGTTTTACTGAATTTTTGATCAAATAAATGCAATATTGGTGAGCATAAGAAGCTTAATTCAAAACCATTTAAACAAAATCTTACTGACCACAAACTTTTGAATGATAGTCTATCTAGTTATGCACTGATCTGGAGCAGATCATGATTACGTTTTTTTCAATAAAATGAACACTGTAGCAATGATGCAATACATCTGATTTTGGTGAGGCAATTCCGTTGTAATCAAACAGGCATCAGACAGAGGGTGTTTCTTACCCTGTTGGCAAGCTTGTTGGCAACCTCTTATGTGTGTATCCAGCACTAACATCTACTGGACCGCCACTGCATAAGGACGTGGCCCCAATGGTCAGCTGGTGGCATGCGCACTTTGACCTGTCACACATACAAATAAAATGTGTTTAACTTAATAATATCATCCATAACTTAAAATTCAAACCAATTTATTTAGTCAAGCACCTGTCCCGACAGCCATCTGTGCAGTCACAGCCGATCAAGAAGTCCAAGCTTGTATTGACGGAAACACCTGGAGCTGGAATTCTGTCTTTTGTGTAAGTGACATTAGGAGCAAGAGTATTGTCCACTTCATTAATACAGGGCACCGGCAACACCTCCCTACCCACAGAGATGTCCGGCAGGTAGAGGTGAGGCTGGCCGGTTGATGTGGAAGGGGGTCGGGCGCGATTCACAAGCACAAATGGGTCCATACAGAACATTTCCAGGAAGAGGAAGTCACAACGCGTTTCAATCAAGTATTCTTGCACTTCCTGCATGTCACACAGGCTCCGCCCACAAGGAGAACGATAGAAAATGTGGAAAAACACCTAAAGAGAGCGAAGAGGAGACATTACGATAATAAAATGCTGCCATACAGAGAAACGCTTCCTTTCAAAAGTTTGGGGTCAGTAAGATTTTTAAAGAAAGTAATACTTTTATTAAATAAGGATGCTTTAAATTGATCAAAAGAGATAGTAAAGACATTTATAATGTTACACAACATTTCTATTTCAAATAAACGCTGCTCTTTTGATCTTTCTATTCATCAAAGAATTCTGGAAAAAAGTATCATGTTTCCACAAAATATTAAGCAGCACAACTTTTCTCAACATCGATTATTATTTTCCATAAAAATGTTTCTTGAGCAGCAAATCAGCAAATTTTAGAATGATTTCTGAAGCATCTTGTGACACTGAAGACTGGAGTAATGGCTGCTAAAAAAATTATTGTATTTTAAAATTACATATTTTAAAATATTTTACAATGGAAAACGATTATTTTGAGTTGTAATAGTATTTCACAATATTCCTATATTTATTTATTTATTTTAAATGCAGCCTCGCTCAGCACAAGACACTTCTTTCAAAAGCATAAAAAAAATCTTACCGGCCCAAACTTTTTAATGGTAGCGTACATTCAATATAGTTGAATGATTTTATAGAATGCCAAATGAATCAACGTCCTCAAGCTCCACCCACCTTTCCATCGATGCGCCTCCGAGCAGTCATTCGCCGAAACTTAAAAAGCAATGGGATGAGAAGCGGATTTTGACCATGATGCATGTTGACCTGAGATGGTCTTACCCCATCCAGACATGCTGGACAACAGCGATGATACAAGTATATGGACTTGTACTGGTCTTGCTCTGAAACATGCTCCTTTTCCTCAGAAACATACTCTTCTTCCTCATCAGGGGCGGGTCGTTTTGCACTTCTGGAATATAGTGTGAGGTGGTTGGAGGTTAGTATTCCATACCATCCCATATTTAACTAGTACAAGCCCTTTACTCACCTTAAATTTGAGGTACTGATAGCCATAGCAGATTTTGCTGTTCGCATACTTCCCTTTGACACACCGACAGCTGGTAAGATGGGCGAGAGCCTAGACAACTTCTGGATGATGACCTTCGGCTGGAAAGCTGCCGACATGATATTTTGAGGGGAGATAGATGGTGTTTTGGTGACTGTGGTATCAGATTGTCGGGTCACGCGTGCGGGAGTGTCAGTTGCTGAGGTAACAGTCGTTGAAATAACTGTCGGTGAGGGCACTTTTGTCGAGGAGGACGTTTTGTTGTGCTGAGGCACGGCATTTTCTGCTAAACAAAAAACAGAATTGGAGATAAATACTAAAACAATAAAATAATACACAATAGAAAATGTATAAAGTAAACCAATTTTGCAAAAGAATAAACTATAAAGAAACTATAAAGAATCAGAACAATATGTAGATATCTTTTCTGGGCTGTATGTGTAAACAAATGTTTGAAAATAAAACATCAAGTCTTTTAAGTACTTTAAGTATTAATGTATTTGATATCACTTGATTAAAACCATAATGAATAAAAAAAATCTGAATGGGTGTTTGAAATCAGTTAAAACGTTCTGAGACAAATGAGTGTCAGAAACAGAAAGTTGAGCAGCGCTACTTTGTGTACAGGGGTAAACACTGTTTTTGCTTTTCTCCATAAGCTTCACTTACTGACAAACAGTGAATCTCTGTCTGTCGTTCTTGTTCAGACCAAAGCAAAAACCGGACCAAGTTTTTATACGCCATACTGTATTTTAAAATTGAAACGGTTGTTGGAAAAGAAAATCGAATTCAGATTATAATGTATGCAGAATTAGTCACTGCTTTTTGAAGTGCCCAAGATAACAATACCATGCACGATAATTATTGCAATGTACTATATTACAGAATACGGACACAGGTCTAGTTGTAAATGTGCATTCAAGAGAGAGGAAAAGTGAATGAATACCAAACACAAAAAAGCTACCGGTTTTATCAGGTTGTTGAGTTTTCTGTTGAGGCGATTGTTCTGTTCTCTGTGGAGTGGTTTGTAGTGGTTTGTCTTTACCAAGACGTTTCTTGATATTTACAATGTGTTCCAACTTGTCTGAGCCTTTATAAATCCACTCTTTTTGCTTGTCTTTCTGAAAAAATAACAACACATTTATTAGCATCAAAATCCAGCATTCAAGATCAGAATCTCCTTAAATCTGTCAGTGGGGCTTGTCAAGTGAGTTTAGAATATGAAATATGCTGTGACATTCTCCTGAAGTACCCACTGACTTTCATGTACCTTTGTATAAAGGCACTAAATTATAAGATTCAGTTGAAAGGTTAGAATCAGGTTCACAGAATAAAACTAGCAGACCACAATGGACTCAGTTTCACCTTGTAGCAGATCTGGATCAGGCTGCCATCCAACTGAAGCACCGTGCAGGCCTCAAATTTGCCATTTCGCACCGCCTTGGTGTCTTGCCCTATCCGAAGCACCACAGCAATGGGGTTGGGAAAGACACGTAAATATTCCTTCACCAGCGCCCGACATTCATCATCCTCAATGTCCCTCCACACCTTTTTCGCTGCAAAGAAACAGAAACGTTAAAAAAGTTCACTTTTAGAAGTCAAGCGTTTTCAGGGGATTTATTAAACTAAGACTGAAATGGAGTATGGAAGAGAATCTCTTACATTGTTTGCAGACAACATGAAAGTCTGGCAGTGCCAGATACGCTGTCAGGCCATCATCATAAAACACCAAGAACCTGACAGAAACATTTTGTACAACTTTAGATATTATCTCTATGTTTTTGGAGGAAGAAATACTTTCTACATATATACTGCAGTCATAAATTCACCTCATGCGATTCTTGCGCTCAGGAAGCTCAACCAGCACACCAGCATTAAACAAGATCTTTCCTTTATCATTTTTGTAGCTTGCCACAACACGACAGCCAACAAACAAATCCTTGAGCACAGGACGCATTGCAGGGGCCACATGATGAGCAGACAGCAGAACCTGTTTACCATGCTTAAACTCCACTTTATATTCGACGCCCTTTTCTAAAAAAAGAAAAAAGGATGAGACAGGTCAGATGATTTCATTTACAACCAATGGATACCACAATGAATAAGAAGAAATGCTTGCTTAGTACAAAAACACAACCAAAACCTTTCCTCCTACATTTGTTTTGTTTGGAAAGATACAGAATAGATCATTCTTACCCATCGTTTGGACTTCTTGTACTGTTCCTTGACACCACAAGTTGGGTTTCCTTTTCCCCAAAATTTCAGAGCTGACTTTGAGTTTTATCTCGGGAAGTTTATGTGCTTTAGAAGACCCAGAGGACTCTTTTGATGAAGGCTTGGAACCTAAGAAGAACAGTGACAAAGGAAAAATTGTGTTACTGACTAGATGGATGGGAGCGGTGACGAAAACCATGTTATTTTATACACACTTATTTACTTAAAAACACTTACTATTCTAAACGCACTTATTTTATTTTTTACTGGACATTCAACCCCACAATGTTCTAAACCATGTTATAATGTCTTTTTTTTAAATCTTTTCTGGTTGAATCTTTGCTGAATAAATAAAATAAAACTCACTGACCCCAAATATTTGAAATGAAATATAATTATTTTAACTAAAATGAATAATAGAAATCAAAATTTAAGATTATTCATAACAGACTAGGTACATCTATAACACAATATGCAATGATTACGTTAATATACCAAGGTATAGACTGTATAAATAAAAAATAAAGCTTACTTTTTTCAGCTTTGGAAGGTTCCGCAGAAGCATCATTGCGGAAGGTATTATCAGTGTTATTGGTCGATGCCTTGGAGGGGGGTTCAGGAGGACCATTACTGGGGACAGGACTAGCAGACGGCTGGTAATCTGCGTCCTCTGGGTCAGAGAGTTCCTCAAAACTATCTGCAGGTGATGGTGGACTTGTTTCTTCTTGCAGGCTTGAAGTGCTGGTGACGGACCTACAGTTTTTTGTTTTAGAGGTTTTTTTATTGGTCGATGCCTTGGAGGGGAGTTCAGGAAGATCATCAAGATCATCATCACTGGGTACAGGACTAGCAGACGGCTGGTAATCTGCATCCTCTGGGTCAGAGAGTTCCTCAAAACTATCTGCAGGTGATGGTGGACTTGTTTCTTCTTGCAGGCTTGAAGTGCTGGTGACGGACCTACAGTTTTTTGTTTTAGAGGTTTTTTTATTGGTCGATGCCTTGGAGGGGAATTCAGGAAGATCATCATCACTGGGTACGGCACCAGCAGGCGGCTGGTAATCTGCGTCCTCTGGGTCAGAGAGTTCCTCAAAACTATCTGCAGGTGATGGTGGACTTGATTCTTTTTGCAGGCTGGAAGTGCTGGTGACGGACGTAGAGTTTTTTGATCTCAGATTGGCTGATGGACTTGTCTTGGGCACAGAAGGTTTAGCAGATTTGCTCCTTGTTGTTGGCTTTTCCTTCTTGTCCGTGTATTCCGAATCACAACTGGCAATATTCTCAGGTTCTTCTGAATTCCTCGGCAACGATGACACTTCAGAAGAAGTCTTTGTGGTTAACTCAGGCTCAGTCTGGTTTGTTTCAATGAAAGCTGTATCCTCACTGGGAGTAGTTTCAAGTTCTTCAGAATTGCAAGGCAAAGATGACACTTGATGAGAAGTCGCTGAGGTCGACTCAGGCTCAGTCTGGTTTGTTTCTATTAATGCTGTATCATCACTGGCAAAAGTGTCCATTTGTTCTGTACTGCTTAACGGCGAAGACACTTCTGAAGGGGTCACTGGTGTCACTTGAGGACCAGACTCATTTGATGCTATGGATGCTGAATTATGACCGGCACTAGCTTTCAATTGTTTTAAATCACCTGAAAGTGAAGGGATTTCAGGAGAAGTCATTGCTGATAATTTAAGTTCAGTTTTAATTGTTGCACTGCGATCTGAATTGAAACACTCAGCCTGTCCTGAATCGCTTTCAAGCAAATGTATTTCAGGAGTCAATGCTGTCAGTTGAGGTTCAGACTTCATTTCTGCAATGGATTTTGAATTATAGCTGGAATGCATTGTGAATAGTTTTGAATTGCTAGGAGGCGAAGACATTTCTGACTTTACAACTGTCAACTGAGGCTCAGATTTTATTTTTGCAATGGATCCAGAATTAGCACTGATAATAGTTTCTGGTTGTTTGCTTGGAATCAAAGACATTTCTGAAGGACTCACTGCTGTCAATTCAGGTTCTGTCTTGATTAATTTAATGGATGTATAGTTTTGACTAGGAGCGGTTTCGTGTTGTTTTGAAATGTTCATTTCATAAGCTGTTATTGCTGTCGGTTCAGGTTCCGTCTTAATTAGTCTAGAATCTGAATTATGCCCGGCAATATATTTAATTTGTTCTGAATTGCTGAGAAGTGAGGACATTTCAGGTACTTTCAAAAGAGATTCGGTCTTAACTATTGCAATCGAGTTGTCTGTTATTTCCATGTTCGATGAGGGTTTGTTGGTGATGTCGGATGATGATGATGATGGCGCTGCAGTGCTTGCTGAGGTTTTGTTCACCATCTGGACTAAGTCCTGAACCAGTCTGGATGACTTCTGAATGGCCATAGTCACCTTTTCAAGCTGAAAGAAAGAAAAATAATTCATAAAACAGACTAATCAATGAAAAATTAATAAAAAACAATGAAAAGAGGAAAATGATAAGTGCTAATTAAAATCAGCATGTGCAACACTATTTTAAAGTTAACATCCTCACCATTGGTTCCAAGGTTTCTTTGGTGGCTGCAAAAGAATAACCAAAATCATGAGGCCCAAATGCTATTAGATTTTTAATTACAATGCCATAATTTAAATGTATTATTATTTCAAGCAATTATTATCTGTCTCTTACCTCCCAGATCAATGACAACAAGATCATCATCATCATCCCCATTACAGACACTAAATTCCTGTCTATCCATCTCATCATCATCTGTGATATGAATGACATCCTGTGGTCGTGGTCCTCCTCCTCCTTCCTCTTCAGAGTCCTCATCTTGGTACTCCAATCCAAGCATTCCATAAAGACCCTTCATCACCGACTCACACTCAAGGACTGATCTGATATAAACACAGTCAAAGGGTCACCCAGACTTTCAAGATATTGGCATTAGTCACTGAAAAACACAACTTACTCGCTGGCATTGCTGTACAGAAGGCGGGTGTAGGTTGAGTCTCTCTCCTTCAGCTTCACCCACTCCTCCACCTGTGCAAGCTGTTCACGTCTCTGCATCAGATGAGGGTTCCGGTCCACCTCTTCCTGGATCCAGCGCTGCAGGTCGTCCTTTGTCATCCTCAGGAGGTTCTCATCTCCTGCGCTACTCATGGCTTTGCTGTTGGAGCAATATAATGAAAAAGGTCAAACATTTTGTACTATTTTTGTACACTGTTTAACGTATGACATTAGTGCTGCATGTTGTATTGTGATCAACTTGGCAATAAAGCTCTTTTCTCCTCTTTATTGTTTAAGTATTTGTACAATATGTGTACATAACTCTTTATTTACAGTTTAAACAGCATGACTGACAGATCAAAAACTACAAAGAGGGTATATAACACAAATTTCAATAACGTCCTTCCTTTTACATTCAGCAAATGTAAGGCCCAATAAAACCAAATGTTGCTACACGTTGCTATGGCAATATAGCAATTACATAAAGCAAGGTAATTTCATAAGGTGAAATACTTACTGTCTAGTTTTCCCAACTTGCAGCTGCTGTATTTTGGAATCCTGAGGAGACTTGATTTATCTGGCGTAAACTATTCCGCTTGTCGTTAATGCACAAAGTCTGCCACTGCTGCAAGGACGACTCTTTATGGATATCCTACAGCCTCCGAAATTACATAAAACACTAAAAAGTGCGCAATAAAAGAACTAAAAACACATGGAAAGTAACAATATGCCCAGGCTGTCGTGTGCCTGTATGGTAGCGGATGTAGAATCTACAAGAGACATTCTGATTGGACCAGTGCACGTTGACGCGGGAGGATTAGCCACGCCCACAAATCTTCAATCACTTCAAACCATGCTTCAAACACAACAAAGACCAAAATAAATGTAACTACCTGTTGGACGTTTTTTATTTTTGAGTTTGGTTGGTCTAAATGATCATTATTGTAGTTTAAAGCTGCATCGTGTGATTTCTAGAAAATGTTTTTTATACATTATAGTATGTTCGTCAAGTTCACTCATGGGCGCCGTATTGTCACGTGCCATCACAGCGATGTGACCAATCACAGTGGTTTTGTTAGTGTGTATTTTATCTTTAATCGGAAAAGTACGCAGTTCTCCAGATGAATGAAAAATAGAGTAACATTATTATGTGGACTTGCTTTATTTTGATAAACATGTTGCATATGACACAATGACAATTGCATAAATAATTATTCAGCTAAAATGTGCTGAAATGTAGCAGAGGAGAAATACAGAGCAAACTGTACAAAACTGTGTTTCTGTAAGCCTTTGAATATTGCCCACATTTTAGAATGCTAGAAAAGTTATCAATGCAAAGAAATAACATGTAGTGACCAATATGTTAAATAAACTAATATTTAGCATGTGTCTAGAGCTCTTTACGGTCTGTGTCAGTGTGTATGAACATTACAATTTAACAAAGATTTCAGAAGAAAATCAGAAGACTGAGAAGTTTAACATTATGGAACCATGAGATATTTATTGATATGCTATATTCTTATGTTAACATTTATTTTCTTGTCATTTACATTGTTAAGCTGCACTGGTGGTCTTTAGTTCACCATGTTCATCCTCCATCTGACCAGTGTTGTTTTTATTTAGAGGGTCCTTGAGAGCCATAATTTCCTGTATCTTCAGGAAGATGTCACAATCGTATGGAAACCGATTTCTCTGAAAAAACATAGCTGAAATTAAAAAAGCTCTTTATCCCAGTATTTGTCTTATTATGAAATCACAGCTAGAAAAAATAAATTACTTTATATTTTACATATATTTAAGTCTAAAATCCTTTTCGAAAATGAGTTTTCTACATCTGACCATTGCCTTTTTTAGGGTGCCGTCCTTTATAACTGAATTTGTCCTATTAGGGTAAATAATTTTTGGCAAATTGTCTGAAACTTCACACACATTCACATTCAAATCCATTTTCACTCTCTGAAAACTACTGAAAATGTCTTAGTGTTTCACAAAAACCTTTTGAGTTATTGATTTTACAAAATGTGCAATAAAGATGTCAACATTGGATGTACAATTATATAAAAATAAAAAAAAAGTATATATATTCCCAGTCTAAAATGACCAATGGAGCCTTGACAGCATGTGACCAAACATGATTTTAATTTTATTGGCTGAATGGGATGTCATATGATAATACTAAAATGTAATTATTTTTTTGGTTGAATGTTATTATTGTATTTTAAATGCAATTTGCTATGCGTCATTTATGACGATACACCAGAGGGTTTTAAAAAGGTTTAGGAAGAGTGATGAGACTCACATTGAGAAAAAGACGCAGAAGTCCACCTTCACCCTGGCCTTCCAAAGATGAGAGGAACAGCTTGAGTGACTGCTCAGTCAGTTTATTTCCTGAATTATCAGAAAATAAAATGTTACAGCCATAACATACTAGTATGTTTTACTCTAATACTGAAATAAAATCAAGTCTGAAATGAAATCACCCGACAGATTCAGAGAAGTAAGGCATGTGTTTCCTGGATGAATGACTTTCCCTCCAGTGTGCACAATTCCAGGATCCAACAGAGGAATCACCGTCTCAACCACCTCCACTGTCTGACATACAAATGTTCCCATGCTTAATGTGAAGGATGTTTAATTTTCAAAGCTCTTATTGTAGCAAAGAGGTTTCCTAAACATTTAGGAAGTTATTTTCTCTGACTTCTTAGTCCATTCCATTATCTTATCCTGGACTAAGATGGAATAGAGATATAAATATTAGGCAAGTTGATAGATTAAAAAAAATTCAAGCCACATTAAACTTGTGTATAACCATTTTTAAGTGATACCGTTGTGATCAAAATAATTCAACTCCCATTGCAAATCAGGTTTATAGGCAAAATGTACAGACTTTCAACTGTTTGCAATGAACAAAATCAAACAAAAGTAATTGAAATAGCTCAACACAACAAATGTTTCAAGTGGTTTCCCCAAATTCAACTGAAAATGCATCTTTTAATGACTTCCGCAGTCTCAAAATTATTCATCCCCCCTGAATAAAATCCCTCACAACAGAACAAATCTGCAAAACCGGTGTTGTCTCAAGCACACCTGATGCAACTAATCAAAGGCTTCATTAGTTGTACCAGGTGTGCTTGAGCTAGAACACATGAAATATCTGAACTGGCTAGGTTAGAAATATGTCAAAATATATGTCATAAGTCAAAAGTATGGTCAGGTCAAGAGAAGATGTCATCGCCCTTCACAAACAAGGAACAGGATACAAAAAAATAGTGAAGGAACTAAATGTTCCAAGAGACACTGTTGAAAGCATAGTTTGCAAGTTCAAAGTTAAAGGAACGGTTACACTATCAACGGCAGCAATCAAAAAAACACTCAAATGACTGCAAAAGACCTGCAGCAAGCTTGCACAGTCAGGCGCGTACTAACCGCATGCGGTTTCCATGCCAGAACTCCAAGACATACACCACTACTGACCCAAAAGCACAAGAAAAGTCAAATCCAATTTGCTCAAAATCATATAAACAATCAAAGTCAATGGGGACCATCAACTGCCCGGTAACCGACATTCTTCAAAAATATCTTATTTTGTGTTCAGCAGAAGAAAGAAATTCATACAGGATTAAAACAACTTGAGGGTGAGTAAATGATGACAGATTTTTCATTTTGAAATAAACTAATCCTTTAATTCTCAGTCTCCAGTGCAACCTTTTTACAAAACTACAACTTACCTAGTCTCCAGAAGTGCAAGGTGTCAGGTTCTCAGAGACTTAGCTAGGGCAAGGAATCCTGAAACACGACCCTCACTTAATGAGAATCATAAGCTGAAGTGGTATGAAATAGATGAAGACTGATTTTTTAAAAAGTGTTATGGACATATAGGTTGAGAGTGACTCATCATGACTTAGCGGCTGTGGTGAGGGAGTCATGGTGTGAGCTGCTACTAACAATGAGAAAGTTGGACCTTTCAGGGTAGGAGATGGACAGGAAATGATCTTCCAAAACTTACTTCTAGATTCTAGAAATATAAATTCTTCAAACAGTGGTGGTCCTTTAAGAGTCACTCTCAACCTAGTCTCAAGATTTCAACTTGGGATTCTTAAGTGAGGGTCACGTTTCAGGATTCTTTACCGTAGCAAAGTTTTTGAGAACCTGACACCTTGTACTTCTGGAGACTCTGAGTAAATTGAAGTTCTGGTGGCACTGGAGACTAAAGGGTTCCTGATGGTTCCACACCTAATTCTTCACATTAAATCTTAAGACTTTTACAGTTAATTACTTTTCTTATGTGGTGAACAGTACATTCCAGTTTATGGCCAGGCCCCTCTCTGTCCGTAACAGTGGACAACATTTTGCTACATTTTGATTGGATCCTGGTAGACTAACACAAACAAACTGTCCAATGGCATCAGATAAATATGCTAGGACAACAGCCAAACACCTCTTAGAGGGCGAGAAGACCTCTGAATCACCAAAACACAACAGTATGATCTTTGTGACACACACGAAAAATCACTTATAATGTAAAAAGAATTCATTACAATTGGTTATCTGTATCATAAATTGCAAACAAAGTAGAGACTATATCTATAGCATCTGTATCTATAGAAATCTATAGAAGTACCAAATGATTCATTAACCATTAAGATCAGTTAAATTAAATAATAGACAAATGTATTAAACTGAACAAGAAGAAATGCAAATCAAAAGATTGATAGTAAGAGCATTATGAAAGGCAGTTACTGTGAATGAAACATTTATGTAGATGAAACATTTATTTTGTGTAGTGAAAAGGATACTTTGTGATTTTGAGTATTGTCCCAACACAGATGAAAACATGTTTGAAATGTTTGAAAAAAGTGCACTATTGATGATCTGTTGTGATAATAACACTGAGAGTTTTGAAAATGTACACCTTACTTGTGAAAATAGTACCAAAGCGAATAAAAAAACAATGTCTTATTTGGCCGATTTTACATAAAAGAAAACATGCTTACCAATTATGTTATATAAGGCTATATAATCTATATAAGGCGTTTTTCACTTCCAGCCATCGTTAATAATTATATATAACTTATAAATGATTATACAAAATTAATAGTAGGTATTAAGATTGATGTGGTTTGGAATTGGTCAAACGTGCTTGGAAAAAAATATGATCAGAATATCGACTTGCCTAATAATTATGAAAGCCCTGTATTCTCTGGCTGAAATGTGTTCAAAATGTTTGACAGATTATATTATTGATTACAATACAGATCATATAATAATGGGCCAATAATAATTTCATGAAATATATAAAATGGACTAAGAAATAACTTATTCACCCATATACATTTTTATAATGGGATGAATTGTTAAATTAATTCTTACCTCTTGTTCCGACACTGGCAGATTCTTGTCTCTGGCTCCTGTCTTTCCAGCCTGACTTCGGGGAACTTTATCATCTGAGTGAAAAACAAGAAGTGAAATATTCACTGTACATGTAAACCATCAATTAGCTATAAAATGCACTTCTGAATCTCAAGCAAATAGGAGTCAAATTAGTTTAATTACCTTTCTTGGCTACTTTCGGCTCCTCTTTCTTGGCTACCTGAGCTGGCACTGGTTTCTCCTCTTTTTTAGGGTTGTCCTACACGTGAACATGGTTAAAAAACTGTAAACCATTGTATTTGCAGGTGACAATGCAGGTGACAATATACAGAAATATAGTGGCTAGCATATTTCATGTGTGTTGGTTGGATCCGGCGACGTTCCTTTAACCGCTGAAGGTTGTTGGCAAAGTCATGAGCCTTTCCAAAAATGCTTTACCTTCTTTTTGGTGGTGTTCTTTGCAATCTTGTTGAGGCGATCCAACGAAGAGCTGCTGCGGACGGAAAGAGGCTGCTCCTGTGAGTCTGCAAGACTAACTAGAGATGGCTGGATCACTGATTGTTCAACTTTAATTAACAGCTTCCTCCTCTCAACTATCTCCTCATGTGTCAGAGCAAAGGGACCAAGCACCTAAAGAAAGAAATGAGAAAGAGTCTCACAGTCTAATGTCTCAAGTTAGGCAAAGTAAGGCAAATGAGACGTACAGGTGAAACTCGAAAAATGTGAATATCGTGCAAAAGTTATCATTTTGATGATTATGGCTTACAGCTTATGAAAACCCCAAATTCAAAATCTCAGAAAATTTTAATATTACATGAAATCAATTTAAAAAAAAAGGATTTTAAATGCAGAAATGTCGGCCCTCAGAAAAGTATAATCATGCATATGTATATAGTTATATATACAAAATGTATTGGTTTCACCTTTTAATTTGAATTACTGAAATACACAAACTTTTGCACGATATTCTATTTTTTCGAGTTTCACCTGTAGTTGTTAATAGAAGTTCATACTGTATGTGTACCTCAGCCAAACGAGCTGCTCCTTTATCTCCTATATGATTGTGGGATAAGGACAGACATAGCAAGGAACGGTTGAGACGCAGACCCTTTAGAAAGAGGGATGGGGGTATTTAAAACTCAATTTTAAGTGTATGCAGTCTTGACATCATTAGAAATTGTCCGAACACCTTCAGACGGACAGACTTAATTTCTACACACCTGAGCAATGTGATTTGCACCTGCATCACCAATGCTATTAAAGGCCAGGTTGAGTGACAGGAGGTGTTTGTTGGCAGTGTACAGAGATGAGCCAATCAGACGAGCTCCTTCCTCTCCTATATGGCTGTTGCGTAGTGATAAGTCTGTCAGCCTAGCACAGACATTATTTAAAAAGAGCTGAGTGTAAAAACTACAAATAATGCATTTTGATAACATTATAATACATTTAAGTACTATATTGCAGACAGCAAATGTATATGTGTACCTAGTTAACCATATTTTGGGGACAAATTTGTACCCAGAAGTTAGCTAAATTTGACAGAATCTTATATGTAAAAATAGTGCAAAAATACATAAAGTGTTCTTTTAGGGTGTAAGGCTGAAAATCAACAAAGACTTGCTTTCCTGTTCCAACCCCCTCCAAGGGCCATTTGGAAATCAAATGGTCACACTTTTAGTACGGTGGGGGAAGTTGTAATCTTCTGATTGGTCAGTTTGAATATACCTGATTTGGGTTTTATTCACATGGTGAAAGAAGGAATAAAAGAATAACCCTCCAAAGGAATGTTCAGAGAATGCTCTCTCTCTGAATTCTAACTGAGGAGAAATGAACCCCTTTTATCCTACATATATATTCTATAATATTCACGTGAGAATTGTATAAACATGTATCCAAAATCCCTATCTCATGATTTTCCTTTAAGTGGTCTGGTCTATGTTTTCTTGAAAACTCTAATGGGTTAATGTTTCAAACTTTGCAAACTATGGTTAACCAAACTCACCTATACCATGTTTGGTCTTTATGAACTGGTACTTTGAAGATTGAAATAATTGTGTATATGATATGTTTCTAGCTGCGCAACATATTACAAGAAATCTTTCATAGTTTCTTCACCAGCAAGTCAACCAGCTGCACATGCAAGTGAAACAAAGATCTATAAATCAAATTCTCTCCCTTGGAAATGCCACCTCCTTATTGGGGGGGGGGGGGGGGGGGGGGGGGGGGGGGGTGTGTGTGTGTCTCCCCCCTTCGCTGGGGCCCGAGGGCCCAGCAATTAGTGAGCACCATCGGCAATGCTTTCATGCTCCCAAAAGGGAGTCAGACTGCCTTTACTTCAATGCAGAAAACTGCTAGCCCCTGGACTCATATGGGCTCATTCAGGACAGAGAGAGAGGACTCTCTCAACCAACAACGACTCCAACCATCAACGACTTCAATTTTCAACAACTTCAAGAATTGTTCCCAATACAGAAATGCAAGGTATACATTTAAATGAGGTGCTATGAAAATAGACAAGCTGATGATTATTTTCATAGTGAGATGGATCTTCTCCATCGTCCCCTTTCCGGGTTCCCATTTCCTCCTATCACTCACCTATTTATGTATTTATATTAGGGCTGTACAATATGGCCAAAATTTTTATCACGATATATTTCTTAATTTCTTTAATTTAAAAACACATGTTGCTGAGGGACATTTTGAGTGTTGATGACACCCTGAATTCATTTTGATTGAGGAATCTGAACGTAGTGTTTACATGAACGCTAAACAAGAGAGATCGGGTTGATGTGCACGTTTATGTCACAAGCTTCAAATCAGAATAGATTTTTTGACATGTGCACACTGCACACATATAGTTTCCAGCTGTTGAACTCTTTGATTATTCATTTATTAATTATTAATTAAAACAACATTCCCTTTTATGTTCATTCATGTTTATTTGATGCTATAAATGAACTAGAAGGAAGAGATGATCGGTTCTCGAGGAGCTTTAACTGATGCTCTACAGCGATCTGTCAGACACATTAAAGAGCCACAAAACTGTATTTCTGTTTACATTTCTTGACAAAATTGTCAAATTTGAAAGTTGAGACTTTGTTTCATATCAAAAGTAACCTGTTCTGTCCTGTCTGTCAGCGCGTTGTCCTCTCAGCTCCGCGATGTATTTTGTATAAACGTAGCCCATGCTTGTAATGTATATCGAAATATCGGAAATGTGTTTAAAAATCATATCACCGTTATTGAAAAAAATTTATATCGCGATATATATTAATATTGAATTATTGTCCAGCCCTAATTTATATATGCATGTTTCTTTAGTTTAATTATGTTTGTGATTTAGTTAATAAAACTGGTGCACAATATGTATTTGGTTCTGATTTGCTTGCAACACAATTGTCCCTTTACGATTTTGATCTAGTTACATGCTCAAAGCGCTGTACAAGCTAAGAAATAATTATTCTTCCGTGGCCATGGAAGGTACCTTTTTCTTAGAATAAATTAATAATCAAAGAGTTCGTTGGACGAACTGATTCATTGATTGTAATATTAATTCAGCCACATCAAGTTAATCCAATTAACTGACCCAAATATTCATAATTAATCATAACAAGTTATTATTGATTATTAATATTCCATAGAGCTGATTCGTTACATTATTTAAAAATTTGTGCTGTGTAATATTTTTGTGGATACCGTGATACATTATTGATGAATGGAAGGATTATTTGATAAATAAAAAGTTCAAAACACCATTTATTTGAAATAGACATTTTTGGTAACATTATAAACATATAAGTGTGTGTGTGTGTGTGTGTGTGTTTAAAAATAATAATGACTCACATGCTGTCCTCCCCTATAAGTAAGTGGTAGCTCTGCTCAGGGAGTGGATTGCCATCCAAAACCACTTTCCTAGCAAGATACAAGTTGGTAGATGATGTCATCAGATTTTCCAGTATTTATTATCACATTATCATAATTTTATTTTCCGAATATATAATTTGGGTAAGATCTACCAACAGTTTGCGGCAGCGCAAACCCTCTTTTGGCGTTAAAACACTACTGTCAGAATTTACTAAAGACACACAGTGAAAAATTCATACTGAAAAGGCATGGACAGGGTTATTTTTGCAGCTGACCTATTAATAATTGCATATGCATTTGTAGTAGTTTCGCTTTCAGACGCAAAATTTATGAGAGGAGACAATTTAAATGAATAATGCAAAGTGATTAACTAAGGTTAACGCCATTATTTACGCCTTAAACCAGACTCTAACAGGTAGTTTGCGTTGGTCATTCTGGAAATGATCCGGCTCTGTGTTCTTTAATTTGCACGTCGTCAGTAGATCACGCACAGAACTTTCCATTTCCATCAGCGTTTTTTTGGGAATTAAAAAAAGTAGACCTATAGCATAATTTCATGAAAGATGATCATTTAAGACTTGGAAATATGGCTTACATAACATTCTGAGATCTAATTAATGTTTTCTGGTGTCCCTATTATGCTAGTTTTGGTCTCCCACAATAGGTTATCATGCCTCCAAGGTCAAAAAACACTTTAATTTTCTCATAAAATACATCGAAGCATCTCCTCTGTGTCTAAAACTGTTCGATAAAGGATTCAGTCTCTCTAAACCCCAGAGATTCCACCCGTACCAGATGTGGGCCGGATCTGGGCCTACACTCCTTTCCAAGAGCCTACTCTCCTCTGATTGGTCAGATTGCCCAGTCTGTTGTGATTGGTCTACTGCTTACAGCGCGTGTTGGAAACGACGAAAAGATACCATATCTGAATTGTGCACATTAGTTACAAACCTACATAGGTTTGCGCAAGAAGTAAGGCATCCAAACGTAAGGTAAATCTTTTCAAAGTTCGCAAAAAATCCCAAAAACAAATCAAACAAATTTTAATTAGGTACGTTTCCATTAAGTTGTTCGAGCGGATGACGGTGGTGTTGTAACCTAGTAACCAACAATAAATAAAACACCATCAGCGGAAACAGCCAATTAGTCACGTGGGTTTAATGTTTGCTACGTCATAATTAATTTGGCAAATGCGTTTCCATCTCCAATTATTTGCATTAACTCTAAGTCAAAAACCACTTCAAGCGAGAGTAAAAACTTTTTTGAAAATGTAGGAATTTTTGTTGTTGTTGAAATTTGCCGTTTCCATCACTCGTTTCTGATGCGATACTTCAAAATGCGCATAAAAACAGGGTGATGGAAACATAGCTAATAGCATTTATTTTGCGTAAACTTAAATCTTTAAAACTTTGCAGACCTTTTACATTCACAAAAAGCTACACATTACATGAAAGGTAATATCTGAAAAAGCATAATAGGGGCACTTAAACCATATGAAACACACTGAATATGGGTCTTATTGGCACTAAAAAGGATTAATGATGGGAATTTTAGACATTCTAGCCCTTAAAGACAGTTTGACTGTTCTCACCTGAGATTTGAGCACAGAGATACTGTGTTTCTCAAGGAGGCGAAAGTGCAATCCGTCAGGCCTACACACCACATGCTGCAAAGCATTGCCATTATTGGGAAATGGACATAACATACTGTTTATTTGCAACACTAACATCCATAAACATACATACAACACACACACAAAAGCTCACTGTAAGCACTGGAAATTACTGAGGGATGGCAATGTCCTGCTCAGCACCTGAAGCATCTTATCATCCACCTTCCATCCTATAAAAAATGTAAATAATAATAAAAGACATTTTGATATAAAATATTTCTTAGGAGTTTGAACAACTGCATCTAATAGTTCACAAAGAAGCAACGACCTTACCAGATATCTTGACTGTCTTTGACTGGTCTTCATTCTCCAGCTCTATCTTAAGGCAGGGCTCAGAGGACCATGTTGTCATTTGACTTTCTAAGGATTGCTGAGATTGATTGTGTTCTTCAGTCCAGGATAGTTTTTTTATTAGGAAAAATTAAGAGTTTTCTGGTGTTAAAAGGCATCTTTGATAGGGGAGCAGAACACAATTGTCTTATGTAAAACATATTTACTCATATTTACCCATCACAGATTTTAACTGCTTCAGCTTGACAGAAGGGATCTTTTTCACACCCATGAGTTTACACAGTTCTGTGAAGTCCAACTCCAGATTTCCTGAACACTGGTAATCATCTAGTGCGAGTGATACCACAAAACATTGACATTCAGTTGACTTTAATTGCCATCTTGGGACATGGCATATATTTTGGTTATAATAAATATCACATTATCAAAATCCAGTCTGTCTTTACAGTCGGATAACGTTACCTGCGGTTTTAACGTTAACGTTAGATGTTTCCTCCTCAATCCCAGAATCCACCTTGTCCACTTTCTCTTTGGAGGATTTCTCAACTCGTTTTCTCATCTTTTCAGTGGGAAACTATTTAAAAAATGTAAAACCCAAAACAAAACAAAACAAAATAATTATTTTAAATCAATATAAACTAACTTTGCTCATTCAGCACTAGCGTTGTAGCTGGCTCAGGTTGTATTCCGTTGCCATGCCAACCTTTGAAATACAGGTGTTACTTTTGAAGCCACCTAGTGGATGGCGGCAAAAAGGAAGCCCTGAACATAGAAATATATAGATCCCTCATCAGATGTCGTCCGCCATATTGGAAGGAGCAAAGATGACTGCGTCTGCAACCGTACTTGACGCATGTATGATGAATCAGTATTAATATCTGCAACAGATTATTTGGCTAAATTTACACAATACAACAAGGCGGCGTCAAATAACACGACACTAAAAATAAACCATAGTTTAAAATCCTGTAATTTTGAATTAATACAGATAAGAACCCAAACCAACATATTCTCCTGTAAAAGGTTATCCCACCTCTTCGGGAATTTAAATCTCGGTGAAATCTTCTTGAAGCAACCAAAAGCTGCGCAATGTTATGCATAGATGTGTATATATCTATGAATGATGTGTGTGGCATTGCATCATTGATTCTTACCAAAGAGTATACGTTCTTTGTTCTTACTGTAACATGCTGCCCGTTCCAAGATGGCGGACGCGGCGACGTGTCTGGTGCGGTCGAATGTGAAATCTCAATCTACGTATATAACTATGTCTCTGAAGACCCAAATTGAACTGCTCTGGGGTGCGTTTCCCAAAGCCAAAGTTCCAAGTTCCATGTTACCAAAAGAGTTCAATGGAAATTGCGAACATAGTTGGCCAACGGTCCCCTGTTAAAACCCAGATATCATAATGTGTCAAGTAATTACAAGAAATATTAACACATTTATTTAAAAGAAACTGCAGGATGGTTTAAAAACAAACGAAATAATTTCGGCTCCATCAAAAATGTTTTATTAAGGAATATTTTTTTTCTGGAGGTGTTATGTTATAGGAAAAGATGACCTACAGACTAAATTGAAGTAATAAATGTTTTCATAAATATATGACACCTATGAACCTACATCATTAACTACATCAATGTCAATATATGTGAAAACATCAGTTATGTTTGGCATTAAATTAGACAGCAATAAAATACAAGGTATTTATTAAGTTAGTGTTTTCTTTGCAAATGTATTTGGCAGTTCAAATGATGGTACACAATGTCAATGTGCTACGCAATAGTTAAAATTCACTTTATTTGAAGATGTATTGACTGTCCATACAATTAAAATACGATTTGTCTGTATACCTGGAGTAATAATGGTTATGACCTGGTAAAGAACTGCATCACAGATTCTCTGCTAAATGTATGAGCAACAGGCAAGTATATTCACAATAATGTAGTGCTTTTTATTAAAAAACAAACAAAACAAATAGAATATAAAACAAAACAAAAAAAGTAAAAACCAACAGCATCTTCATGACTTTATAATTACAAACTTTGAACCAGAGTGGAAGAAGTTTCGACAAACTGTACACAACATCACAAAATGCCTGCCAGTCTGTCCATATACAATGCTTGCATCTTATTTTGTGATTGTCTAAAAATAACTAAACAAATCACACAAAAACACACAAATACAAGAAATACAAGCATTATATTTATGACCGCTATCACAAAAAACAGAACAATCTTTTCTCATTTGAAGAACAAAAAAATTAAAAAAGAAGATTAAGAACATGATATCGGGTTGACAGCTTCTTTTTCTGCCAAAATATCATTTTACATTTTTATGTTGGTTTGTTTTTTTAGTGTTCAACACTTTGCAGCAAAAAAAAAACGAGGAACATTATATCTTTTTCTCCTCAAAAAGTAATAATAATAATAATAATAATAATTATAATAATGTTCATATTAATTATTACAGTGACGGGTGCCAGGTCTGGGGTCACTGCAGTGTCCCCTTCGACAAAGTTCATCAGACAATCCTCCCTCTCGAAATACGCTAAATTCATGTTTTTTTGGGTAACAAGGTTTCAGTCGTTTATGGAAATTTGTAGCGATTATTATTTATAATGTCTGCCACTTTCTCCTCCACTTCTCGTAAAGTTACATGTGACAGTTCTGTCAATACAAATCGTTTAAGAATGGTAATAATAATAACAATCATAATAATAATACATATAGGGCTGAATCCTGTACAATACAATACACAAAATCCATTATCAAGATATTGCTTTTGTAGACATTTCTCACATTTTCCTGTCTGTATATATACATAGCTTGGCACTATACAACTTTCCTTTTGTTTGTCAGTTTTCATTGTTGTTTTTTTTCTGTGTCGGTCCATCTAAGGGGTTTGAAATACTTATCTGTCATAGTTGAAGCTTTAAGGGCAAAACAAATCTCATCATGATTTTGTATATAAACATTCTCCATGGCAACCTGAAAGGCCATTAAAAAAAATGAAAAGAAAATGAACAGAAAATGACAATACTAAAACCTCGACCCAACCCCATCCCACCCGCCTTACAAACCACAAAAAATATGACATCACATGATTCAATAAGTTCTTGTGAATTCATGAATTGAACTGTTTATTAACTGCTGTCAAGCCCTTAGTTGTTTTCTCTTTCGTATTTATATTATCAGAATGGGCTCACACACACACACACACACACACACACACGCTCAACAAACACCGTAAAGAATCTCACACACTACCATAAACAAAAAACGCTCAAGATCATGGCATTCTAAGGCGTTGTATATATTTAAAGCCAGCGCGCCTCCACTGCTAGATTTTGTTTTGTTTTCTCATTTTTAGCTGGTGAATTAAATACTTTTTTTTAAAAGGGGGCGGGGCTGGCACCCACTCTAACCAATCACAATGCCCACGATAACAGAAGCGAAACATTCCAGCCCAGTCCCGAAGTCCCAAATATGGATTCCCCCGTCGTGCTCCATTCCTAATGTAATTGCAGTATAACAAACAAAAAACAAAAAAAAAGAAGGTAATATACTTATTTGTTTTGCTTTATCATACAGCATTCATCAATACTGTGTGAATGTTAGTGTGTCTTATCCATTACATCTCCGGGGAGCGAATGATGTCCATGTTGTTAAAAGTGCAGTTAGCCAACGTTCTTTCTCAGCTCTCCTTTCTTTCTCTCTCTCTTCTCAGTCTACGGGCAGTGTGTGTGCGCTACACTGCACCTCCTATGTCGCTCCTATTTCTGTTTTATTTTTTGCCTCGTTCTGCTCTTTCTTGGTCGGTTTCAAGTCATTGCCACTGTGGACCACAAGGTGGCACCGGTCTCCCATTTTTTTTCTACTTGCAGCCAAAACGAAGGCCAAATTTAGTACCACGCGCTTCCTTAACAACTTAGTCGTTGGAGACGTTTGACCAGTAAAGTCGTAGTTCATCCATGACAATTGGGTTTGAATTTCAAGGCGCTTTTCTTCAGTTTCAACTTTCCTATGTGTGACACTTGCACTTTTGAAACGCATCAAGGTTGACAACTCGCAGCAAATTGCGTGTCCTCAGTGCACGAAGCTCGGGCTGGTCTCTCTTGTTGTTCCTTTAGAAAGAAACTGCAAGATATAAATATCCTCCCACCTCCATTTTCCCTCTTTTTTTTTCAGGTGTAGTCCACCTCTGCTCCTCGATATCCATTATTCTCTTGCTGCTCTGCAAGCGTGCTCAGCAGAGAGTGCTGTCAGCATTACTTCCTGCAAATAAATTCGCTCAGTCCAAGCGTCCGTCTGCGGAGGCGGCGACCAGAGCCTTCCTCGAGGAGATACGTCACATCTATCGCTGTGAAGAAGACATAAAGAAATTGTATCAAACTTGAACGTTTTCATCAAACTTGCATTACATTAGTTGCAGTGTGGGGCTAAAAGAGCAGCTTATGAATGCACATGATGTTTAAAAATTGTAAAAAAATAAAAATAAAAATAAACCTTTTTTTCAATGAATCAAAACAAAATATAGTTATATTAAATATTAAAACAAAGTATATATATATATATATATATATATATATATATATATATATATATATATATATATAATACTATACGCATATATATATTAATAAAAATGATACATTATTGACCATAACATTTATGGCTGAATCTGAATCAGCCAGGTCACATTTCAACCTGAAAAAAAAAAATCTAAATTAAAAATAAGACTATTTATTTTGTAGTAAATGTAATATAGCTATATTAAATAAAAAAATAAAAAAGTAATTACCTACTTTTCATATGTATTGTATATGTATATGCATGAATATATATGCATGTGTGTGCATGAATGCGTGCTACCTGTTGCTTATGTTTTTACTTACAATGTGACTAAACAGCTTTAGTGCTGTGAATCATGAGAAAGGTGTGTCCTATCAGTATATGCATGAGTGTATATGCATGCTATTTTGTTGCTTGTATGTTTTTCGTTTTTTATTGTGATCAACAGATTTGTTGCTGGGAGCCATGTGAGAGGCCTGCCCTAGCAATGTATGCATGAATATATATACATGCTATTTTTTGCCTGTGTTTCTGTTTATTATTGTGATGTATATTTTTAGTGCTGGGAACCATGTGAGAGGTGTGTCTTAGCAATTACCTGTAGACCTTTAGCACTGATTGCCTGCACCTGTGTGTTTGCTTCTACTTGTGTGTCTTTGTCATTATAAAATCAGTTTTCTACCTGTTTCACTATGCCCTGAAGAAGGCTCCATGCCGCTACGCGTGGGCGTTTTAAAGTTGTCCGTTCAGGACATGTCATTTTTCTAAATAAAGACATTTTAATTAAGGAGTGCCTCGGCTATCAGAGAATTCTTTCTCTACACTGTCTCATAAAAAAGTAATACTATTATTAATATGAATATCATTTCCAATATAAAACTGTATTTATAAATATAAATAAATAAAAATATTGCCCATAATAACATTCATGGGTGAATCTCACAAAAAAAAAAAATGCTGGTCAAATTTCACCCCTAAAAAAAATTAAACAAGTCATTTTCAAAGAAATCTTTCTCCTTTCAAAAGAAATGTAATTTATGCTACTGAATGACAAAAATGGAGTCATCAATAAAAGTGCTTTTATATTATTTTACAACATAATCAAAAAGAATGAACAGATTTGTGAAAGCAAGAATGGAATTAGGTTGCAAGATACTGATGTGATGTAACTAAAGCCTAATATTCTCAGTCTCACCATTCTTGCTGGGTGCCTGATGCAGCAGATCGAGCAGAATCTTGTTCAATCGTTCTCTCTGCGCTTCCCTCCTTCCCAGGATTGATGGATGAAGAGGTGAAGAGGAGAGCGAGGCTGAGCACGGGGCGTCCAACACGTCCTGCCCTCCTCCTCCCCTTTCCCGAGAGCCCTCGTCCATGTCCCTCCTCTCTCCCCTCTCCTCACCCTCCTCTTCTTCCTCCACGTCTTCCACCTCTCCACCTGTCCTCCTTTCCTGTGATGTGGATTGCTGGGGAACAGGGGTGCTGGAGTCCTCTTGAGAGGTCTCCACGTCTCCCTCCGCTCCTCTTCCTCCACCCTCGTCCCCATCTCTCGAGTAGCCGGCAGACAGCCGGTCACATGATGCGCTGGGGGACGGGTCTTCATCGCAGTTTGTTGCACCTTTGGGCCGCTCACTCTTCCAGGCAGAACGGCCGCCGTTCCTCTTGTAGTTATCCGGCACATAGTGAGGCTGTAGAAAGAGAGATAAATTCATGAAAATGTAATGGAAGCACCACGACCACTTAAAACTAGTTTAGATTCAAACAGTCATGAGTTAAGTGGGGAAAATACAGACACAATGTAATCAAATTAACCGACTCCATAATGCCACTTCTGATCTAAAACAGTAAAAATATGAACAAAATATTATTTTTACTATAGGGCTGTCAACGTTAACGCATGCGCTAAATTTTTGTCCAGTTTGACGCGTTAAAATATTTAACGCAATTAACGCAACATCCATTAATTTTTGTCATCCTTTGGCTAGCTTTACGTTATATGATCCCGCTCTTATTCATGCAAATGCTTTTAAACCATTCATGCGTCAATCATAAACCAATCATTCTTAAATGAACGTAAAGAATAGTGAGAAAACGAGACGCGTGTGAGATCCGAGAAAAGCCAGATTAATAACAGAAAAAAGTTGTGATAAATCGAGTAAATTTTTTTAATCGATTGACAGCACTATTTTTACTATATTATACTATAATAACATTTCTGGGTTAATCTCAGAAAAAAAATGTCAAGCTCAAATTGCAACCTAAAATAAAAAATATATTTTTGTAATATAATGTAACAATTATATTACATATTAAAGCTCAAAACATTATTATGGTTGGCATTTATGGAAGAATTTTAAAGAATTGTCCAGGTCAAATTTCACCACCCTAAAACACAATGATAATATTATTAACATTAATAATGTTACTTCCCATTTACTGTCAAACTGTATAAAAAAAAAATAATAATAATAAAAAATAAAAAATAAACTATAAAACAGATGGACAATAGATGTTATTAATATTACAAATAAGTAATATTCTTTTCATCATTTTCCATCTTAAACTGTAAAAATATTAATAAAATAAGTTAGTGACCAAAACAACATTCAGGGGTAAATCTCAGAAAGAAATCCCCAAATCAAATTTCACCCCACACAAACATATTAATTAAAAAAAGATAATAAATATATTTTGTAATATAATGTGATATAATTATATTAATAAAATGTCTAATGTTACACATAATAATATTATTAATGTTGTCATGCTAAAAAAATTAAGATGCCCCCGTTTCTCTAAACCCCTCCTTTGCGAGAGCTTCCTCTGCTCTGATTGGTCAGATGGCCCAGTCTGTTGTGATTGGTCTACTGCTTACAGCACGTATCGGAAACAAAACTTCCATTACAATAACTGATCTTTAGCTCCGTAAGCTTCCTCAGCGCTTGATACACAGTGATACGAACAGTTAAGCTGGCGTCGGTTTTACCGTATCGATTCCAGTGCTAGTCCTCATCCTTTGGAAGTGCATGCAAAGTGAATTCACAGCACAGAAAACAGCGTCTTCTCGACATGTCGACAACACGACATGTTGCTACATGTTGCTTCTCAGCTACAAAGTAACTAACCTTTTACATTAACAAACAGTTATTTTACACACTGCATGAAAGGTAATATTCGAAAAAGTATAATGGTCTTTAATGGTCCTAAACCATTCGTCTTTATTTTTTTCTTAAACATTTCTTCCCCCTCCACTACTCACAGAGAAGTCTCTCTTCGGCGCCAATCTTTTGGGGAAATGGTTGAAAGCATAGGGCTTGGTGCACACCGGGTATCGGTTGCGGTGGATCTTGTAGAACAGGTGTGCCGATTTATCCAGCCGGTAGTCGCAAATGTAAACGTCCTGTTCCTTTACCCCTTTCGGACGACCTGAATCCATTAGCAAGAGAAGCGGTCATTAGCATGCAAAGAGTGTTGTGTTTTCAGCATGGTTCAGTACATTTCATGGAGTTGATTTTTTAAAAACGGTTGTATGTGTGAACGTCTCACCCTTGCAGTAAGTATACAGGTCCAACACACAGCACATCCCCACCACTGCCTCCAGTGGTATGATCTCATAGAGAGGCACTCGGAACAACTCGTTATGATAGAAGCGGCGGGAAGGAGAGTGGTGTGTTTCATGGGGGCGGAAATAGTGATGACCAAAAGCAAACCTTTCACCTCTACAGAAAGAGAAAGAGAGTCCAGATCACATTTAAAGATACAGTTCCCCAAAAAAATTACAATTAATTCCAAACTCGTAAGACTTTAGTTCGTCTTCGGAACACAAATGAAGATCTTTTTGATGAAATCGGAGAGCTTTCTGTCCCTCTAATGACAGCTAAGTAACAACCAATTTGACGCTTCGAAAGTTTATAAAGACATCGTAAAACTAATCCATATGAATTGAGTGATTTGGTCCACTCGACCACTTTATCTGATGAACAGATTGAATTTAGGCTTTTATTCATATATAAACATTTATCAACGCAGACATAAGTTGTGGTAAACGGAAGCTCAAGCATGTTCACGTGACGTGCAAGAACCAATGAGGTTCATTCTCGTATTACACAGCACGTTTGAGCTTCAGCAAGAACCAATGAGGTTCATTCTCGTATTACACAGCACGTTTGAGCTTCAGCAAGAACCAATGAGGTTCATTCTCGTATTACACAGCACGTTTGAGCTTCAGCAAGAACCAATGAGGTTCATTCTCGCGTGTTACACAGCACATTTGAACATGCGTCAAGGAGGTTCGGTTGAGCTTCTGCTTTATGTTCACTGATCAATTATATGTGAATCAAGTCTCTTTTGAAAATTTGGACTAAACCTCTCTATTCATATGGATTAGTTTTACATCTCTTTCTGAACTTTTTGAAGCGTCAAAGTGGTAGTTGCACAGATGGTTAATGGAGAGAGAAATCTCTCAGATTTAATTTTTAAAATAACTTCATTTGTGTTTAAGGTGTCCAAATAAAGAACTGAATCAGAAAGTCTTCAACAGTGGGAGTTTGGGAAATCTCACTTTTCATTTTTCCAGAGTTTCTCGATACGGAAGATGTCCAGTTTGTCTCTGTTGATATGAGACAGGAGACGGTATGATTGACGCACCGGCTGGCCTTCTTGTGTGCGTCTGCTGTCCCGCATGAGGTACACACAGTCACCTACGACAGCCACACGCAAACAAAAATACATATATTGTATGCTTACAAATATAAAATCCAAACAGAACATCATTTCATCACATTTGAACAAAAATGGCAAGATTTAAGTCTGTAAGATTTAAATGTTTTTGAAATAAAGTCTCTTATGCTCACCAAGGCTGCATTTGTTTGATCAAAAATACAGTAAAAACAGAGATATTTTGAAATATCACTACAATTTAAAAGAATTGTTCTCCATTTGAATATATTTCAAAATGTCATTTATTCCTGAGATGGCAAAGCTGAACTTTCAGCAGCCATGATCCCATGTTCCACGTGGAAACCCTGATACATTTTTTCAGGATTCTCTGATGAATAGAAATTTTGCATTTATTTGAAATAGAAATCTTTTGCAACATTATAAATGTCTTTACTGTCACTTTCGATCAATTGAATGTGTCCTCGCTGAATAAAAGTATTAATTTCTTTTTTAAAAGAATATTGTTCAAACTTTTGAACGGTAGCGTGGATTTCATTTCATTTCACAAACACACATACACATACACACACACACACACACACACACATACACATACACACACACACATGCACATACCCTGATGCAATAGTAAGTCATCACGCAGCAGGCATATATAATAGATGGATCCTGATTGGGCATAGCTGGGTTGTGGCACCATTGGGACTTCCTGTTGCAGCAATGAAAGGAAATGCATAAAAGACTAAATAAAAACCCTTTCAAAAGTTCAGAACTTCCTGAATGACAGAAGAGATTTAAAGTGACCTTTAAAATGTTGTGATAAGAGAGCATATGGCTGTTCTAAACACAGTCGGAGAGGAAGAATGAATTGTAAGGTTACACGGACTGAAAGGTCACATACCCTGTCCACTGGACGAGGGTCACACAGCTCACAGAGATAATGCTCCACTTCTGCCTCCAAACGCATGCAATCACAATGCTGCCACACCTGACAGACAGAAACACAGAACATATATATATATATATATATATTACAGACGGTTTCAAATCCATACACAACACATTACATGAACAATAGGAATAATTATAGAATAATCAATAGTTAAATAGCTTACAGTTGTTATTGTTAACTAAAACCAGGGTCCGAAATTAACTTTTTGGCTCACCTGCCACGGGGACTGGTAGATGAAAAAATCCACCAACCAAGCATATTTTTTACCGGCCAAAATAATAAACAGCCTTTTTGTGTCACATATACATTAATTTATTTTTATACACCTACGATGACAATTTCAGACCCCTCCATGATTTCCAAGAGGGAGAACTTGCAAAATAGCAGGGTGTTCAAATACTTATTTTCCTCACCGTGTATATATATATATATATATTTAAAAATGTGTCATTATAATTCTGGTCTATTATTTTCCATTTTTACTTTTATTTACACACACATTACACAATTTACACACATTAAAATAATATTTTTGTGGTGGTGCCTATGAAAATAGTTCTGTACAAATGAAATGTATTAATTGTATATTTAACAAAATATATGCAATAATAATATATTATAACTGTTTGTTTTTTTTACTACTCAGGAGGGCGCTCTGTTCAGAAGTTGACCACGTCATGTTAGTTTTGGAGCTCTGAACAATCTGCCCTGCTGTTTGTGCATTTGTTTGTTTGCGTGTGTGAGCAAGAGTGACAGAAAGTTTGTCTTTTCTCTTGGTTTCTTTATGTAATTCGTCCCCCTTTTCGTCTGTGGGTTTTCGTTTCAAAGGTTGGCTCACTGCAGGTAAATGTCGTCATATAACAGTTAATAAGCGGCAGCTAACTGCAGACCGGTGGCACCTAGGCGATGTAACTTACAGTATACACCGTACGAAGATAGCTGCAGTACTAGCTAGCAACAGACGGCCTCTAGCGCTCCAAGTCTTGCGGCACTGTTTACCTTACGGCCCCCGAGACAGTGCCGCGACTCCCGGGAGACTTGGAGCTCTAGAGACGTTCTGTGGCTTGCTAACCTCGTCCCCAGATTAGTGACTGGAAAACACAACAACTCCGAGCCATCAAGCCAGATATTTTATAACATTACAAAATGCAATTGTAATAAACATTTTATTACATTACTATTTTAGTATGAACATTCACCCGCCAGTGTGGCGGATAGCCTTTTGAGATTTACTCGCCAAACGGAAAATCTACCCGCATTTGGCGCTTGGCAGGTGTTAATTTCGGACCCTGACTAAAACTACAAAAAATATTTATTGGTAATACAATAAAATAAAAATTTTATAATTTTTTTTATTTATGTTTCCATACTTTTGACATGCACTGTACTTATAAGTTTGTTTTTGAAAGAAATCTTTTGTAACATTATAAATGTCTTCACTGTCACTTTTGATCAATTTAATGCATCCTTGAGGAGTAAGCCGTATCAATCACGTAGCACAAATGGCATGGGATGACTTGCACACTAAATTTAAAAAACTTATGTTCAGAGGTTTGTTGAAAAATATGAGCACATACCATGCACTTCTCACACTGGATCATGAGCCCTTCGTCCTTGTACATCCCACAGATGCAGCGGATTACATCATCGTCTTTGTCGTGGCTGCCACCTCCGTCATGGTGATTGTGGGCGTGGTCTCTCTCCAGCGAATCAGAGCTGTCGGCCTCACTGGCCGTCTCGCCTACAATCTCATCAATCTGGACAGCAGCCTCATGACGCGCGCCGTAGTACGCCTTCCGCAGCCGGCACACGTCACGACCCACAGCAGATTTCCGCCCATAATATTTCTGTTGAGAAGAAGAGATTAAAGAAAGTGCTGCAAAATAAGCCAGAGAAGCCTCTTTGGTAACACTTTATTTGAAGGGGTGTGCATAAGACTGACATGACACTGTCATAAACATGACATAACACCTGTCATGAACATGAAGGAGTCTTTATGAATGTTTATGAATGTTGTCATTAAGTTTCATTCGGTAAATTATGACACTTTTAATGCAAAGTTGACATTGTTTAAAATGTCTTTGTTATGACAACTTGACATTACCCAAGACAAAAATGTCTTGATTATGACAACTTGACATTAACAAAGACAGAAATGTCTTTGTTATGACAACTTGACATTAACCAAGAAATCATAACCTGTCAACCTGTCACAACTTTGGCCGTCATGACACCATTATAACTGTGTCATGAATATTTTACTTGTCCTCAAGTAAAGTGGAACACATTGTACTAGTTATAAAGATGTCATTAAGGGTTATTACACTGTCAAATGCTTTAAGTTTGATAATTAGACCTGTTATGACATATTTGTGACAGGTTGACAGGTTATGATTTCTTGGTTAATGTCAAGTTGTCATAACAAAGACATTTTTTGTCTTTGTTAATGTCAAGTTGTCATAATCAAGACATTTTAAACAATGTCAACTTTGCATTAAAAGTGTCATAATTTACCGAATGACACTTAATGACAACATTCATAAACATTCATAAAGACTCCTTCATGTTCATGACAGGTGTTATGTCATGTTTATGACAGTGTCATGTCAGTCTTATGCACACCCCTTCAAATAAAGTGTTACCGAATCTTTAAAGAGTTTTCTCAGTGTGCAAAACTACTGAGTGCGTCTTACAACTCTTTTGTCCAAATAACTTATTTATTCATTATACTTGAGTACTTATATTAATTACAATAATTTTTATTCATTATAATTATCCAATTATCATTCATTATAATTATATCATAATGATTTACATTATAGAATACAGTAATCATATTTGTGAGTAAGAAAAGAGCCTGAGAAGTGTAACTAACCTCAGCATTGCGAAACACTTTGAGCATGTCCGCATCAAATGCCTCAACGGTTTTGTAGTGTCCAGTGAGGATCTGCTTCTCTATGGTACTGAGATCTAGTGGATCGGTGACCTTTTCATAGTACTGTATGTTTCTGTAGACACACATGAACACAGCACAAAAAGTATTGCCATGAAGGATGATGACATTATAGTGACCGTAAGACTGACTCACTGCAGTTATTAATCATCAGACTTTCATAACCATATCTGCAGGTCTCAACTAAGGCAATGTTCAGACTGTCAGTTCCAAATACAATTTTTGGGCATAACCGATTGGAATCTGATCAAACGATATAAAGCTGCACAAACCAGCCTCCTACAATTCTGCCGCTGCCTCATAAGACATAGTAGCCCAGCATAGCGGCTACATATTTTCATATTTTAAATAAGACAACATTTGTATTGTCCTTCCACATTGCTATTGTTGGTTTTTGGTGTATCCCTCCCGATCAACGCGACATCATTGCCATTGAAACCAGTGTGAACATAGCCTAAAGGCCCTGATATACTCATGGCGGAGTTCATTTTCGTTCTTGGCTTAGGGGTAAAAAGACGTTTGAAATGCGGTATACTGTGGTATACTGTTAGCGCACATCCCGCTGCCACCCACACTGCTGAGAGTGGTGTTTAGATGAATTTGTAAATATGTGCTACTCGCTTTACTTTCAACAACACAATAAACACACATAACAGCAGTGAGAAAACAGTCAATTTCTACTATAAAGCAGCTCTCCAGCTCTTATTCGTGACATCTGACCTCGACAAACTGAACAGAAGAAATGAACCGGAGAAAAGTTCCACATCAAATAAGGCAGAGCATCAGAGCACACCTAGCTATTACATCATCGCCACGGACCAATGGTAGTATGAAGGTGTTTAACAGCCGAATATATACTTTTACGGAAGGTTCACTTTGGAAAGCAGTTTTGAACTCCCAAAATGAACTCCAAACTAACTTTGTTTTATCCTGATTTAGTTTCGAAAAGACGTCACACCAGTTCGTTCTTCAAGTTCGCTTGAAGTATATCAGGGCCTTAAGCCTCTGTCTGCAGACCATTTAATACCAAATAAATATTACCAAATAACTAGTACAAATTCATATTGTAAAAAATCTGTATTAAGAATATAATATTGTTCTCACCTCTTCCTAGAAGGCAGGTTCAGCAGCGGAGCAGCAAGAGTCTGACCAGATGAATCTTCAAAGTACAAGCAAGCAATCGATTATGTGAGTGCGTAAGTGCGAACAAGTCTCATGACACTGAAGCAATAAAACAAAAATGCACTAAGATTAAATTGAAATTAGATTCAACATTCTAGATGAAATCAAAAGTAAAGCCTTTTGCAGAATCGCATACCTCACTAATTGAATTTTGCATAACTAAATAATTTGAAATGATATTTCCATCAGAACAAATAACTAACGAGTGTCAGCGTTTAGTAATAAGTTCACAACTGATTACAGTCCAGTCAACCAAACTGAGAAACTACAGATGTGAAATGCATGTCAAACTCAGTGTAACTCCATTATGCCACGATTACGACTTTGGTTCTTGCTTTGCATAATGAAAATGATTATGCAGCAATTAAAGCGACTGCCAAAAATAAGATCAATAGCATAAACTGCAGGTTTTTATGGGTTTATGTGTGATGAATGAATTAGTGTCTGTTTACCCTTGTAGCTTGTGATCATGTCACAGATCTCTTTGAAGATGTGTGCCAGGCGTGCAGTGCGTGTAACTTCCGTGTTCTCCTCGGCTGCCGCAAGTCTGCGTGTGCGAACAGAGCGTGACGTCTGCAGCGCTGAGAACTGAGTCAGAAATACATCTGGAAAAAAGAAACAAACGATGCTAATCATGATTTACTAACTGTCGGAATAATCAGGAGTAAATGACAAACTTGCATGCATTATAGTAGTCAGCTGACATGAATATTATTCACACACCTGACTTGATGTTGCCGTCATCGCGGATGACTCCTCCCCAGCGTGTGTAAAGAGACAGGCTGCTGTTCTCCCTCTCTCGCTCTCTCTCTCCCTCTCGCTTCAGAAGTTCCTGTTTCTCCCGCATCTTCTCCCAATTCCGCAGCAGGAACACTCGATGTTTCAGAACAAAGTTCCTGGATTAAACAAGAAATCAGTGGAGGATGTCTGGGCCTTTATGAGAGATTAGGCATTTATAACAGGTCATTTGCAAGTACAAAATTACTGAAATAAAAATAGAAATATTAGAAAAAAATATTACTTTTGTTGGTACAAAACCGTCAATGCATTAGACTTGTGTGATGGGATCCTACCTCTCTCTGTTTGACATGGGCTTCATTAAAAGGTGTTGGTAAAACTTGCTGCTGTCACTGGACTCTTCCTCCTTAGGTCAAACAGAAGAAAAGAGTTTTGCCTTAGGACTGTGCTGTACTAGTAGCTATTGTAGCCAATAGAACTGCATTATTATTGAATTAACTGTCTCGTACCCGCTTCTTCAGTGAGTGTTTGGACTTGCGTTTCTCTTTCAGTCTCCCAAGCCTTCGGGCTCCGCCCCCTGATCCGCCCCCTTTCCCGGGCAGCCCATTGATTCGCTGGCTCTTCCCGCCAATGATGCCACGGCAACCCTCTGAGCCACACTTACAGGCTTGCTGCATAGCAACAAGAGCAGAGAAACATTATCATTTGGCAAGCAAGAAAAAAATGTGGTCACATATCACAAATACACATATAAAAATAAACATCAAAATGTGAGATTTAAATAAAGAAAGAAAGAAAAGTAAGATTCCGCTAAAAATGTCCACAACACAATGTTTTTCAACCTTATTAATGTGCAATACATAATAAATGAATATAAATAATAGAAGCTTACAAAAAAATTAAAGGCAACTACTTAAATACTTTATATATATATATATATATATATATATATATATATATATATAATACATTATAAAAGTATTTTTTTATACATTAATTATGCCTTGTCATGCCAATTTTACGGTCTAGTTGTGAATAATTGTAACTATAGTTATAATATATTATAATTTTTTTTCACCTTTAGAAAGTGTAATACATTCAAACTTTTTTAATTACCAAATTACCAATTCAGATGCAATCTTCAAATATTATAATGCACTTTGACTTTGGTTACAATTATATATGAAAAGATATACTGCATTATATAACGTACAATATGAATACCTTTGCAACGCATTACATTTAAAGGCTTTAAGTAAAGTGAATATTAAATATAAAATTTTATATATAATCAGGGCTTGACATTAACACTCAGGATTTCAATGGCATGTAACGCAGTCACTCCTAATAGCCACTTTGGCGGGTTGAATTTTATATATCATATATTTTATTTTTTCAATTGTAGGCATCTGAAATAATAAACTAAGTGCAATGTAGTGTTGTCAAAAATACAGATTTTTCCCACAGAATAGATTTGAGATATCACCTGCGTTTTCTCTCTCTCTCATCTCTCCGGCAGTGAATTGACAAATAAACCCACTTCCCCTCACTCATTTTTATTTGCTCCGTATGAATATGATTGGGGTTAAAGGGCTTGAATTTCACCGTGGGATTGGGCTTATTGCGGTTTTTGGAAAGTATTCACGTAAACACAACAATTGAGAAAGAAAACACATGTGTAACAATATAATGGATCTGTGCGTCAGGTCTTAAAGTGACAGTTGCCTAATATACCTGCTGCAGAATTATGAGATAATATTAAACATATCTATATGGCAGTTTTTTTCCCCATGGTATCGATGTCAAAATTGTGGCCAGTGAAAACGCTGAGTGGCTAGTAACTTTGGAAAACCATTAGCCACAGCGGCTGGTGAGCAAAAAAGTTAAAATGTCAAGCCCTGTATGTAATGTATTATATATAATGTTATTTGGAGTCCCAACATTTCTAGATTCTGTGGCTTGAAAAATCAGGTGGCTATGAGTGACTGAATCAGCACCAGCACCGGACGAATTAAGTACAAGCATCCGCAACAAAACACAGCTGCGTGTTCATGTGTATGTACATGCTTCAGACAGGCATGTTCCTGACATGCGGGACACGGGTGACTGCAACTCTTTTAACATACCTGTTCTTCCATGTTGAAGGAGTGGAAGTTGTAGTCATATGTCAGTTCTATTCCACTGTTGATGTCTTTCAGAGCAAACAGACCAATACGGTACACTCCATTCACCGACCTGAGAGAAAGAGACAGATTTATGATTTAAACTCAACATTCAAAGTCGGGATTCTACAGCAATTATGAAACAAATTGTTACAGCTCGAATAATCTGATCAGACAAGCAATGTCTTTTTATAAATCCTTTAAAAATCAAAAATTTGAGCAAGTTTTTTTTTTAAATGTTTTTGAAAAAAGTCTCATATGCTCATCAAGGCAGCATTTATTTGATTAAAAAAAATACAGTCAAAACTGTAATATTATTTAATAGCTACATTGAGTCTGAGAGTCGATCTTTTAAATGAAATGAGCTCAAGCCATCAGCATGTCAAGCAACATCAAGAATTGTGGACTTGATATTGGAAAAACTAGGCTGAGTTGTACAATATGCAATAAGGTAGAATGAGGCCATTTTGGCACAGATGTGTGTGTGTGTGTGCACACTAACAGCTAAACACTGGGCAGCACAGCTGTGTCCCCCACCCTAAAACACAAGCTTCAGATAATCGCTCTTGTGTGAAAAGATGGATGATCTGCCACCATTCAGCCTACAAGCACAGTTTTTAATGTGTGTATGTGTGCGTGAAATAGAGAAAAACCGTAGACAGAGGAAGAGATAGAAGAGATAACATTTTTCTGTGGACTGTGTGTGAACACAAAAGCCCGACGTGTCTGTAATTGTTACGGTACCAAGCAGATGTTGGCTACTGACCTGGATCTTGAGTTCACGATCCTGTTGCTAACATATAATCTTTATGTTTCGACTAATTACACTAATTTATTACGAAACAAGTTTCAACACCTTGTGTAAAAGAGAAAAATGTGACCTTCCTCGTAAATTTTTCAACATGACCATGGCTTGCTCATAATACAGCAATTTCTAGAGGATAAAGTCATTGCTTACTCAGTACTCGTGGTTGTCCACGTCCCCACTGACTCACCGTTAAAAATGACCTTTCTGTTTCTGAATTCATCAGAAGCTGATGGGATTTTATTGCCATACTTCAGCAGTGACTCATCAACGGTCTCGTTTCACTCACCATTTCTGCATCTCACAGTTGGGCTCGCAGCTGTGGTTGACAAAGCGAGCCTCATTGCCCATGCGGTAGCTGTCGATGACCATGCCGCTGTCCAGGTTCAGACAGTAGTTGCCGCTGTGGGAGAAGTACTGCTCCATCATGCGACTCCTAAACATAAAAGAAAATAAATAATAATAATAAATCATATAAATTAAAAGAATACACATTATTTCATAAAGGTTAAGGTATTGTGTTTATATTATATTTATATTAATTCATTATAAAAATAATGTATTATAAAAAATATATATAAATGAATGAATGTAAAAACCTGTTTTATAAATAATTTATATTTAAAATTCAATCAGTAAGAGCAGAGTGTGCACAGCAATGTCCAGGTACTAACCCGGATTGTATCCAAAAAAAACATAAAACCACAGCTGCCCAACACTCTACAGAATTAAATCTCCTGTTTCCACCAAAACTGTTTGTCGGAAGCTCCAGAGGGTCAATATTCATGGTCGGGCTGCTATAGCCAAACCTTTGGTCACTCGTGCCAATGCCAAATGTTGGTTTCATTGGTGCCAACAGTGTAAATCTTGGGCTGTGGACAAAGTGAAACGTATTGTTCTCCAATGAGTCCACCTTCACTGTCTTTCGCACATCCGTGGCAGTTACGGTGTTGAGAAGCCCCAAAGAGGCTTAACATCCGGATTGTTGATGCCCAGAGTGAAGCAAAGGGGTGGATCAGTGATGGTTTGGGCTGCGATATCACAGCATTCCATAATGTGTTCAATGAGCACTTTTACAAGGACTACCAAACCATTCGGGAGGACCATGTGCACCTAATGGTTCAAACATTGTACCCTGAAGGGGGTGCCGTGTACCAGCATGATAATGCACCAATACACACTATAAAATGGCTCAAAATCCCTCTGGCCACTGTGCAGGACTTGTATCTGTCATTCTCAAGACAAATTGATGCTGTATTGGCTACAAAAGGAAATTATTGTGGTCTAAATATAGGTTGGACAATACCAAATTGTAGCATGTTCAAACTAGTTGAGGTCTGTGTCTCATTTTTGTTGTTTACAGCCAAAATGCGGCTAACCTGAACTCATGTTCGCTGACCACCTCTCCCAAGTACTCAATGATGAATTGGCCGGAACGTAGGGGCTGTTTGGTGCGGATACCCCAGCCCTTCCCCTCAGCTCGGAAACGCTCAAGGCACTGGACCCACTCATGCTTCTGGATATGCTGGTTATCACACTGATCACCACTCGGACATGTACTTGGAGAACACTCAGCAAAGATCATCCTGCGACAGAGAGAGATGAGAAACCAATGGGATCCACATAATGAACTACAACTGCACTAATGAGTGCGCATAGAAGATGATGTAAGCCTCTTAAGACTGGTCCAAAAATGTTACCTGTTTAGACAGTCGTCCTGACAGCCCTTCTCGCTGTGGTCTTCAGGCGCCCTGCAGTTACAAGTAGTGGCTTCATAGCCAGAAAGAGGCTTCACATCCACATAGACATCTAATTGAAAAAAGATTTTAATCATCCGCAAGCATGCACACAAAACACAATACAAAAATGAGAGCAGTCCTGAAAATCAACAACTTCCAGTCCTTTCAAATCAGTATATTTATGGAAACAGATGCATGTTCTAGGCCAGGGGTTTTCAAAGTGGGGTTCTTAATTATTCAGTTTGTGTAAAACTATATGGTGTTTTTATATATATATATATATATATATATATACATCAGAATCAGCTAAAATCTGTATCGGCGGGTCAAACTCAATGTAAAATTGTAATCTGCCTTGAAAATTGTAATCGGTTCATCTCTATAATCTTTCTGATAGGCTGGTATCAAACACCATCACATAATCTGATGTTCACCTAGAGGTTTTATTTCTTTCTTTCTACATTTGCTGTAGTATTGTCGATGGGTTCAATAACACATCCTGCAAAACGGGGGCCTTGGCCAGAACCTAGTGTTATTTGGGGGGCCTTGTCATGGTAAAGTTTGGGAACCCCTGTTCTAGGCAGTGATCAAAACAATAAAAATTTGCTTACTGGATCTGATCTTCTTGTAGAGAGGCACATCAGGTCTCTTGTGGAGCTACAAAGATTCATCTTTTATTAGAAAGATTTTTGCAAGCATTCAGACATTAAACTGCTAAAAATCTTTTTAAATATAAAAAGTGGCTTTTAGAAAATATATTTCCTGAATTAAGTTTATTTTTATAACCATTTTGGCAAATTATTTTTTTAAATAAACCTCACTAATTATTGTTAGATTTATGCTTATATGATATATTCTCTGAAAACAAGTCTTATCTTACAAGTCAATGTATCTTGTTTTAAGGATGTTTATTAGAAAACAAGAACAAAATACTGATTAATAAAATGATTTTTGCAGCAAAAAAACATAAATGACAAATGCAGCTGTCGACTCAGGGAAAGATGTGGTTTTAAGGAGCTACCTGATCATGTTTCCAAAGCCACAGGATGTCATAAGGCAGCTGGAAATCAATGCGTTTCTGTCTCAAGTATTTCCCTGGACAAACACCAAAGACAAATTGCTGTTATTAGTTCAGTTGTTTTGTCCTTTAAATTGAGGCTGCCTCACTCCAATATTGAATCAACGAATCACCTCATAACTCATAAACCATAACTAATCAGCCTGATTGCCCATGAGGCCATATATAATAAACTGGTTAGGAATGACACTGAAAGCTGTATACCAATACAAGTCCTCAAGCTTATTTGTTTAAATAATAGTTCTTTAAAAATGTTATGTCGAAAATCCTACTGTCGACTAAACAGCAATTAGACATTGTGCTAAACTAAGTGACGCATGTCAAACTCTGTTAGAGTAAAAGGTTACAACTGCAATTTAAGCATAAAGGAAAAACTCACCAACATGAATGGGAGCAGGTAGAAGGCCATACTCATGTTCACCTGGAGTGTATTCTAACTTCTCCTTCTTTAGCTGTAGCAGCTGACTGCGAGGACTGATGGGGAAATGCAGAGGGGATACGATTATTTACCTGGGATATGAATGTTAGATGATAAAACAGGATTGCTGAACATGTTCACCCTTACTCATCAGTCTTGTACACGTCAGAGTAAAGCCCCGCCTTTTGAAATTTCTTTTTGGGTGGTCTAGCAACTCTCTTCTCCCGTTGAGTGGTTACTGATGAGGTTGGGGCTTGTTCCACGGTAGTGGGGCCTGTGCACTCTGGGGAGGACTGGCTATCAGGTTTTCCCTCCAGTGCACTGCAAATAAAAAATAAAAAAATTATTTTTAATGAGATTAAGAAAAAAATCATCTGCATTTTTGGGGAGCTTTTTGACCATGACATGGAACCAGAAAGTAGATTGGCCAATTTTTTTATATTTCATGTTGATATTAAACAGATTTTAAACTCAAATTCAGATATGCTAATTGCCGTTTCACTTCCGAGTAGACCAACAACAACCGACTGGGCCATCTGACCAATCAGAGCAGAGGAAGCTCTTGGAAAGGAGGGATTTAGCAAAACTGGATACTTTATCGAGCCATTTCAGACACTGTGAGAAAAGAGGTGATGTGCTTATCAATATTAAAAACAGTTGTTCTACTTAATATTTTTGCCGAAACTGCGATACGTTTTTTTCAAGATTCTTTGATGAATAGAAAGTTCAAAAGAACAGCATCTATTTGAAAAAGAAATCATTAGTAACATTAAATGTCTTTGGATCAATTTAATGTATCCTTGCTAAAAAATATTAATTTCTGTAAAAAAAAAAAAAACGTACTGACCCCACACATTTGATTGATGTATTTTGTACTGCATACCTGCGAAAACAATGCATTTCTTCCTGCGTCAACCATTCCCTCCCTCCTTCTGTTCTAACTCTCGGCATCGCATCCTCCTCTCTAGCAGCTGCCCGTTCTTCTTCTTCTGCTTCCGCCTCTCTTTCCTCCTCCGGTTCTTCTTCTTCCTCATCGCCTCCTTCTGTCTCCTTCTCCCAGCGTTTCCGCTTGCGTCCCTTTCTGCGCTGGCTCTGCACTACAGACTCAATGACATCAACCACGGTGTCTCCTTCCCAGAGCACACTTCCTCTGTGCCTTTCAGGTAACGGGTGGTTCTCCAGTTCAGATGCCTGTGATGATGGGGGAGGCGAGGGCAGCGGGTACTTACGGGGACGGCCCGGACCCCGTTTTTTCACTACGTTGTTTCCTGTGCGTGCTTGCCTCTGGAGCTTCTTTGCACGGAGGATCTTGTTGACATGGTGCAGGTTGTTTTTGGGAGGGGGCCGATGGGAGTGATGGGAAGGGGGGGAGTCAAGGCCGCATGCAGGCTGGGAGGAGCATGTGGAGGGACTAGCCTGGCGACTGGTGGGCCGGAGAGCTGCGGCACTTCCAGGCTGGTCAAGAGTGCAATGAGAAAGGCAAGAGGAAGAGTGCGAGAGAGACAGAGGAGGGTGGTGGTGCCGATGATGGGGACCCTCTGAGACCTCAGGAACACTGGATTGACCACCTCGGTTCTGCATGCCAGACACATTCCCTGTGAGATTAAACCGAAAGGAGAGTTGAGTGGCTGAAATGTTTTCGCCAAACAATTAAACAAGAACTGAACAAGTCACAGACCTCAATCTATCATCCAAGATCCCACAGCATGTATGTCAAATTATCGAGCAGTTAAAATGACTGAATGGAAATCCCCATTTCAAGACAATTATAATGAAAACAAAAAAAGCACACACACATATCAAATGACTGTTACGGACTGGCTAATTTTGTATCCTTTGATCGCTGAGACACATTCAACACAGAAAACAGCAACCTGCCACTGACTAAGCTAAACTCTGAAATTCGTGAGATTATTATCTTTATTTAGAACAAGTTTATTAACCGGCAAATAACAAAATGGGGACTTGATCATCTTTTCTACACCATCTGTAATCCAATTTATCTTCTCATCTCCCAATGGCCAAATTCTGATGTAGAAGAAAAGAATCATCTCACAGATTCAGCAAAAAAGCAGCATCATCTATTCATGTGTGCAGGGCCTCATTAACAGTGTTTCCTCTATCCTCCATTATCCCTTTAATTAACTTAATCTCAGTCTAACTCACTTTCAACACAGTCTAGTCTATTATGTTCTATTCATCTTATCGTTCCATCAGTCAATGTTTTTTTTCCACAATTCCTGTGTGAGACGAATTACTAGTCAATTTAATACTTATGGTTGGCTCTTTGCTCAAATCACATATTAATGACTGCCTTAGCAAGCACCACTAACTATATATGGGCACCAATTCATCAACTAACTCTTCATTCCAATCACATCTTATTCACAGACTTAGTCTTTTTTTTATCAGTCCTATTTTCCTCTAGCCTTTAGCCTAATCCTTCTCTTTTACTCTTTCTCATCAGTTTCTTGCTCTCACTGCTACCGTGAATTAATGGTGCAGTCAATGACCGGTGGATGACCTCATGTCCTGAGCTCTAATCCTGGATTACATACTACCCTTTGCTGTCTCACTAGGGACCCTCTATGCATTAACAACACACATACACAAACACACTGCCCATCCATCCCAGCATGAATGAGAAGCTGCATTGATATGAAACAGGCTTGTGCACAATTCAGAATTGAATTAAGAATGACTCCTTAATTCCAATTAAATTCTTGAATTTGAATTGATGTCAAAAACAGGATCTAGAATTACAATTTGCATTTGAATTAAAGGAAGCAGAATTGCAATTCAATAAAAATTTAAATACATATTTTAAATGAAGTGTTTAACGATGAAGCTTTACAGTATATGTCAGATATGATTGCATTGTGCACTTTGTGTTATTTGATTACTTTGAAATGAAAATTGGAACAAAACTAATTAAACAACATTGAGGGGGGTAATTTATTTGAAGAATTTTATCATTATCTATATTTTAGAACAAAATGTATGCAGGGTTGAGGAGTGACTAGTCACGTGTAATGCAATTATGTTATCAAATTACAAAATGAATGTAATTGTATTTATTTGTATTACTGAGGTAAAATGTGTAGTTCGATTAGTTACTAATCAAATTAAAAGGAAATTGCTTTGCATTGATAAAGTAATCCAAATAAAATAACCCAAACCACATTTATAATGGGTAAATAATAACAGTAAGCAATTACATTTCCAAAGTAACCTTACTTAAAGGACAAGTTCAGTATTTTACACTCAAAGCCCTGTTTTAAGATTGAAATTTGGACACATGCTGCTGGCCCGAGAATTTTCGGTTTTTGTGGTAGCACCCCCCCACCTCCACAATGGTTGCATAGGTGCACTGGAACAATCCTTCATAAAACGCATTAAACTAGGGCTGAAACGATTCATCGAGTTACTCGATTACAAAAATTCCTCGAGGCAAAAACTCTGCCTCGAAGCCTCGTTTAATTCCTATGACGCGCACTATACGCACAGGGATCTGATTGTTTCACACTGACAGTTGTTCAATGTTCAGGAAGCACACCGTACCGCGTGATACATTTTGAATTTAGCTGGTGTGATGGCGGAGACTAAAGATGTCCATAAACGGCAGAGAATGTCTGTTTTTGGGATCATTACATAGGCCTACTTAAAAAGGAAGAGACGATGTTCGTCTGTTATAGGACAACTTAGTTTGAATAAACAAGCAGACACTGATTAGCTACTTGCTCTACGTTTATTTAAAATTAACAGCAAGACAACTAGCAGTGAATGTGCTTTCCATTAAATGAATCATGCAGTAAACAAATCCTTAACAAAAAAAAAGGCCTTTTCTGGTGTGTGCGGTGATGCGGTTCATGTAACATGTAAGGCTGGCGCTGCCAATAAAGCTCCTAAATTCTGTCACAAAGAACCGGCAAAAGTAATGATTATGAATATGTAAAATATAGCAAGGAGATATTTTAACTGTTTATTAGTAAAGAAGTGTTTTCTTTGTGTCGGCTGCAAAGATGAAGTTGACGATGCTGACTCGCGATCTTCACTGTAGTGAACGCGCCAGAGAGAAATGCACATTTCATACGGAGAACATAAGCAGAGAGCAGTCTGTAGTCTGTTTTCTTTCGTTTTGAATTGTTCTGTTTAAAAGTAGACATGTCTGTGAGAGAGGCTTCCTTATACACTGAGTTTCGGTTCATTTATGAGACGAGCTCCAGTTCACGGGCCCGGCGCCTCCGTATCATGATTATCTATCGTCTGCTATATTTACTTCTTATTTATTAAATCCAGGCAATTGGTTGATGAAACATTGATTAAAATTAAGATACAATTAATAAAAAACTAAATTCACTTTACAGCAAGGTTTTGTGCTTTCTGTTTTAATGTCTTTGAGAAAGTTTTAAAGCATCTTTTAGTGCCGCTTTCAGAGCTTGTCACGTCCGTAACATTGTTTTTTCCTCATAAATGCGAACACGAAAAATAAAATAAAATGAATAGGCCAATTTTATGTTCTGTGGAGACTACAGTTATACTCATAATTTGTATTCTGAATACGTAACGCCGGTACATGTTTTCCATTACTCCCCAACACTGATATTAGTATAACATTCTGCAAGATATTTTAATAACACAGTTTTGGTAGTAATAGAGTTCTAATGACGGTGTTCAACTATAACCGTCGGTCTCATGGTTATAGGCTATAATAACCATCACACCCCTAATATAGTTTTACGTTACAGTAAGTTGACTTAACTGTATTGTTATATAATTGTTGGCACTGGCACTTATAAACACTACATGGGTAAAAATTGCAATAAATAGGCTTAGTTTTGGAGGCAAATGTTGGAGTTGGAATAAATAGCTCTGTTTTTGTTTTTTAGAAATAAAAGCCAAATGCTTGATCATTATACAGCCACATCATTTTCGTTATGCATTATTTGTTTTGGTTGTTTGAAAACACGCAAAGATTTTTTATCCGATTAATCGATCAATTAAGTGCTAGATTAATCGATTACAAAAAAAATCGATAGCTGCAGCCCCACATTAAACTTTAGTTTACAAAGACGTGAAACTCACCGAGTGGTCTGGGGTGTTCACTGATAAGCTCACACAAAAATCGCTGCAAAAGATGATTTTTTTTTTATATCCATTAGACTCTGCCTCGTATTATAACAGTGTTTCTCACTTACCCTAGAGATATACATATCAATGGAGTTGGACAAAAACTACGATAAAACCTGTTGGAAAGCATCTTTTGCAGCGATTTTTGTGTGGGCTTATCAGTGAACACCCCAGACCACTCGGTGAGTTTCACGTCTTTGTAAACTAAAGTGTAATGCGTCTTTTGAAGGATTGTTCCAGTGCACCTATGCAACCATTGTGGAGGTGGGGGGGGGGGGGGGGGGGGGGGGGGGGGGGCTACGCCCTCCTACGCACTTCCGCTCAATTTCATTTTCCTTCAGTACTATGTCTGGGAATGTACTGACGCCTTTCCGCGGTTAAAACAACATTCCTTCTTATGTTCATTCAGTTTATTTGATGCTATAAATGAACTAGAAGGAAGAGATGATCGGTTCACGAGCAGCTTTAACTGATGCTCACAGCGATCTGTCACGACACATTAAAGAGCCACAAAACGGTATTTATTGTTTACATTTATTTAAGAAAATGACCAAATTTAAAAGGTGAGACTTTGTTTAATATGTTTAATATGAAAAGTAACCGAAAAGTAACATGTTCTGTCCTGTCTGTCAGCGTGTTGTCAGTCTCCTCTCTGCTCCGCAATGTATTTTTCACTGCGTGAGAACATGGTGTGTGTGTGAGAGCGGTGTAGCTTGACGGACATATCGAAAGTAACTAAGGGGGGCGGGTCTTTGCGAACAGTCAATTGTTCCTTGAACTCTTAAATTCGATGAACAAAACCTGCAGCTCTCGTTGACACACATCTTATTCTAAACATAATCCTCTGATCATTCGGACTTCTTGTTTCCGGCTGGTTTTGGCGCATGACATACGTCACAACCACACGTTAGCGATTGGCAGATCCTGAGTGACTCTGGGCAGATCCAATAGTTTTGAACTTTAACAGAGAACCCGCCAACAAGAAAGTAAACGTTTCTCAATGGAGAGAGGCCAGACTCTCTGTACAAATGAAATTTAATTCCACTTTCTGTCATTCCAATTCAAATTCCAATTCAACTTCCTGTGGGGCGTAGTCAATTCAAATTCCAATTCATGAACTGAATGCAGGCCAATTCTGAAATTCTGAATTTTTTCACAAGCCTGATATGAAAACTGCTCTGTTTTACCTAGTTCAGTACTGTAACATTTGAGCAGGTGTTTATATGTGAGTATGAAGAAATGTAGCCCCAGGTCTGTATATGCAAGTAGCCTATTTGGAATCCCACTGCTATTGGAGTGCAGAAGAAATGATATTGCAACAAGCCATTCTGTGTATATACACTGTAGTATGTACTGTAGGACATTTAACTATAAGCTGCAGCTTTGACTATTCTTGTATTAACCGCTTTAAACAGGTCATGCAAAATGCTTTTAATGTGATGACCAGGCCTTGAAATCAATACAGACCACTGACAGGAAGTACTGAAGACTAATCATAAATTTACAGCATGCACTGAAGCAAGTGACATCCAATAAAATTTTAGCACAGAATTATGGAGGACGCCGAGGTAAAGCTATATTTGGTGAGTGACAACATTTCACTGCATTAATTCTGCAACCTTGACAATGTCAAACTAAATTTGGGTCACATCAGGAGGATCATATTTGCATTCAGTTGGCTGAAAACAACATGTAAAAAAAAAAAAATGCAAGGACATTACTGAACTGAACATGGATGTAATGTAATACATTTGCGCTATGATTATGGTTTATAAGTTTAATAGGTTTATCAATATCAGCATTAGTTCATACGATTTTTCACTTACCCATCTCTCTCCTCTCTGCGGATGTGGAACGATCCCTTCTCACTGTCCGGTCCAAACGTGAAAGGCTGGGGCTCTCTGACGTTCCACCTTTTTTGCTCCGACTCCCCTTGAGCGAAGTTCGAGATAGTGCAGATGCAAACAAGTTGGTGTGGTGGCTGGTTTCTGCCTCCTCAATGGGGGAAGCAGCATCTTCCTCGTCACTCTCTGAGCACTCCACTGTATTTTGCGCATGTCCTTCAGAGAATGCACCAGACCCAGAAAGGGACTGGTTTCTACAGAGTTTTGAGTAATCAGTATCAGAACTTCCCATTCTAAACCAGGAGTCAACAGGATGATGTCCCCGGCTCGTGCTGCCCAAAGACAGCCGTGAAGGCCCAAGACAAGACAAAGAGGCCTCTTTACGCTTGTACCGTTCTGCAGAAGATGAGGAGGAAGAGGAAGGAGAGTTGGCAGAAGCTGCCTGTTTGTTAGCACTGGAGTCAGCAGAGCCATCTCGCCCAAACCGGCAGCGCTGAAGGGACTCAACACTCCCTCGCTCCCCTCTTCCGACTCCCAACCCCTCACCTCCTCCACTTCTGCCACCTATGCTACCTACAACTCCACCACCATCATCCCCCTCCTCTTCTCCACAGCGATCACGGTGCTTGTGTCTATGCTTGTGTTTGTGGTGCCAGCCAAATGATAGCTCAGACGACATGGCAGGATAGAGTACTGACGAACGACCACCACCTAGATATTCCTGCCTAAGCAGCTTATGTTTCTTCTTGTGAAATTTGGAGGGGTTAAGAAGCAGGTGGGATGGGTGATGATGATGGACATAAGAAGGGGGCGGAGGTGGAGGAAAAGAGGGGGAATGAACATGGTGGGATGGGCCAGAGTGGGGAGTCTGGTGATGGGGGTGGGGGTACAGGGCACTTGCTGGGGTATAACCCCGATAGTAACCAAGTCCCAGTGGGGCAGATGAGTATGGGACACCATAAGAAGGGTGATAGAAACCACCGCTAGACAGGGGAAAGCCTAACCCAGGTACAAACGGTACTTCTGATATAGACTCTCTGAGCTTAGGTGGTCGCCCTCTTTTCTTTTTAAGATCTGGCTTACGGACATAATGAAGTGAATCACATGGGTAGGCTGGGTGGGGCGAATAATATCCACTAAAATTTATCCTGAAGATGGTGGGCAAGAGGTCTCTATGTAGATAGTGATGGGGTGGTGGGTTGGTTCCACTTCCAAGACTGCTGCTTGCTCTGGCACTTCCCAAGCCAGACCCACGGGCCGGTCCTGCTGCCCCAGCACCCAGACCCAAGCTGCTACCCAAACGAAGTGTAGGTGTGCGATGAGCAATTCGTATATCACTGAGCTGAACACAGATCTCATCCAAATCAGCCAAAAAGTCTGGGTCTTGTCGGCGTGTCCGCAGCTGCAGGTACTTCTTCTTGCGTTTGCGCTTTTGCCTTTTTATTTTGTCATAGCTAGGGCAGCCATGTGCACGACGCTTGCACTTATGCTTGTGCTTCTCTTTATGTCCAACCAAAGCAGATGATGGGGCAGCTGGGTGCGGTCTTCTTGGGTCAGGTGATGCCCTCGCTCCAAGTGGAGAGGGTGTAGGTGACGGACGTTCCAAGAGAACTGAAGATGAGTGCCGCTTCCTTCCTCTTGAAGAAAGTCCCATTCCCGCTCCCATGGCTGGACCTATGACACCAGGCATTAAGAGTCCACTTGCCATACCCTGTGAGACCCCTACACCAGCTAAGCCACTTGCACAACCAGCTTTTTCCCCACGGTCTGAGGTGCTGTTGTTGTCTGTTCCAATGCCACTGTCACTGGGTACCGTCTCTTCGCTGTGCGATTCACTGACTGGGGAAGGTGTGGCCTCCTTCAGCTCACTCAGAGGAGCAGGAGACGTGGGCAATAGCGGCCTTGGAGGAGAAAACTTTCGATAATGGTAGTGTTGCCGGTAGTGGTGGTGGTGATGGTGGTAACCCCGGCAAGAAGACTTCTTTTGAGATGGGTGTGCTGTGGATGATGTGGAGCTCCCTACAGTGCGAGCAGACGGGGCTGAAAAAGTAGGTGGAGGAAAGGAGAATGAGTGGTGGCCCTGATGGGAATGGCTGCAGTGTGGGTGGGATGAGAAATGCACTGAGCCAGGCTCAACAAAGCTAGCATCGCTAATGGGACTTTGACCTCCACTTGACTGTGACAGTGATGGGGAAGGGAACACCTCAGAAGGAGGCAACTGGTGTTGCTGGTTTTGCAAGGTCTGCGACTGGTGATGATGGAGTGGGGAAGAAGTGTTTGGCGACAAGAATGGTTCTGGAGGGGGTGTGGGGGCACCTGGGGAGAGATTAGCTGATGATTTTGGCTTACGACCCCTCCTTTTACCCATATATATTGTCCCCTTTTTGCTAACATTGATCTGCGGCCCTAATTTGCCCCCAAATGTAGCAGCAAGTGACGACAGAGACTGTGGTTTTGTAGCAGCCGGAGCTCCTGGTGGCCCACTGTTTCTGGAGCCTTCCTGCTCAGTCCCTGGTTTCGGCCCAAGCAGTATTTGGCTGAGGAGCCTCTTTCGTTTTACTGTCTTCATTTTATTGATTTTGCCTATGATCGTCTTCATGATGAGCTGCCCATTGCCTTTATTACGAAAAGGTTTTTCACCTACTGAAGCATCTCCTGACTCAGGAGCAAGTGTTGGGGGCTGGGTTTCTTGTGGAAGGGTTGGAGGCAAGCGCTTGGGGCGCCCTCGCTTTCTTGCCATGGGTTTAGGTGGATTAAAGTCCACTTCAGGATGCAAAACAGGGGGATCCTGCTCTTCTTTAGATTTGAGCAGACTGGAGTAGACTTTTGAGGGTGCCAGTTTGTTTGGGGTGCGGCCACGGGCTGGTGCTTCTAACCGAGGCATTTTGTTCTTGGGACGTCCCCTCTTCTTGGGTGAAGACTCAAAAAGTTCTGAAACAACAGGGGGCATGAGATTAGAATTGGGAGGCCGTCCCACAGGACGCCGAACAGGGGATAGAGATGAAAGCCCTAAGGGCATTGGTGTGGTGAGTTTCTGATGGTTAGAAGCAGCCTCAAGTAAAGACTTGTGGGTTCGATTCACCGCCTTCGTCCAGCGAGGTCGCCGCCCCCGCCGCTTCTTAAGAGGCTTTGAATCCTGCTCAGTTGGTGATGCAGGAGATGCAGCCCCAATGTCATCGCATAGTGGTGTTGGGCTCCTGCTGGCACCAGAAGGGTATGAAGGTGAAATAGTGCATTTGGTGGACTCAGCAGGACTTGGTACCCCACTAACGCGACTTTCCTGATTGGGACTACGTTTGACTGGGCTTGAGCTCTCACTGTGTTTAGCCCTCTCACTTCGAGGAGCTGACAAAGGACACCTTTCTTTAGCATCTTGCTTCCCTGCCATGGCTGGAGTGGAGCCCTTACTTAAATCTCTGGGACTGTCCGTGTCTCTGTCTCTGTCTCGGTCACGCTCTTTGTCTTTCTCAGTAGTCTCCTCTATTCGGGAGGGGCTTGCTCTAGGGCATGAGGCTAGGGAGCCTGGCAAACCTATGTGACATCCTGTACTTCCTATTCTCTCTAAGGAGGAGGATGAGGAAGAGGAAAATATTGGTGAAGAAAGAGAAGCCGTGGAGGAAGAATGAGATGGGCAATGCCCAAGACGAGATTTTAATCCATTGGTGGTACTGTTGTCAGTGCTATCATTTATGGATGTCGTTGTCAAACGACTATTGTTTTGAGACAGAACAGTGCTAGTGGTGGTGGTGGTTGTGCTGCTGTTGCTATTGGTGACACCTTTTGAAAGTCCATCTGATTCCTCTTTTCTAGAGGTGCCAGAAAATTTTTCCAGGATACTGTCTTTGTTTTTGGAACCATATGGGCGACCTGGGGGCCGTGAAACAGGTGGTTGGGCAAGGTGTACTGCCCTGGAATAGGTGTTCCTATTTGCCATAGCCCGTTCAGGGCGCTGCAGATTAGAAATTAAGGGAGGTGAGCTACTGTGTGCTGGAGCTGGAGACACCTTCCGGGGTTTCGGCTTTGGGCACTTTGATGGTGGGCATGTAGCAATGAGCTGAGCAAGCTTCTCGGTCACAGTAGGTGCACCCCAGGCAGAAATTCCTCTTTCTTGTTCCTTTTGCCCCTCTGAAAAATTGTACTGAGAAGATTTTAAGATCCCATCTGTTTTGAGTTCCTGTTGCGATGTGGCAGCTGGGGGCATTGTTGGTGGCGATGGGGCGGGGGAGTTGGTTTGTGGAACATGGTTTTTCTTTCCAGAGGAGTGTGATTTGCTTTCTGTCATGGGGCGATGAAGGTTAAGGGGTCTCTCTGAAGAAGCAACAGATTTTACATCAGCTTTTCCCTCAGACTTACAGGCAAGTTTTGGAGGACCCTATATGTATATAAAGAAGAAAATACTGAGTCACAGAAACACTGTTACATACATTTCATTCAATGTAATATGGAAAATCATGGAACACAAATAAATTATGCATTATTAAATGTGCTGGATTTCTCCAAGCTATTAGAAAAATGACCCAATTTTATGTCTTTTTTTAATGTTTTATGCCACTAAAATTCCTGTTCATTAATTGAATATTGGACCATTTTTACTTGTTTATTTTCTTCTTTCAAATCAATAATACAGCAGCAGGACAGCAGAGAGAGAGAGAGAGAGAGAGAGGGGAGAAGGAAGATGTGTGTGAAAAAAATAAATAGAAGCAGGGTTATAATGACATTAGGACAGAGTTGAGAAAGTTGGAGAAACAAAATCTAAGAGTGAACAACAAAGTACTCAGGGTCAAACAGAAAAGCATAGTTAACAGAGAAATTAGTTTAAGTGTTTGGGTGACTGAAACAAGCTTATTTATCTGATGAAACCACAGTTTAGTTAAAGGAAAGTGTAGTGAGAGGGATATTTGAGTTTGTCTATCCCTTATCCCTGTTGGTTTGTTGTACTGGATGCTTGTTATGTAATTTCAGATAGTCTCTTTCATTGTTTACAATTTCTTAGACATCTAAGAAATGCTGCATGACAAGTTAAATAACCTTACCCTTTTTGCTGGAGCACTTCCATTCACAGGAGTGACTTGGCTGGTTGAAACAGGCGGAGGAGGAAGAGAAGGCGAGGGAGATGTAGCAGCAGGAGCAGTAGATGATAGAGGTGCTCCTCGATTGACAGAGGGACTTTTCTCTCCTTCTTTTCTATGACTTGGGCTAGAAGTATTGCTGCTCCCATCAATGGCTCCAGCCCCACGATTACCACGCCCTCCGCCTCTGCCTCCACTATGTCTTACAGTGGCTCGGAAGGCTGGCCGACAGACATAGTTTTCAAGGATCTTAGGTGGCTTCTTCATGCGTTTGGCCTGCAGGCCTATTTTGAGTTTGACGTTGCCCTCAGAGTAACTGGTTTCTTTGACTGAAAACTGTGTGGGTTGCTGTTGTTGTTGCTGGTCACTAGTCCCACTTTCAGCACCACAAGTTTCACTCTGTGCTCCATCTCTTGGTTTCTCTCGTTTCTTCTTCTCCTCTTCATCGTCCTTCTTCCCTCCTACTCCTTCTTTCTCACGTTCTGTTGGGGGGGCATTGGCAGGGAGCGGAGGTGGCGTAGAGGGCCCCCCCTGTGTCCTCTGATCCATTGGTGATTTGGGGAACAAGGGGGGCTTGAGGGGGACAGGATGTTCTTACTTGCAGGTATAGGTACAGGAGGACTTTCCAGATGTCAGGTAGGAGGAAGGAAGTTGAATGGAGGGGAAGGGGAAGGGGGGTGTAGCAGAGGTCGGAAATAAATCCTTGTTGGGTTGAAGCAATGTTGTCCCTTTTCAAGTGCCCAGCTCTCTCACCTTCAAACTGTGGAGATAAAAACAGAGGGGGTGTTACGACCAAAAGACAAATAAGCCACACTTCTAAGACAGCGTTAACCTTTAATTTAATTATTAACACAGAATGGCTTTGCAAACATGGATCACTACCACCACAAATATGACTTCGAATGATCAAAATAAGGACATAGAAAGGCTAGACAGCTGCAATTCACTAATATCCAAAATCTGACTCAGAATTTTGATTATTGGTGGCTCTGAATGATAACTTATGCTGCCAGACATAAAGCTGACACAAATTTACTTTATAAACTAAACACATTTCAGTAATATTTTTATGAATCATTGAGGCTTTTGAATAAAACTTTTTATTTTACAAATGCATTGCTTTATATTCTAATAAATAAAAAAGCACAATTTTCCTTGGATAATATAAAACATTTTTGGAATGAACAAAAAAAGAACTGGGGGCTTGACAAAAGTAACCTTTTGCCCCTAACACACCTCCAAAACAAAAGGCCACTGAGTAATTTAGTACCGCGCCAGCCACAGGTGCTTTCTGAGGGTCAAGTCATTGGGAGGCGAGACCGAGCGGTGACCTCAGCATAAAAGGTCCTCTGGGAGACAGAGGATCCAATCACCTTTCCAAGCCCTTTTTATGACTTCTAGTCAGAAAAGCACAGCGAGTGAATGAAAGGCCGGGAAAGAAAAGGAAAAAGAGAGGGCAGAGCAACAGAAGTGGACAGTTTCTTTATGCCCCACTGAGAGTGATGGTTTAAATATTACACAAGTCTATTAAGAACACCTAGGTCATTGGAACGCTACATGTACGGTTACGGCCGTTTAGAGCTGGGCACGAGAAAAAGCTCAGAGAGCCGTTTTACAGAGTGTTATTTCATTAGTGGTGGTCTTTTATATTGAGAGTTGTTTTCTGTGAAATCACCACAACTATAATCTGGCTACAGAACTTGGAGTCATGCCTTCCTTCTCTCTACTCCGACTTCTCTATGTTTACTATAATTACTCACCCCATTTCACTTAAACACTCTTCCATTCGCTCCTTCTCGTTTCACACATGGTGCTCCAAAAATCACACCTCGCTTGTTCTGTGTCCGACCTACCCTTTCACCCCATTCTGTCACTCTCTTCGTCCACTCACTCATTCAGTCTCCCTCTAACACTTACTTGGAAATCTAACAGTACAGCGGTCAAACTAGAGCCGTTGTGCTTCTGCTAATCGAAAACACATTTCCCTAGCACTCCCTCCCTCCGTCTTTTTTTCCCTGGTCCGTCCCTCCCTTAGTGACAATCATTCCCCTATTTCCTCAGCGCTCTGGGTCGTACTCCGCTTCTCGTTACTGTGTTATTCGCTCTTCTTGTCCCTCCTCTCTTTGCGGAGAAGATGCCAAAAATAAATGCTACCTTGTATTGTAAAATGGCTGCGGGAAAAGTCTTGAGGGAAAGCTTGACAGAATTGCAGCAAGGTAGCCTATCGTTTGCTAATAATCCAGAACGTTTACATTTATGTATCTGATGCTATAGGAATCACATGCTCTTGCAGTTGCAAGCGTCCTACTCTACCAGTTGAGCTACCTGAACAAAGTAAATAAAACAAACCAACTAAAACACTTTATTTTACACTAGTCGTGTTACTAATATTACACATTACTATACTAATAACAATGTGAACTATGTATAATTGCACTAATAAAAATTGGTTCAACTTTATTTTAAGGCATCTTTGTTACACTGTAATTATACAATTATTTAAGTACTGAGTAATATTAAGTAGGCTAACTAACTACTTGCATTTACTATAGGGTTTGTTGCATGTGATTATGCATAATTTCAGGTTATAGTAATAATTTGTAGATATAGTAACTTCATGTAACATATGTAACAATGACACTGTAAAATAAAGTGTTACCCAAGTATATAGTTAATTACAGCTACTTTCAGTTATTTATGGAAGTACATGTAGCCTAAACATGAACACTAAAATAAAGTGTGACCAGATAAAGCAATTTGTCTCAGTGCAACAAAGCGAATTTATCAACAGACAAAAATTGAACTCTGAAGTCATCAATTCCTCGGCTTCCTCCATCCACGCTCTTTCAGCACCTGTCATTCATGACTCTTTAATCTGTGCTTGTTTTGGCAGCATAGAGATATAATATACTAACACAGTGTGTTTAGACAGCCTTTCTTCAACTATGAAATTAGGTGCCCTCGTTTATGAGTACTGAAAGCCACAACCTCCAGTCAGCCAAAAAAAAAAACTGCAGGACAAATTGGGAGACAGTGGAGCATTTGAAGTTTGAGAGATTTAGTGAGCCTTAGGGTGAGATGGCAAGGAGAAAAAACTCTGGCAAATTGCATCTAAAAGCTATTAAAAATATGGTGTAGATGACTTACAGCAAACAATTAGCATCTCCTATCATTTCCCACTCTTCCCTTTACATGCAGTTATGTCTTCTTTTATTCAAAACCGTTTTTAATCTACTATTTGCATAGTGAAGTTGCTATGCAACCAGAGTAGCAACACATTTTTTTCCGTATTGTGACATACATATGAGGTAAACATTATCAAAAAATAAAAAAGGGCGGGGACTGAGTTCTATTCATCAGTTACAGATTGGATGGAGCTGATTGGATGCAAGCTTGCAGAGGATTGTATAAAAGGGGCGGGGTTTAAGTGAATGACATGATTATAGAAGTCTGGCATACGTCACCAGAAAGACATCTGTCATTTCACTGGCAAATCTAGTTATGACATTAATTAAAAATTACAAGCTCCTCAAAAAAATGAAACATGCGTGGATGAATCCGTCACAATAAGATCAATAACATGCATTTAGAAAAATAGGGGGATTTTTGTTTCATGCCGACCCAAATGTAATGTATTTAGACACTCAAAGGGATGGTTCACCCAAAAATGAAAATTCTGACTTTCTGGTTATACCAACATTCTTCAAAATATCATATTTTGTGTGCAACAGAAAACAGAAACTCATAAAGGTTTGGGACAACTTGTGGGTGAGTAAATGATGACAGATTTTTCATTTTTTAGGGTGAACTATCCACACTCAACTCTAAGTTAATGATTATTTAACCAACTGGTCTCAAAAGTGATTTTTTTTAGTGTAGTGTAGTTCAGCACATTTACTATGAATGTTAACGTTTAATAACAAGAAAGTGTCTATATAATTTGAATCTTCATTTTGAACGGCATATTAAAAGCAGACTTGTGCATGTGCTATCGTTTTTTCACTTATCTAATAAAATGATATTCATTCATTTTTAAGTGTCGATTATGTTGGAGCAACTGATAGATTTATTTATCTACTAACTCACAACTTAGCATCAGATGTAATAGGAAAGGACCACAAAACGAAACTAAACTTCTCTAACACAGGCTAAGCATTGGGATCTGCTATTAATCTACACTCATATTTCAAACAGAATGCGCCTTAGCTCAATCTTTTCCGATCACAAACTAAATGCCTGAAATCACGGCTATCCACTCAAACAGCACTCAGTCAGCGGGAAGCTTAGCTCTGGTTTCCTTGACAGCGGAGTCAGAGGTCAAAGGTGGTTCAGAGGCTCCAGACACCACTTTCTACACTTTCCTACGCTACTCAAGACATCTGCTCCAATGGGAAAAATATAACCAAGCAAAGGCGCGCGCAATTTGCATGTGCAATGAACCCTATTGTGAGTGAGGTTAACTGAGGATGATCTACTCGCAGGTGCTACTAGAGGTTAATTTCTATGAAACTGGTCTTTTATTATGAACACGTAAAACCAGAACTCCTTCGTGAAAACCGCAACACTTACTATAAACACCATACGTTCTGGCAACAACAAAGCTCGCGAGTTACGCATCAAAATACTGTATTTTCCTCACTTGTTTTGACAGCTGATGCCCAAATAAACAAACCACCTGGATTTAACTATTGGTTGAGTATTTGCAGTTTAAATACAGAAAAAATTAACAAGCTAACGTTACTCACCTTGATAGCGGTCCAGAACGGCGTTCACATAATTTGCGATCAAAATCCTCCCTTCGTGCGCAACAGCATGGTCGCTTGGATATTTATCTTGAAATTGCTGATATGGCCAAAAAAAAAAAAAAAAAAAGCAAAAGGGAAAACGGTCACATTTCTCGGGAGAACATTCTAACCAATGCATAGCATAACATAATATCCCTCTAATCTGTAGATCTAGTCACCCCGCAAAAAATACGATATTTATATGTGAGGCGCACTGGTCACGGTTTATGATCCTAATATAGCTAGCATAGCTCGTTAGCAAAGAGCATATCTTGAGCTTAACCTTACATTGCAGTATATGTCAAAAACTAGACTGTAGGAAACAATATTAGCAAGTTATTAGACTGTGACTCTTTCTACAACGGGATGTCAAAATACCTTGCTGCCATTGCAATTTTTTAAGACACATGTCAGAGCAATGTAAGTTCATCGCGGCTATAACCCCACGTATACAACCGTCAACGGTCATTCAATTCACGTCTCTGTGTTGTTTACTACCTCTCAAATGAGTGAATTCACACCAGGTAATTGGTACCACTAAACCCGCACTCTAATGAAACGGCTGATCTGTCCTGTCAGGCACATTTACTGGTATGGCTAGCTAAACCCCCGCGATCCGTCCACACGACTAGTAATGTAACGAAGCAGCCGCTGTTGGTGTGTTCCAGATTAGTAAAGTGTTCCCTTATCACCCCGGTCGTCAATAAAAATCCAACAATAGCGTACAAACATCCTCGGGAGGACCAAAAGAAGCAAAATACAAAAATCTAACCCTCTTCGGGATGAGCCTTGCACGGGTTATTAAAAACACGAACTGTCAACAAAATGGCGGCTGCTGCGTTGAATCAACAGAGGACCCGAAATGGATCTCTCCCTCAAATTCTTCACCCTCTCCCCCGTCTTGTGTGCGGCGCTTGTTACCCGTGATATTCTGATGTGTCGCCCGAATCCCTCTCCGGGTCAGCGTTAGTCGAGCTCAGACGCGTCGGAATGGGCCTCTCTCGTTAATCGGGCCTCCATGTCTGCTAAGCCCGTATCGTTTCTGTCAGTACACCACGGGCATTCTCACAGTCAGAGCGGGGCGGGAGGGGAGGGGAGGTGAGGAAAGGAGGGGGACGGGTAGAAGGGAGGGCAGTTGTCGAAGAAGGCTGTTCGACACTTTCTCCCTGCTAAATTGTACGGGCCATTTTCAATTACAGACATTTGAACAACATACAGGCTATATTTGTTTTCCTCAGATGAAAATGTAGAGCTACACAGAGTTACACGTTTGATGAATCACAAAGCGATTGACTCCTGAAAAAGAGGGTCGTGACTCGTGTGTTGTCGTACGCTCGTGGCAGTGTTTACCCACAGTGAAATATCGAGACTCCCGTGGGAATCGTAGCCGTGAGGCGGGTTGTTGTGTAATAGTATAAGTGAGCAGAATCCATCATTAGGAGACCAGCAACTAATAGTTGTTTGTTTTGAACGAATCTTTTAAGTGGAACGAATTGTTCTCGTTCACATCAAGAACATAACAACGTTTTAAGGGGGGGTTTGATTGGCTGTCATTGTTAGATTGTTTATCACCTGAAAGTGATTCAAGTGATGTTTAAATACAAATGAATTAATAATAAGACGTTCAGTTAAACGACTTTTAAAACAAGTCAAGTTCAGTAGATTATTCAGTGACTCAAAAAACACTCACTGACTTGACGCTACCTACTGGCGTAAGGAGGTACTACAGGAAGGGCTACTGAACAAATCAAGAGTCTTGGGCTGCGTCCAAAATCGCACACTTTCTTGAGTAGGTACATATTTTGAATAAGTAATAACTTTACAACCTCTAAAAATGTATGTTCTATATAGTATGAAAATTTGTAGTATAGTGTAATCTGGAGTAGTAGCTACTACTACACCATGTTGTCATTAGGCCTATCGTGTGTCCTACACATCAGTTATGTCACTTCACTGACATTCATAAATCCTCTCCCGTGGCCTCATGGGATAGAAAAGTGTCCATTGTATGCACAATTAAGAATCTAGCATAGGTCATCTGGGTACTTTTTGCCTACTCTTTTATGAGTAGGCCTAGGCCTACTGTGCGGACATTTTTCTTTCGTCACGTACTGTACTACACCTTTATAGGAAGGTTTGCAATTTCAGATGCAGCCATGCACTGAGATTAATCAAAATCCCCATATCACAGCTATAGCGAAAAGGGCATCAATTATAGCCATTTCTGTATCCTGTCATGTCAGTGTTTAACCACAGAGAAATATTCAGGCTTTCTTTGGTATTAGCTGTGTAGTGTTAGCATAATTCGCAATAATTAGAGCAACAATGACCACTGAAACCTGCTTTTTTTTATTTGACCTTTTACTCCATCCACACAAACTCCCTTTGAACTTTTGAATCAAGCTTGGAGGGAAGCGGGATGGCGAAATATTCAGTTGCGCAAAATGTGACTGGTCAATTCTGCATTTACAAGTGCAGAGTGTCGTTTTAAAATATCAAGGGATTGTCATTGTGGGGACTGCTCCATGAAGAAATATTAACAGTCACATGTCTCATTTAGCCTACCTCATGCAGAAATGGCCTTGGTAAAACAAATGAAAATCAAAATTCAGTGAAACTGTAGCTGTTTTGTAACTAATTTGAAGTGGGATTTTTCTAGCTGATTTTTCTAGTGAGATAATTAATCTGACTGACTGCATGGCATGAGGACATGTCAAATATCAATAACATAAATTAATTAGGAAGCTACGTTCATAAGCTTTCTCTTCATACACAATCTAACAGATTTAGACAAATTGACAGATCAATTTTGAAAAGCATATCTGCCTCTCAAAGCATGCAGACACTGTAGGATTTTTTTTTAAAGAAGTCTCTTATGCTCACCAAGGCTGCATTTATTTGATCAAAAATACAGTAAAAACAGTAATGTTGTGAAATGCTATTACAATTTAAAATGTTTTCTATTTCTAAATTGTCATTTCTTTCCTGTGATGGCAAAGCTGAATTTTCAGCATCATTACTCCAGTCTTCAGTGTTACATGATCCTTCATAAATCATTCGTATATGCTGATTTGCTGCTCAAGAAACATTTCTTATTATTATCAATGTTGAAAACTCTTTCTTTTATATTATTGTGGAAACCGTGATTCCTTTTTTTCCCCAGTATTGATTCATAGAATGATAAAAAAGAACTGCATTAATTTGAAATATAAATCTTTTATAACATTATAAATGTCTTTACTGTCACTTTTAATCAATTTAATGCTGACCCCAAACCTTATAAAGGTGTATGTAAAACTAAACACTACAAAACTCTATTATGATTAAATTGTGGAATTATTATTGGTTTATTAATCACAATTCTATGAGTCTTCAATCCAATACTAGGCTTAAATATTTGAGATTATTAAATATTATGTAAAATTGTTTTTCCGTCATTAGGTTGAATTATTTATTATATATCAGCCATCAACCGCCCTGAACTCAAGCTATCAACAGTTGAAACCCCATATAGTTCATACACACAAAACTCGTTGTAATAAATTATTTTATTTATTTGCTTTGAGAGTGCAATATGTAATATGTTGGCTTATAAAAGTTGTGTGCCTTTTTCTAGTTATTTATTGTAAACATTTTACGTTCACATTTGATATTGAATGACATTAAAAATCTTCAAAGGCCATATTGTGAAGTGAACTCTTATAAATGGGACTGTATCTCAATATCAAAATATGGAGCAGAAAGTCAAGGAACCCTGAGAATGAGGACAAAAGCACCGAAAGGAACATCAAACAGCTTCAAGATGACATATACTAAGTACTTTCTTTTTTTTTTTAAATCTATCTACAAAAACCCCAAAACCTTCAAAAAAAAACTATATGTAGCAATGTAAATCAACAACCACAAAACAGGAGTGTAAACTATCAACCCAAAACATGTAGAGCAGACTAAATGTTTGACGGTGCAAAACTTCAGCAGGGATCTAAATCTTTGTGTTTCTATGATACCTTCAAAAGAGCGAAGGCATGTGTGAGGCAGGTGTCATCCATTGACAGGTAAGGGAAAGTGAACTGTGCGCTGACTTCTTTGTGAGTTATTGAAACGAGAGCTCTGAAGAAGCTATAGGGTAAACGTGTGCCATGCCATTAAATATGCATATGCAACTTGAACCGTATCCCCTGAGACATCTGTATCATCTATCTCAGCGGTTGTGAGCTCCAGTCCTGCGGGCCCACCAAATAGACTGTGTTTATTCCAACCTGGAATTATCAAAAGTCAAAGATAAAATGTGTTTGCTCACAGGTTGGACTGTAAACATCCTTGGTGGGATTTTAGTTCTCAAACATTATACAAACAAAATGAACAGATATACAGTACTGTGCAAAAGTTTTAGATCGGTAAGATTTGTTATGTTTTTAAAAGAAGTCTCTTCTGCTCACCAAGGCTGCAATTATTTGATAAAAACAAAACAAACAAAAAAACAGTAATATTGTGAAATATTATTACAATTTAAAACAGCGGTTTTCTATGTGAATATATAGTGAAGTGTAATTTATTCCTGTGATCAAAGCTGAATTTTCATCATCATTACTCCAGTCTTCAGTGTCACATGATCCTTCAGAAATCATTCTAATATGATGATTTGATGCTCAAGAAACATTTATGATTATTATCAGTGTTGAAAACAGTTTTTTACATTTTTATTTCATGATGCTATGATGAACAGAAAGTAAAAAAGAACAGCATTTATCTGAAATCTAAAGCTTTTGTAACATTAAACTCTACCCTTCAAAAGTTTGGGGTCAGTAAGAATTTAAATTTTATTTTTGGGGGAAAGAAATATAATAAATCAATACTTTTATTCATCAAGGATGAGTTAAACTGATCAAAAGTTACAGTAAAGACATTTATAATGTTAGAAAATATTCTATTTTAAATAAACGCTGTTCTTTTGAACTTTCTTTTCATCAAAGAATAAAAAAAAAATGTACACAACTGTTTTCAACATTGAAAATAATAATGAATGTTTTTTGAGCATCAAATCATCATATTAGAATGATTTCTGAAGGATCATGTGACACTGAAGACTGGAGTAATGATGATGTAAATTCAGCTTTGATCACAGGAATAAATTACACTTCACTATATATTCACATAGAAAACCGCTGTTTTAAATTGTAATAATATTTCACAATATTACTGTTTTTTTTGTATTTTTTATCAAATAATTGCAGCCTTGGTGAGCAGAAGAGACTTCTTTTAAAAACATAAAAAATCTTACCGATCTAAAACTTTTGCACAGTACTGTATATGCTTATCAAACAGATATTGTTTTAAACAGGGTTGTCTGAATTAAAATGTCTCTCGAAATAGAAGGCACTTGACTGGAAGGTCTTTTTAGGGGCTCCAAGAAGCACTGATGCACATGGCTATGGTGCTTCTCTTTGTCCTGGATTTATCCAACTAATCAAGGAAGAAAAAGGAGGCTAAATAGTCTCAAAGGTGCTTCGTTCCTCTACATTTGTCGGTGAAGGGATTGCCCCAGGAGGTCCTGTCTGTGGCTGGAAACCCCAGTCTTCACCATCCAGACTTTTCCGGCAGACAGGGCAGGTGTCGTGCTATATTAACACAAAACAGCACAAAAGGAGGACAGAAGAGTCATTTCTTTTTCGTTTCATTTTTTTCATATGCTACCGTTCAAAAGATTGGGGTCACTATGATTTTTTTTGTGAGAAAATTGTACTTTTATTCAGCAAGGACACATTAAATTGATCAAAACTCTAAAGACCATGTCACTAAAAAAGTCTCAAAAATGAAATGCAGTTCAATCATGACAACTCTCGGAATAGAGTTAAACAGCATTTATTGATAAGAATGGAATGTAAATAGGCTTAGTCTTAGAGGGCTACATCTGCTACGCTGCTGCTGTTGCGTGAGTAAAGGCTAAAGCTGAAACATGCACATAAATACAGGTAATAGAATGCAAGCTGCTATAAAGGGAAGTAGGGAGAAGCCCTGACAGATCTAGGTAGGTGGTGCTGGGGAAGGTGGAGGGCTAGAAAAAAATCCCATGGCATGCGTGCGTGACTCGGTCAGCTTTAAACCCCCTGTTTCAGAAGCAGTCAGTTCTCACTATTGTTTTGAAAAATGCTACAAAAGTGGGCGTGGTTGAGTGCTGAGTGGACGGGCAAGAGTGGGAGACTGACGACACAGCAACGCTCTCATTAAAAGCATCAAAGCTTCCCTCAAATGAACGCTGCAACATAATATACATATGGTTTTGTGAGCTCACTGTAAATTGCACAAATACATACATATCCTGTGACAGCTATAATTTAATGTGACATGAATAATTAAGAGACACAGACGAGTCATCGATCTGCATTAGAACAAGAAAACACCACATCCTGCGACGGTGACAAGCTGACGAATTTAAACCCGGAAGTTAAAAATTCCGCAAAAAAGTTTCAAATTAACCCGTTTTCTCCTACAAACAAAACTAACGGATGGTAACATTGACTTCTACGATTTTCAACACACATAACTGTTAAAATCTCAGAAAATTTGGTTTAGGGTTTTATGACCCTTTATGAGAACCAATCAGCTGCTCCGAAGTTTCATGACTGAACTATGTATTTCTTGTATTTCAGTGAATCCTGTTTTTAACATAATAATGAGGAATGTTTCTTGGGCAACAAATCAGCATATTAGAATGATTTCTGAAGGATCATGTGACACTGAAGACTGGAGAAATGATGCTGAAAAATACATTTTAAAAATACATTAATAGAAAACATTTATTTTAAATTGTAATAATATTTCACAATAGTACAGTTTTACTGAATTTTTGATCAAATAAAAGCCTTGGTGAGCATTAGAGACTTCTTTCAAAATCAACCCCAAACTTTTAAACGGTAGCATAGGTTATTTTATGTTATTTTCAAATATCATTAATGTCTGAGCACATTTCAAACCTGTCACCTCAAAAATTCATGTTTGTGGTATGACTGGGTGTAATGTTGAAGAGAAGAAATGTGAAAGTCTCTTCAAGTAACGTTAACCACAATGTTTATTATGCTCATAAATTCGAAAACTGACATTTTAAAAAACCCAGTGGAAATTCCCGAGGGTGAATTAGTCTTCGGGTTGGTCGACAAATTGACGTCATGACTGACCACCTCTACAGGCTTTGATTATTAGTCCATTAGAGTAAGGTTGTTTTTCCTATGTCCACCACTAGAGGTCCTTCCAAACATTTTTGCCTGTTAGTCAAATATAACCAACGATTACACATGGCCATCACTATTTATGACAAGCAGCACTAAATTAAGCTTATGTTTCAGAGTCTGATGACAGAAGATCCAGCACTAAGGTAGTTTTATGAGACTCATACCAGTTGGAGCCAGGGCACAATACAGTTGCTGTGAAAGTAGTGCAGACAGGGCAGCTGTCGGACAGATTCCCCTACAGAGTATTCCTCTCTACACACAGGGCATTCCAGCCGGCATGCTGTGAGAGAGATGAGGAAGAATATGCATGGATGAACACACAAGACAAACGGAGAAAGCAATTGTGAAGTGCTGCATCCCAGTTTACAAAAATATAGTACGTTCCCATTAAAGCGCCCCCATTATGTTTTTTACGGATATTACCTTTCATGCAGTGTGAAATATAGCTGTTTGTAAATGTAAAATGTCTGCAAAGTTTCAAAGATCAAAGTGCATGACAAAATGAAGTTATTGTCTCCTAAAATAAAGAATAAATCCTGAACTGCAGAAATGAGTCGTCAGGCCGTAGACCAATAACGAGACTGGGACGTCTGACCAATCAGAGCAGAGTAGGCTTGTGGTAAGAAGGGGTTTAGAGAGACTCAATCTTCAAATGAACCATTTTCAGCACGAACCTTTGAGAAATTAGGTGATGTGCAATGTATATTATAAGAAAATGAAAGTGTTTTTTTTACCTTGGATAGAAGTAAACCTATTGTAGATATGTTAATTTGTATTTGTTCTATTGTAAACCTCCAAAACTAAATTAGGAACCTTTAAAGGTGCCCTAGAATGGTTTTTATTTTTATTGTATAATGTTTTCTGGGTTGCCCTTATAATGTTATAATGTTTTTAAGATAAAAAAATAGTCATAGTTTAGAAATAAAAGGCATTTTTCCTAGCCTGATTTTAGCCCTGAGCCCAAACGCTCTGTTCGAAGGGGCGTGTCTGCTGTGTGTAACCGGCCTCTGCTGTGATTGGCTGACATGCTTGCATATGAAATAGCTACGTATTACATGTGAAACTCTCTCGAATACTTTTACTACAGATATTATACGTTTTTACTATTACAGCTATCGAGATTAATGAATCGTGAGATGTTTTTAAAGTATTTAGATCTATTCCCATCACATAAAATGTTGCTGTGATGAGCATTGAGCAAACAGATGACAGTGTGTTGATCGCGAGAATGAAGATCTTATCATTGCAACGCAGTTTCTGCACTCTCTCTAATGCTTTCACCAATGAAAACACGATGATGTAAATACAGTATTGAACGATTTTGAGAGAAAGATTACCTATCTGAACTTGAACAATTACACATTCAGAAAGTGTTGCTTGGTAGCTCGATCGATCGAGGCCAGCTCTGTATTGGTCTCGTCGGTGAAATGTTCGGAAATTTCCAGAGAAAATAAAATAAACCCATTGTTTCTTCAGAGGCTTGGGTGAAGGAACTAAATACCTTTGTGTTCATTTGTACATCCAAACACTGATCAACTGCCATGCTTCGGCTGCGCAGTTCCACCTGTCATTGAACATGGGCTGGCATATGCAGATTTTTGGAGTCGTACATATTAATGATCCCGACTGTTGCGTCACAGTCGGTGTTATGTGGAGATTCGCCTGTTTTTCAGGGGTGTTTTTCAAAAACGAGATTTAAGTAAGAAGGAGAAAAAATGGTGTTTGAGACTCACTATATGTCATGTCCATGTACTGAACTCTTGTTATTTAACTATGCCAAAATAAATTCAATTTCACATTCTAGGGCACCTTTAAAATAGCATAATAGGGGTACTTTAATTTATTGTTAAGTTATGTTCTCTGAATGTTCAAAATGTTTTTTTTTTTTTATGTTTTAAAAATGCTTTTTCTTGGTTATTCAATTGTAAAGTGAACATTCCATTTTATAATTATGTAAACATTATGAGAACCATTACTTATGTTCCCATGAAGTTTCCCATTAAAAATGTTTTTTTCTGAATGTTCCCTGAACTTTCTGAAACACGTAGCAACATTTAAAACATGTTAGACAAAGTGAAACGTTTCAGAAAAAAGGTTGATGAACAATGTTTAAATAACGTTTTTGTGCTAAAATTTTGAGAACGTTATTAAAGACTAGATAACTTTGAACAAACATTGTATTAACGTTACTGGAAGGGCGTTTGTTTATAATTTTGAGAGAGCCTACACAGAAAGTTCCAAAGTTCTGAGAACGTTCCCTGTTATCTGGGACGTTTTAAAAAATTTGTGACTGAATGAACAAACTGATTTGTAGCTCAGCAATCAATAATTTGAGGGGGAAAATGTGAGTCTCTGGAAACATTTGACATGAATATGGCAAAAACACAATGCACTGCTGTCAAAATCATAGAGATTCCTCTTGTTTTTAACACTTTCCAATTCACCCTCTTAAATTTATCGTACTCAATACAATAGACTGCCAGAAAAAGCAAGAAAAACGCTTCCTGGAGGTGACCAGAAGTATGTGAACAGCCCTGATTTGCTTTACAGCACTTCAAATGAAGTGTGCATGGTGACTCAGAGGATTATGGGAACTTACCAGCCTGTTCGGAGGAGATGCTAACAGTGGGGAGAGATGAGATCATCTCCTTCTCTGCAGGAGGGGGGCCGGTATTTTCAGACTGACCAAGCAACTGGAAGAGAACAGAAAAAAAAAAACAGGATATTTGTTATGCTTCTTTAATTTTGGTCAGATAAAATAAAAAGTCTTCTTGACTTAAGCTTGGGGACAAATTTAAGTGGCAACGGGCAAAATACTGCGAAGACTAATGAGACTAAGCGCAAAAAGGTTGAGGACATGATGAGTCACATCATTAGATGATGTCACCCATGACAGTGTGACTAACCTGTGTGATGACCACATCTAAACCTCCTTGTCCCCAAGCATAATCTTCAGGGTTAGAGTGTAGCATGCTAGACCTGAGAAACAGGTTATTGATAAAACATTGGATAGATCTGTAGATATTGTCTTCACATATAGTAATGAATGAATTTGTAGGACAAAGGGGATCATGAATATGTTTTGTTGGTCTTGGAACAACAGTCCTGTCAAACAAACAAAGGTGATGGGTTGATAAGAATATTGTTTAAGCCCAGCCAAACCTGGAATCTGATGAATTGATTGATTTACAGGAATGTTATTTCAGGAACATATTCCACTTCACAGAATCATAGTAAACCACAAAAATATACCATGAGGAGGGTTGGGAACCTGCACTGTCAGAATTGGAAAACAGACCAGCCAAGAACTGCTGGACAATCCTTAAAGAAACAAAGACAGTTTTGTTGCATTTAAAAAGAAAGAGTTAAAGTTTGTAATATCAGAACATCAGTCTTAATAATAATTAAAAAAAAAAAAAGAAAGAAAGAATAATTTTGCAAATTAAAAGCGATAACAATTCTTTCCAAAAATTCCAGTCTTGGTAGAGTTCTAGATTAATGAAGACATTCTTATTAATCAGATTTTCCCACCATTTAAAACTTGTATATATATATATATATATATTAAATTATGAATTTTGGCCTAGAAAAGTCACAGAAATGAATAAAATCTGTGGCATGGGGAAATCATGGATACACTAATATTTTGTAATGTTTTTGAAAGAAGTGTCCTTCTTTCATGGCTGCATTTATTTGATCAAAAATACACTAAAAACAGTAATATCGTTAAATATGATTAAAATCTAAATAACTGCTTTCTATTTTAATATATTTTAAAATGTGATTTATTCCTGTGATGGCAAAGGTGAATTTTCATCTTCAGAAATCATTCTTATATACTGATTTGCTGTTTAAGAAATGTTTCTATTATCAATGTTGTTGTCACAATATGTGTTTAGTTTCGTTTTCATGGACTTTTAGTTTGTTTCTCTTCAGTTACATGTTTCCCTTTAATCTATTCTCCCACCACTATTTGTTACCATGGACATTCATAAGCGATCACACCTGTTTGTATTCCGTTTATCATTAGCCTGTGTGTGTGTGTGTGTGTGTGTGTGTGTGTGTGTGTGTGTGTGTGTGTGTGTGTGTGTGTGTGTGTGTGTGTGTGTGTGTGTGTGTGTGTGTGTGTGTGTGTGTGTGTGTGTGAAAAGGTGAATTTATTTATGAAAAAAGGTTGAACAAATTGCAACAGAAGCAAACTCAACTGATTTTGTATCCTCAATATGTCCTGAGTAAGGGGGAAAAAAAGCCCAGAAGGGGAAAGTTTTGAAAAATACCCAAATATAGCCTATTCATTCTTTTTCTCACGTGAATAGGGTAAAATTTTTAACCTTTAGATATCACCATGAAAATTACTGAGTTGATTACTTGCATCAAGACAAACAAAAAAATGTATTACAAGTTTTTTTGAAATTGTTTGTTAACATAGACAAACGGTGCATAATCTAATTACATATGTGCTAATTTGCATATACCCAAAAACAGATCTAAACATTGGGTATAGCCAGGTGAAAATGTCTTGAATGGTGAATCTTGTTGACACCTTACAGTAAAAGACGTAATGTTAAGGTCTGAATGGAACCAATTCAGGCTACCCATGAACATTAATACATGGAGGCAGGAAGACGTACTTTAGAAACCAGCCTTTTTTCATTTGTATTGCAGAGATGGGGTTTGAGGCTGAAACAAGACAAAAGGTAGGTAAAATAAAAAGTGGCTGGATCAAAAATGGGTTCCATTCAGACCTTAACATTACATCTTTTACTGTAAGGTGTCAACAAGATTCACCAAGATATTTTCACCTGGCAATACCCAATGTTTAGATATGTTTGGGTATTTATGCAAATTAGCCCATAGGTAATTAGATTATGCACCGTTTGTCTATGTTGACAAACAATTTAAAAAAACTTGTAATACATTTTTTGTGTGTCTTGATGTAAGTAATCAACTCAGTAATTTTCATGGAGATATCTAAAGGTTAAAATCTTTACCCTGTTCACGTGAGAAAAATAATAATGAATAGGCGTGTGAATAGGCTATATTTGGGTCTCTTTCAAAACTTTCCCCTAATGGGATTCTTCAGGGCTTTTTTTTTTCCTTATTCAGGACATATTGAGGATACAAAATCAGTTGAGTTTGCTTCTGTAGCAATTTGTTCAAGGTTGACCCCCATTTTGGCTTAAAATGACTGGACTGTGAGACTGTAAAAAGTAAAAAGTGTGAGAGTGTGTGTTATGTTATGCACACTGTTATGTTGCCTTTGCTACTTTAGATTATCCTATTTACAGTTGTTTCTTTCCTATTATAATTTCCAATTATAAATGTTGAAACCATGATCTATCTGTTAGATCAGGTAAATGACTAATAGTGAATTAATGGTGAATTATTAAAAAAAAAAAAAAAATGCTGGAATATTTTAGATTAATTTTAGCATCAAATAGGTGGTAAAAATAGCCAAGGTACTTGAAAACTAGATTGATTTAAAAATAATTTTGTATATGCAGGACTTAATTAGTAAATAATACTGCGGATTAGTCAAGTCAAATCCCAGAGACAAGATACATGGATATACTAAATATATTATGAATGTTGCAACTGTGCAAATCAACAGATCCTCTCTGTGCAAAAGGGAAAAAAAACCCAGATTATATTTATGTATAAAACATTTGCATGCTTGACCAAATACAGATCAGTATATATTCTGTCTTGTAGAACTCCTAGAAGACAGCAGCTGTAACAAGTGTCACTACACACCCCTCCACAGCCTGTCCCTGATCCAGTCTAGAGTTTCGCTCCTGGCTGTTTTGTTGAGGGTGAAGCGCAGGCTCTGTGCAGTCTGACAAAGACTCCTCTAAAGCTACAGGTCCCGCAGTCCCAGAGGCAGGATCACCAACTGCTGCCTCGACCCCAGAGCGGCTGCGGGACGCGTCTGTGACCGCGGGGTCGGATAGGAGCGCAGAACGTTCCATGAAGAGCAGCTGCCACAGCTAATCAAAGGAAAAGACAAAAGACTCATAGAGAAACAAAACTATGAATGACCCCCTAAGGAATAGAGAATGATTTCCTCTGCACCAGCAGGTCATACTGAGTCAAAGAAGGTTATATATATATATATACATATATATATCATTTTATAGTATTATACCTCTGCAAACTGTGAGGCCATGTCATCACTGTCAGCCCCATCACTGCCATCACGACCCTGAAGAAGACTAATAAAACATGGTTTTACTCATTGAAAATGACAAACATCATAATTAAAAGACAAATCATTCCTAGACATAAACAGGATATTTTATAATAAACAGAGACACAAGCGATAGCCGTAATGAAAAACAATTTAATCTTGATTATTACGTAAATGCAAAACTCACCTGGAGTTCTCTGGCACCTCTTCAATGAAGCCAGATTCACATCTTGGACAAACATATTCCTGTTCAAAAGATTAATAAACACAGGTAATTTATGATGTACATCAGTTCCAAACAAATTGCTTCTGAATTCGGATGTTGACTTTTAGGTCACTAAACAAGGCAAATTAGCGTGAAAGTGCAATCCCATAAAAGCGCAGATGGAAGGGGAAGGTTCTGCAGGTGATTTACTGACAATGCGCACATTAAAGAACACAAACACAGCCGGATCATTTCCATAATGCCCAATGCATTCTACCAAGAGCAGCGAAAATACATGCTTTTTTGGGGTGTTAAATAATAGAGCAAATACCAGTAAAATGACTAGCGCAATCCTTAGTAAATCATGTTACGTCATCCTCAGTAAAACACTCTCCTCCCATAAATGTTGCGTCTGACAAGGAATTTCCTACAAATGCATAATTATGCAATAAGGTCAGCTGGAAAAATAACTGTGTCCACGCCTTTTCAGCGTTCATTTTTCACTGCACGTCTTTAGAAAATCCTGGCAGTAGTTTTTTTAACAGCAAAAAAGAGAGTTTGCGTTGGCTCATAGAGGTTTGCATACAAAGTGTGGGTTATCAAGTGTTTGAAAGTGTAATAATACATGTAAAAAACTAAGGCTAGCAACATTCTAAAACAGGCTAGCAAATCATCTTAGCAGCGGATTAAAACATGCTAAGATCATGCTAGCAAAATGTAAAATTATGTTAAAACATATTAGCAACATGTTAAATCATGTAAGAAAAATGCTAAAACATTCTAGAAACATGATAAATCATTCTAGCAATGCGCTAAAAATAGGGATGTAGTGTCAGTGGCGTCACACGTAGGTTTCTGAAGAGCATTTTTCACAAAGTGGGCGGAGCCGGCCGTCACCATCTTGGCAGTGCGTCACTCCCAGATAACCAAAAATGGGCAAAGAGACGGGATAAGCTGAGGTGACGTGACGGCTAACAGATAGCAGACAAACGGCTAGTAGTGACAGCAGCGGCAATCCACCTGTCACTTAAGTGGCAACGCCCTTAATTATGCAGAACTTAATATAATTAAGAGGCTTAATATAATTAAAACGGATAAGTTGTAAAAAAAATCACCCCCCTCAGGTGTCATAAAGGGGAAAATTAGCTATATAGACCAAAACCACTTTTTGACCCTGGGTGTAAACAAAAAAATTTCTGTTGTAAAGTTGGGCACATTAACATGGGGGGCTGCCACTTGGCTAAAACATGTTAAGAATAGGATCACGCTAGCAAATTGTAAACTATTGTTAAAACATGCTGGCAACAAGTTAAATCATGTTAGAAAAACGCTAAAACATTCTAGAAACATTAGCAAAATTCAAAATCATGCTAGCAACTAAATAAAAAATGTTAACAATGAGCTAAAACATGTTAGACACATGCTAAGACATGTAACATGATAAAACATGCTAGGAAGTTTATCAAACTTTCAAACAAGGCTTTGTCAAGCAAACATAAACGTTTGTCCTGACAAACTTCACTTTCTAGTTTATTTTACAGTAGTTTTGACTACAACAAGCTATTGAACATTCCCATTGTTGTTGCCCATGAAAAAATTAATACAATTCATTGAACACACATTTACCTTTTGTGACAACATACCCCAATAGTTGATAGTACTCTATTAGACAAGTTGCTTCAATGGAACTTGCATTAAACAGTGTTGCAGGAGTTACAAGTGTTGCAGTCAGCAAATGCTGTAGGCCTATTGTATTAAAACACTGCCTGGACAGCTTGTCCCGATCTAACATTTAGTGTAAAGTAAAAATAAAATAGTTGTCACACTTTTTATTGTAGTGAATAATTCTCAGAGTGGATTTATTTATTTGACCATGGTCTTGACTTCAAAAACATTTCCATTGTTATTGCCCATGAAAAAATACAGCTAATTGAACACACATTAACCTTTTGTGTAACAAACCCCAATAGCTGACAATACTGACAATAAAGACTATGAGGCATAATGAAATTTGCCATTAAAAAGGCTTTCATCTAAAATTAAAACAGTACAAAAATCTGAAATAAATAAAGACCGTGCTGTGTGTTGTAGTCAACAAATACTGTATTGTTTTAAAAGACGTGTGACAACCATAGACTGTAAAAAGGTGACAACTTGCCCCGATTTAATATTTATGAAAAATACCTTTGTCCTGAGAACACAGTTGAACTTTTCAGTTTTATTCTACCTTCATTATATAGTTGACCCTTGTATGAATGTATGCCAGGGTCATTTTACAGCGTCTACACTTATTTACCCAAAAGATATATTACATACACATAATGCCAACACATGCACTGCATGTGTTTCTACTTGATTGCAGACGATACAGTCCGTGCTAAATTTGGCATCAGAGTAACTCCCAAACTTGGATACCGAATCCCTTGCAACCATGGCACTCATCGCAAATTCCTTATAACGTTTAGTCCGCAGTTAACATGAAAGACATTCCCATAGTTCTATACTAATGCGCGTGAACTCATACAAACACGGCATGTAAGAAATATATAGAGTGAGTACTCTGTGTTATAACGTTAACTTAAAAGTTATAAATGAAAGAAGGAAAACTTCGATTGCATTGAGGCTAATATGGAGTGAGCAAACCACCAAAAGCAGATAAATGCTCGTTAATGAAGTGTTGCTGGGTAAGTTACTCACCGGTAATCTAGGGTCGATTTCACCTTTACATAAATGACAGAAGAACCGTTGTCGTGGGGCAGCAGAAGCCTCCGCCATCTTTACTCAATATAGCTTATAAAACTATGACGTTACGCGCCACATTGGGAAAGGTGCGTCGGTTGTCAAGGAAACGCGTCAGACCGATGATTGGACTATCACGAGTTTCCGAATACCAGTAGTAAAGTAGTCAGGGATAGTTTACTTGCAAAATACCTCTTTTCAATTAAGTTGTCTGAGAACAAAAAAGCCTTAAAAACATTATCTGTTTGTAATTCTTTTCCTTTTTTTCTTGTTAATGTTTATTTTATATTATCCCCCTACTGTTTTATCTTTGTTTTTTTTTTGTTTTTTTTATGTTTCCTGTTATTACTTGTGTATTGTTTTAAGCATAAAAAAAAAAAAAAAAGTCAGGGATAGTTTACCCAAAAATGAAAATGTCACCCTCAAGTCGTTCCAAACCTGTATGAGTTTCTCTCTTCACATAAAATAAGATATTTTAAAGGCTCTTAACTTTCTTACAATTCTGGTAGATACCCCAGATTTATCAGAAGGGGGTGCTGGTCTCAATCTCAAGTCATGGCAAGAAGCTGGTATTAGGAGAATGTACACTCACCGGCCACTTTATTAGGTACACCTGTCCAACTGCTCGTTAACACTTAATTTCTAAGCAGCCAATCACATGGCGGCAACTCAGTGCATTTAGGCATGTAGACATGGTCAAGACAATCTCCTGCAGTTCAAACCGAGCATCAGTATGGGGAAGAAAGGTGATTTGAGTGACTTTGAACGTGGCATGATTGTTGGTGCCAGAAGGGCTGGTCTGAGTATTTCAGAAACTGCTAATCTACTGGGATTTTCACGCACAACCATCTCTAGGGTTTACAGAGAATGGTCCGAAAAAGAAAAAACATCCAGTGAGCGGCAGTTCTGTGGGCGGAAATGCCTTGTTGATGCCAGAGGTCAGAGGAGAATGGCCAGACTGGTTCGAGCTGATAGAAGGGCAACAGTGACTCAAATAACCACCCGTTACAACCAAGGTGGGCAGAAGAGCATCTCTGAACGCACAGTACGTCGAACTTTGAGGCAGATGGGCTACAGCAGCAGAAGACCACACCGGGTGCCACTCCTTTCAGCTAAGAACAGGAAACTGAGGCTACAATTTGCACAAGCTCATCGAAATTGGACAATAGAAGATTGGAAAAACGTTGCCTGGTCTGATGAGTCTCGATTTCTGCTGCGACATTCGGATGGTAGGGTCAGAATTTGGCGTCTACAACATGAAAGCATGGATCCATCCTGCCTTGTATCAACGGTTCAGGCTGGTGGTGGTGGTGTCATGGTGTGGGGAATATTTTCTTGGCACTCTTTGGGCCCCTTGGTACCAATTGAGCATCGTTGCAACGCCACAGCCTACCTGAGTATTGTTGCTGATCATGTCCATCCCTTTATGACCACAATGTACCCAACTTCTGATGGCTACTTTCAGCAGGATAATGCGCCATGTCATAAAGCTGGAATCATCTCAGACTGGTTTCTTGAACATGACAATGAGTTCGCTGTACTCAAATGGCCTCCACAGTCACCAGATCTCAATCCAATAGAGCATCTTTGGGATGTGGTGGAACGGGAGATTCACATCATGGATGTGCAGCTGACAAATCTGCGGCAACTGTGTGATGCCATCATGTCAATATGGACCAAACTCCCTGAGGAATGCTTCCAGCACCTTGTTGAATCTATGCCACGAAGAATTGAGGCAGTTCTGAAGGCAAAAGGGGGTCCAACCCGTTACTAGCATGGGGTACCTAATAAAGTGGCCGGTGAGTGTATGATTTGTGGGACAAAGGTAAATTTAAGACATTTGAAGATATAAGACCTCAATATAATATACCTGCCAACGATTTCTACAAGTATCTCCAAATCAGGCATTACGTAAAATCAAAGACTGGATCTCTGGAGCTACCAACGAACTGTTACTTGCTTGAAAAAACTCTTAATGGACTGTTGGAAACGTGGACGTTTTGTGTCTAGATTCTATTCTGAGTTACAGAATCTAACGGTAGACAAACTGAAACACTTACGAACAACTTGGAATATGCTGCTTAAAGTGTCAATTGACTACTCTGAGTCATGGGAGGAAATAGTAATACTGCCTTCTAGAATATCAATCTGTAATAGATACAAAGAAATGCAGTTCAATATCCTACATAATGTTTACATATCACCTTATATATACAGTAAGTACACTCCAGGTGTTTCTCCGAATTGTCCTAAATGTAACTTAGCTAAAGGCACTAGATATCACTGTCTTTGGGAGTGCAAGAACATCAAGGTATTTTGGCAGGCAGTATGCAGTGAAATCAGTTTGGTGATAGGACAGACAGCCCCACTCACCCCACTCATGTGCCTACTGGGGCTTATACCTGACCCTCTGAGGGCTCGAACGGCTATAATGATCAAATGGGTTGGCAGCGATGCCCCCTCTACTCAGATGTGGAAGTCTCTGATATCTGAAGTTGTAACTCTAGAAAGATTGAGGTATTGTCTCAATGGTAAATTGTACCTGTTTAAGAAATGGGAGAATATTTTAAAGTGTCTGAAGATTAAAAGGTCGTAAACACAAAATGGATATAAGTATACAGCCATATGTCGAGACGCTGTGTGTAAAATGAAAATTGTCCACATGCCCATAGATATGGTTATTTATATTGTTTTCTGTGCTGTGTTTTTTGTTTTAGTATGCTTTGTTTTAAAAAATGGAAATGTTTAATAAAAAGAATTAAAAAAAATTAAAAAAAAGATATTTTAAAGAATGTTGGCAACATTACCATGTAAAATGCAAATCCAAGATGCATATTCATGAACTTTAATAAAACATAACAGTGACATACAGCAGCAGCAACACAATAACAGTAAAAAAACAATACTTTCATTTAGGCATATATAATTGTGTTAGACAAAACATTAGATTGAAATTACAAAAAGAGGAAGTTACAAATCACAAAAGCAACACAACACAACAATTTTGGCCACAGATAACCACACCAATCTCTGCTACCGCAGTTTGATAAGCACATTTAAGTTTTATGTCAAGGTATCAAGTTCGATTCTGTATTCCAAAGCACAAATCACCTGCCTTAACCCATAACAATAAAGCATTAGTCGTGTATCAATGCAAATAGGTACATACAGTAGTTTAAGCTGCATCAAAACATGCTTTTTCATAAATAATGGTCAAAGCAAGAAATCCATCCACCAACAGACTAATAAAGTGAATAATAAATCTCTAAAATAAGATGTGAGAATCCTCTGATTTGTTTTAAAAAACTTTTGGCAAGGTAAACTTCACAGGTTTACAAGTAACCTCGATTCTAGAGCAATGAAATGATCCCTTTCCTGGACATGTACAGCTATTTACACAAAGGAAAAAGTTACGGAAAAAGCAAAGGCAGAATGTGGCACATCTTTCGTGAATCTGTAAGGCTGCTGTACCTTACACTTTGCAAGCTTTAGAGATGTACTGTAAATATGTAAGCCAAAACCTGACGTCTTGGGTATTGTTATGATCTTTACAAATTATTATAGTGACTTTTCTAGCATAATAAATGGAAATAAGACAATTGTATTAGTTGATCACACTGTAGTTGATCATACTGTAGATCCTCATAGAGAGCATTCTAATAAACCATAATTTCACATCAACACCTAGATCCTTTTTGCATGTCTGAACTAATGGCCTGATGCTCAGCAAGAGAGAAAAAGAAATCCAATGTAGCATTACTATCATTATTACATGCATGCAAGAGGGGTCTAGGGTAACTGTGTTGGTTTGCAATTCAGCAATGTCTATGGGTGCTAGAATAACTTTGTCACTTTGTCTCAGGGCAGCGTAACCAATCAGGTTCATCAACCAAATCTTTTTTCACCCAGGTCTCTACCGAGGTGCAGTGAAGGCGCCCTGTGCGGCAGAAACGGTGGCGTTGGTGGCTGCCTGGCGCACTGCCTGATTAGAAAGCACACCGGTAGCAAACTCAGCCTGGGCCTTCTCAAAGCTCGCTTCAGTCTGCCTGTACATGGAATGAACCTGATGGAAGAATATGCAAGAAATCATCATTAAACAGATCAATATGAATGAAGTATGAATTAAAATTTTACATACACCTCTGTTCAAAACTTTGCATTTGTCTCTTATGCTCACAAAGGCTTCATTTATTTGTATCAAAATTACAGTAAAATCAGTAATACTGCAAGATATGTTTTTTTTCGATTTTAATATATTTCAAAATGTAATTTATTCCTGTGAAGGCAAGCTAAATTTTCAGCATCATTGCTCCAGTCTTCACATGTCACATGATCCTTCAGAATTCATTAAACACTATTTTTGTCATTAAACCCTGGAATAACTGTGGAAAAGCACAAAGTAGAGGAATAGACAGCTTCACCATAGGATGAATTTGAATGTTTAGTATGGTTTTCAATTTATATTTAGGGTTATATCGCTAATTTGGCTGTCAATAAATGTGTAAAGGTCCATTTGCCGCTGTAAGTGGAGATGTGATTTACCCTCTTGAGCAAAATGACTCCCATGGCCGCCTGAGCGGTTAAGAGCACAGAACTGATCATCATGATCGCACCCACTGCCTTCCCATTTTCTTGGTTACTAAGAGCGGCTAAACTCACGATCCACCCACTGAAACAAACGGGAGAGAAAGAGACAAGTTTAAAGAGTAACAAGCCATTGGCCAAATTTAAGAATGAATAACACAATTAACTGAAAAGTCAATAAGTAGGTTAGGAATTTTTTATTTTTATTTAAATGTGACCGTTTCGTCACGCTCACCTGAAGCCCCAGCCAGGGATACCGATAGCCATGATAACATAAAGCACAAGTTGGGCGAAGAAGACAAAGAAAAAGGCAAAGAAGTTGAAGGAACTGTCACTCCTGTTGAGAAAGAGAACAGAAGTCCACAATGACTGATCCATGATGTTTGGATGAGACATCAATTCTAAACGCTGAATCTGTGTTCGTACCTGAAGGCTTTGTACACAGGCCTGTACCAACAGACGAAGGAGCAGGGGGTGAAGAGGAGAAACCAAAGGATGGCAAAACCAAAGCCAACCGGTGACGAAGTATTACTGGGTTGGCCACAGAACATAGCCAAACAGGAGATGAGGTTAAAGACCAAAGTGCATGCTGTGACTAAAAGAAGAGAAAGATAAGTACAAAGTAAGTAAAGTAACACTGGAGTAGCGGTTGACCAATATTCCTATACTAGGGATGACTAAAGAAGAGCAACTGCTGGTATGTGATACATAACACTATTTAATGAATAGTTAAAAATTGCTGAAACTGCAGGCATAGTTCAACCAAAATTGAAAATTGTATCACCCATATGACTTCAGAAATCATAGAGACTTGGAAGAGTATGTATTTTTTTGTTTGTTTGCCATATCAGCATTATATTAATAATACATTTATTTACACATAGCACCTTTAAAAGTAGCTTCCAAAAATATGATCAAGTACAAATCATAAAATAAAACAATGAAATTCAGTCAAAACATTTTTTTGCAGTAATGAATGTAGCATTAAAGGCGATATTCATGGCAAAAGTAATGAATGATACAATAACACAATATGCAATTAACCTTACATTACAACAACATTTACATGAAAAAAAAATTCTATGAATGAAATTATTAAATTAAACTGTAGCCTAGTAACATTACAAACAGTAAAATATGTTTCAAGTAAATGTTTTTTACAAAATCACATACTGGTGACTCTTTACATGTTAAAGGCCCCCTGTAGTCTATAATCGTATTCCTTAAAACTCCTCTTTGATTACCAAAATGACATATTTAAAAATGTTATCCTTGAAAAAATCTGTCATGCCTTAAAAGAGTTTGAATGTAACTCACACCCTTGCCTCATTTAGTATACGTGTTTTTATGAATATGCTAATCACCCCCGCCTCCACTCACTCTCACCAGCTCAGAGATCCACTCGTCGACAATCACACTTTAACGTGATTGGTTACAAGGTAGTTTGTGACGTCAGAAACACCAGCGATTTCAAATTGCGTTTTTGAGACCGTATTTGATTCACCGCAGTTATAAAGAGAAATTACTCCGCAAATGTGTTGACTTATCTTAAAGCATATTAAAAACACCACATAGACATATAAACAACATTAAAATCTTGGGACTTTAATGAAAAGGTTATGAGGGAGTTAATGAGTTAATATAATGCATTTTGGGTGAACTATCCCTTTAAATAAACATTCATTTTACCCAATATTTACAAAAAAAAAGTATTTTAAAACAGAAAATGACCAAATACTGGTCGAATTATCAGCCTGCCCAATATATCGGTCTATCACTACCACTAAAAACTGAATTATTTACTAAGGATGATGATGCAAAGCAGAACCATCCGCACACCGAGCAAACTTACACATCCAGAAGTAGTACAAGGTGGTGACAGTGCGCTGAAACCTTTGGCTGATCTCCAGATTAATGTCCTGATAGAAACACGGTTTCACCGGGCAGAAGGAGGGCAATGGGGGCCAATTATTCAGACGAGCTGATGGAGAAGAACACAGAGATTCATTTCCCCATTCATCAATCACATCCGCAAGCTAGCATCACTCCATTAATGTCTTGTTCATTACTGCCGAGGTCTAAATCTAACTCCTTTGAAAATACCATCCATCCATCACTGTCATCTTTTTAACCGTTTCGTTTCTTGTCCCCTCCTCATTCATTCAAGTCTCATCCATCTCTGCACCTTCATCATAACCCTCACTAACACTTTCAGAAGTCCATCTAAATAATCACTTCAGTTCTTGAAATACACTGGTTTTATGGCCATCCATCTCTTATTATTTTTACATCACACTTTTCCTATACTTATTCCTATAGCTCTCTTCAGGATAATAAAAAAAAAAGGTGTAAATGCGGTGACTACCTGTTGTGAAAAAAGCAATAATGAGAATCAGAGTTTTAGTATTATTGAAATGCTTCACTTTGCCTGTTCTGCTCATCTTGACTGCTCAAGCCTCTCATTCTTAAAAAAAAAAAACTCACACACTGATTGCTTGTCCCATTTTCACCGTTGATTGTGGGTAAAAATCTTAACCAAATCTTAACTTAATTTAAATGTGGATATTAATATGGTGAAATATGCTAATGGGGCTGACTGTACTTCACTCTATTTGGTAGCTGAATTACTTTTATTCAAAACTCTTTCATACTGCATCTAGATAAGAACATTTTCTGAAAAGAAACTGGTGGTTGCACATGTAAAACCACTATGCTAGGATGTTGTGGATGGTTGTCTGGTCATTCCTATGTGGTTGCTTAGGTGTTATGTAATAAATCCTTTTTTTAGCATTAATATTTTATTCAACAGATTATGAATGGGAAAACTAATCGCAAATTGCCATCAAAACCTTTTATACGAGTGATGCCAGCAGCAAATTTGAAGAGTCGAGGGGAAGGGAGTAATTTCACTGTTGGTTCAAAATGTTTAATTGAATTTGAATTCCCCTGGCAAAAGCATAAACTAAGATATTTTCCCTTCATCCTTCACTCACAGGCTCCAGACCCAAGTGCATGGGCATCCAGCTCTCTCTCTCTTCTCTCCAGCTCCTTTGCTTTTCTTTCTAGTTCCTCCTGCTTCCTCAACAGATCTGCTGTGGTGGCATTTACTGCAGACTGAGACTGAGACTGAGACTGAGAGAGAGAGAGAGAGAGAGAGAGAGATTAAGTTATAAAATGCACAAGTGTTTTCTGTCACTACCGCATTAAGCATTTAAGCACAATATTATGGTATATATACACACACACAGTATAGATATATATGATCATATAAATATATGGTCATCTGTTTTACTTAACAGGAAATATCTGAAATTAAACTGAAATTTGGTCATTTGCAAACTATACTTACTATTCCACAGCAGTATGAGCTTTTGGTTAGTTAATCAGTAAAACACACACTACAATTCAAAAGTTCAGGGTAGTCAAAGCTACGTATACTTGCTCAAAAATACAGTAATATCCTTAAATATTATTACAATTTAAAAATAACTTTTCATGACGTCATCCCTGCACCACTCTATTAAAATGATATAAAGATTTGATACCGTCACATTTCAAGCAATCATAGTAAATCCAGTGTATCCACCTTTGTGAACAAATATGGCTAATTTAGCTGAAATTCTGTGTTGAGTAGCAAGTAACAGACTGTTCTAAAAGGAATCCGCACCTGTGTTCCATTGGATCCATAATTCCTGGGCTCAGTGGGTGTGGTCCTGCTGGGAGGCGTTTGGGCAGGAGGTGCAGCAGGAGATGTGGCTTCATAGGGGGGTGGAGGCTTCATTACCCAAAACAAAAAATACAAAACAATTCATATCAGCTAAATAAAAATCGAACTAAAATAAGCTATCATGATAATGCAGGCAAAAGGTTCAGACACTTGAGAATTTTCTCTTGCAGGTAGCCAAAGTTGAAATGAAACGCTGTTTTTTTTTATTTTTATCCATTGTACTCCCATCATGTGATGTATTAATAATTAAAGGCTATGTTAGCTATGTAGCACAGCCTGCTCAACACCTGTCAGGACGGACATATTTACCGCTGTTATGTTGTTGTCAAATGGGTTGTAGAGGTCCAGCGTGGCATAGCCAGTGTTGCTGCTGTGCTGCGTCACTGATGGATCCTGCAAACACAGAAAAAAACAAACCTTTCAATTCATTTCGAGAAGGCGGTAGATACTAGATAGTGATAAAAATATTCGGGCAGATACCACAAAACATTTTTAACACAAAAAGTTTTTAAAACAAGCTCGAGGTTGCCTAGGAACTGGCACTGTAAGCTCACAATCTTGCACTGATATCACTTGATCTGCTAGGGAACTGACCTTCAAAACACAAAAAGACATGAAATCCTTCTTTAAAAAAAAACGCAAGTAACTAATCAGCAATAACTTAGACTGCCATTAAATAATTATGACACAAACAAGTTTCTCTTGATCTATTTGACCTAAAGGACATATGATTAAATTTAGATACAAACATAAACTGTATACCTATTCACAGACTAAAAATCTATTATTTATATTTGCATTTGGTTAATTTCATATTCATAAACGTTTGAAGGTTGTATTGTAAATTAAATCTTTTTAGTTGTTATCGTTTTGGATGTCTTGTTATAGCTGTAGATATTAAATACGTCTTTCATGTTTATTTACAAAGTGACATCGCCAACTGCTGGCCAGTGGCCTGGCAGCATAATACACCGTTTTATTCATCATTGTCGTGTAAACGTACCCTTAATTTATCTATACCTAAAGCAACAAGTTCCAGGTCAAATTAAGACCAGAATGCAAGGATACAAATCGTGGACCAGTGGAAGGATCAACCATACACTAACATTATCATGTTACGTTAATCTAATACTGGTCTGAAGACCGTTAAGTCTTACGACAGCATCACAAGACGTACAGTACCATACAAATAAAGGCCACGAATGAGAATAACAACACCATCACCTGTCTAATGTACATTTCCAAAAACTAGAACAATATATTACCTGAAATGGATTATGATCATCGGCTGAATCAGGAAAAGTGGTGTATTTTGACATCCTGGTGCTGATTTGGAAAATTAAATCTTGCCAAGATGTAAAAAGAGGCTAAACTTAACCGTGGTGACCAAGTACAGACCAGAACAGTGTTGTGTAACGGATAGTTACAGGAAGAAGTCAATATAGTTTAGTAAACTGCTGATTATTATAACGCAATTTAACCAAACCAAATCACGGTTAACATTAACCAGCTAACGTTAACCAACACACATTACAAAGAGACGTCAGGTGTCCGTTTCAAATCAACATATCTTGTCCTTCTTTGAAATGGTTTATGGTCTTCTCCTTTGGTATTTTTATTTATTTACTTATTTTCTTTTGTTGGATTTTACGAGCGAAACGACTAGTTTCAATTTCACTCTGGCATCGCTGATGTTGTAGCGCTAGTGTACAGGAAATGTGTTTATCACATGACAGGGGTGTTGCCAGGTTTCACAAGAGAAATAAGTTTTGAGAATTTTGAAAACCACTTACATTTACAAAAAAAGTTTATTAAAATATTATTATATTTCACATAACTACTGGAAAGTAACCGGTCAAGCCAGCCGCAGTTTCAGGTTTTTTTAAATACCCCGGCTTGACCACGGGATAAAACCAGTCGTTACGGCCCTTTTTATATTTCATTTATATTTTATATTTTTATTTATCAGTGGAGAAAGTCGCTTATAATAAGCGGACATGGCAACACGGCAGAAGAGAAGCGAGGAAGTAGCTGCGTGACATGAGGGCAAAAAGCCAATGAGAAAGGGTAATTATGTCACATGATGAGGGAGAATCTTTGGAGAAAGATTAGCAAAGGGGCGTGATTCGCTATCTATCTATCTATCTATCTATCTATCTATCTATCTATCTATCTATCTATCTATCTATCTATCTATCTATCTATCTATCTATCTATCTATCTATCTATCTATCTATCTATCTATCTATCTATCTATCTATCTATCTATCTATCTTTTAAAATCTCATGTGTCTCCAGTTCCCGTTTCAGCCACTGGGCGTCACTGTTGCTTAGGAAATTGAGTCAGCAACTTAATTTTCCCTCTGTAAAATATAGGTAGGGGCACCGGGGCAAGTTGTCACTCGGGGAAGATTGCTGATGGCTTGCTATTCTCAAGTCATGTGAGTTCACATGAGTAACTGGAGGCAGAAAGTCAGTCATATGATACCTCAAACACAAACAATCTCAAACACTGCACGTGCATAGCATACACACTTGGTTCGCTATCTTTATGGGAACTCTCCATGGATTTAATGTTTTTTATAGTAGCCTACTGTACAAAGTGTATATTCTATCCCCTTACACTAACCCTAAACCTACCTGCCATCACAGAAAACTTTCTGCATTTTTACATTTTCCAAAAAACTTATTCTGTAGGATTTGTAAGCTTTGTGTGCATTCAGGTTGAAGTCCCCACCAGAATAAAAAAAAAAAACACACACACACACAATCACCCTTTTTTGTGCTCTCTTATACAACTGTTTGTTAAATTCCATTTGCTTACATTCACATTCACTTTTAAAATGTTGACCTTACTACATGACTGTTGCCGCTTATATAAATTGTTCCAAAAACAATGCAGCACTTTGACCATATGAAGATGAAATTCACACACATTCCATGGAAACCAAACACTCCACCAATTGGCTTTGAGATCTCATGGCTCCTGGATCACATTATTTTTATGCTCTGATCCTAGTGTGCAACCTTCCAGTGAAGTTCCAATGCAATACATTAATCAATGAGCTTGACAGAGCAATGGTAAACAGGAATGGGACGTTAAATTAACCATTCATGGAGAAACAATATGCTTTTTATCTTTGAGTTCAGAGGAAGGTTATACTAAAGTGATAAAGATTTGTCACCATTAATTCCCCAAACCATCTTTCTTTAACAACCTAAATGGGTGTGTCCATGCTTCCTTTTGCTTTCCTTTGAAACCGCAACATTCCTCAGCCAATCAAGCGATGCATGGCCCCATGACATCACCGCCTGTGGAATGAGCTGACATGAAGCCTGTACTGGTGAGTTGCCAAGGCAACCAGCAGGGATGGAAGGAGCTTCAGTGGGCTGTGTGGGCTTGTGGGTTTTGCCACTGATTTCAGTATGGTGTCAATTAAAGAAGGGTAGAAATAATGATCTGGGACTAATTTAGTGCATACCACCACAATGGACTTAAACCGCACAAGGCCAGTGTTAAATAGACAGCGAAGAGTTGAAGTCCATGTTCTAGAGTGCTTGTAAAATGAATCTGTTTAATGAGGTGCGCAGTGGACATGCCAGAAGTTGCAGCGGATGTGGATCTGTGTCTGAAAACATTTTGGCATTCTCTTGAAATTTTAAACTGAGTCAAGAACTCCAGACGCAGACAGATGGAACCAATAGAAGTTAATGCTGAATTCTGAAGAAAATGTTAGCGTCGCTTGAGCAAAACTTGCTGCCACAATGATAGGGTGCTGTGGGTGGTTGCTAGGGTGTTGCTAGGTTGTTGTGAGGGTGTTCTGAGTGGTAGCAAGGGCATTGCTAGGTGGTTACTAGGGAGTTCTGGGTGTTTGCTAAAGGTATTGTTTTGGGGTTTCTGAAAGGTTGCTATGGCATTGCTAGGTGGTTACTGAGAGTTCTGGGTGGTCGCTAGGGAATTGCTAGGTGGTTGTTATATAATAATAATAATAATAATAAACTTTATTTTATATAGCGCCTATAAAAAGTATCTCAAAGCGCTTCACAAATATAAAAACATAATAAAACATACAATTAAACAAACAATGCATTAGTAATACAATTATCTAAAAGCTACCCTAAACAAATAAGTTTTAAGTGATGATTTAAAAACACTAAGTGATTCTGCTTGCCTAATCTCAATAGGCAGGGAATTCCAGAGTTTTGGAGCATTTGACGAAAAGGCCCTATCACCCATCGATTTTAGTCGGGTATGCGGAACAATTAAGAGGCCAGCTTCCGAAGAACGGAGATCACGTGCTGGTGTGTAGAGTGTTAAAAGTTCAGTTAGATACTGAGGTGTCAGTCCATGCAAGGCCTTATAAGTAAGCATTAAGATTTTAAAATCAATACGGAATCTGACAGGGAGCCAGTGTAAAGATTCCAGTACCGGAGTAATGTGATCCCTTGTCCTGTTTCCAGACAGAATTCGAGCGGCAGAATTTTGTACCAACTGTAGTTTGTTAAGGGTAGCTTTTGAAACCCCAGCTAACAAAGCATTACAGTAATCGATACGAGAAAATACAAAGATGTTGATTAGCTTTTCAGCCACTGGGAGAGACAACATGGGACGCAATCTGGCTATATTTTTGAGATGAAAGAATGATGTCCTGACAGTGCTCTGAACATGAGGAACAAATGTCAAATTATTATCAAATATCACCCCCAGATTTTTTAATTTAGTCTGAAATTGAAGTGTAGAGCCTTCTACACTAAAAGTGGGGGAACCAACCTTCCGTAGCTGGTGAGGTGAACCAATGAGCATTACCTCCGTCTTGTCACTGTTCAGGCATAAAAAATTTCTAGACATCCATTCTTTTATCTCAGAAATACAAAAGGAAAGATGAGACACAGCCACATCTACATCAGGTTTTGAATGTATATAAACCTGGGTGTCATCTGCATAAAAGTGAAAACTGAGTCCAAGTGATTTTAAAAGTTGGCCAAGAGGATAAACGTATATGTTAAAAAGTATAGGGCCCAGGATAGAACCTTGAGGGACACCAGAATGCACTACACCAATAGCAGACCTGAAACCACCCATAGCAACAAACTGCTTTCTATCAGAAAGATAGGACTTAAACCAGCTTAGTGCAGTATCAGAAACACCAAAAACAGATTCTAACCGAGCAAGTAAAATATTATGATCAACAGTGTCGAAAGCGGCACTAAGATCAAGAAGAATAAAAATAGAGAGACTGCCGGAATCAGAAGCGATTAACAAGTCATTAGTAACCTTAACTAATGCTGTCTCAGTGCTGTGTAGTTTACGGAATCCTGATTGAAGGGGCTCATAGAGATTATTTGCAGCTAGATGGAAGTGCAATTGAATAGCAACAATTCGCTCTAAAAGTTTGGCAAGAAAAGGAAGATTGGAAATGGGGCGGAAATTATTTAGATTGTCAACGTTTGTGTCTTTTTTTTGTTGGTACAGGAGTCAAAGCAGCAGTTTTAAATGTTGTTGGCACCACACCAGTGCACAGAGAATCATTTACAATATTCAGTACAATAGGACATAAACTAGCAAAACATGATTGGAACAGACAAGTTGGTACAGGATCAACTATGGAAGTGGCAGCTTTCATTTTTGAAACCTCATTACAAAGAGACTGAAGGTGAGTTGCCAAGGCAACCAGCAGGGATGGAAGGAGCTTCAGTGGGCCGTGTGGGCTTGTGGGTTTTGCCACTGATTTCAGTATGGTGTCAATTAAAGAAGGGTAGAAATAATGATCTGGGACTAATTTAGCGCATACCACCACAATGGACTTAAACCGCACAAGGCCAGTTTTAAATAGACAGCGAAGAGTTGAAGTCCTTGTTCTAGAGTGCTTGTAAAATGAATCTGTTTAATGAGGTGCGCAGTGGACATGCCAGAAGTTGCAGCGGATGTGGATCTGTGTCTGAAAACATTTTGGCATTCTCTTGAAATTTTAAACTGAGTCAAGAACTCCAGACGCAGACAGATGGAACCAATAGAAGTTAATGCTGAATTCTGAAGAAAATGTTAGCGTCGCTTGAGCAAAACTTGCTGCCACAATGATAGGGTGCTGTGGGTGGTTGCTAGGGTGTTGCTAGGTTGTTGTGAGGGTGTTCTGAGTGGTAGCAAGGGCATTGCTAGGTGGTTACTAGGGAGTTCTGGGTGTTTGCTAAAGGTATTGTTTTGGGGTTTCTGAAAGGTTGCTATGGCATTGCTAGGTGGTTACTGAGAGTTCTGGGTGGTCGCTAGGGAATTGCTAGGTGGTTGTTAGGATGTTCTGGGTGGTTGCGACAGCATTGCTAGCAGTTGCTAGGTCAATGCTATGGTTATTATTAGGTTTTGGGTGGTAGTTAGGAGTTCAATGTGTTTCATTGCTTGCTGGTTGTTAGGTGGTTATGGGTGGTTGCTGAGGCATTGATATCTAAAAGCTGTAACAGTGCTTGTTCATTTAGGCCGGCTTCCAGAAATGAAATATGGACTTTATTTTTTTGGTTTTGCTAGATAAGACCCTTATTCATCGTCTGGTATCGTTTAAAGCCCTTTGAAGCTGCACTGAAACTGTCATTTGGACCGTGAACCGTTTGGGGTCCATTAAAGTCCATTATATGGAGAAAAATCCTGGAGTGTTTTCATCAAAAACCTTAATTTCTTTTCGACTGAAGAAAGAAAGACATGGACATCTTGGATGACATGGGGGTGAGTAAATTATCAGCAAAAGTTTTTTTTAAAGTGAGCTAATCCTTTAAAGTGTCATCTCCTTGAGAGATAGAACGTATTATCTTGATGTTTTGAGAGAACTCTCCTGTTTATAGTTAGAGCCTGGTCAAATCCAAACTTGGAAAAGCTGTGTGTCGGTATGTGTGTTAGTCTTTTTAGTTACAGGTTAAGGAACCATTGCATTATTGAAGATTGACTTACTTGTTGTTCTGGACATGTTGGCGCCCAGCAACCCAAATCCGAGACCTGGAAGGTCACGACGTGCCTAACTTCAGGGTCCGAGTGTCAGCTGCATAATCGATGGAGATGTGCCTCAGTCTATCTGTATATGTGTGGAAAATTACTATGTTGATTAATTTCTTAGCTTAGAAACTTAGAAACTGCAACCTGAAGCAAGGACGTAGCTTAGACCTTGGTGAAGGGTAGAATTGCTGTGATCTTTGTAACTGTCAGCAGGGCGGCCTACTGACTTCTGCTGATGAAACTGCAAACTATCTTCAGTAAAACTTTTCTTCAATTTATTATAATTCTGACTCCAGGTCTTCATTTACATTTTTGGTCCCTATACAGGTGGTTACTGGGTTAGTGTATTGTTAGGTGGTTGCTGGGCAATTGCTATATGGTTGTTATGGTTGCTGGGTTGTTGCTAGTGTATTTTTTGGTGGTTGCTGGGCGATTACTATATGGTTGTTGTTAGGTGGTTTCTGGGTTGCCACTATTGTTTGGTGGTAGCTGGGTTGTTGCTAGTGTTTTTTTAAGTGGTTTCTGGGCCATTACTATATGGTTGTTAGGTGGTTGCTGGGTTGTTGCTACTAGTGTATCATTAGGTGGTTGATAGGTTGTTGCTAGTCTGTTGTTAGGTGGTTGTTGGGTTGTTGCTAGTGTATTATTAGGTGGTTGCTGGGTTGTTGCTAGTGTATTGATGGGTGGTTTCTGGGCCATTACTATATGGTTGTTAGGTGGTTGCTCGGTTGTTGCTACTAGTGTATCGTTAGGTTGTTGCTAGTCTATTGTTAGGTGGTTGTTGGGTTGTTGCTAGTGTATTATTAGGTGGTTGGGTTGTTAGTGTATTGTTAGGTGGTTGCTGGGCCATTACTATATGGTTGTTAGGTGGTTGCTGGGTTGTTGCTAGTCTATTGTTAGGTGGTTGTTGGGTTGTTTACTTTACTTTACTTTACTTTACTTTTATACTTTATTGTCAGACGAGTCTGAAATTTTTCTTGCATAACAGTGTCTATGTTTACAACATCGATCTAACATACATTCTACATCGACATACACTTAAACATCACATATTATACATTCAATCAATACAACACTTATGCATCTAACACCTTCACAGTATACTCTTGATTTCTGATTGAGTGTTTTTGTTCAACGCTAAGATAGCCTGGTGCACAAAAGAGTGTTTCAGCCTCACTTTGTTAAATCTGGGGGACTGTTGCTAGTGTACTGTTAGGTGGTTGCTAGTGTATTTTTAAGTGGTTGCTGGGCCATTGCTATATGGCTGTTAGGTGGTTGCTGGGTTGTTGCTAGTGTATTGTTAGATGGTTGCTGGGCCATTATTGTTGTTAGGTGGATGCTGGGTTGTTGCTAGTGTATTGTTAGGTGGTTGCTGGGCCATTATTGTTGTTAGGTGGATGCTGGGTTGTTGCTAGTGTATTGTTAGGTGGTTGCTGGGCCATTATTGTTGTTAGGTGGATGCTGGGTTGTTGCTAGTGTATTGTTAGGTGGTTGCTGGGCCATTATTGTTGTTAGGTGAATGCTGGGTTGTTGCTAGTGTATTGTTAGTTGCTGGGCCATTGCTATATGGTTGTTTGGGGGTTCTAGTTGTTGCAAGGCCTAGGTGGTTGTTGGGACTTTCTGAGTGGTTGCTACTGTATGCCATTTTTAGATGGATGTTAGGGAGTTCTGGGTGGTTGCTAGATGGTTGTTGGGTGGTCGCTGGAGTTCTAGGTGGTTGCTTGGCCCTTTGCTACGTTGTTAGGTTGTTTTGGATGGTTGGATGGTAGATTCACTATCACTAGTTTTCATTCGTACCAGCAACCTACACAAAAATATAGTCACTGCATCTGAAGAGCTTATGAACTTTCTCAACCTCTTCCAGAAAGTGTATACATTTAATGGTAACTTCTGCACACTGCAGCATACATAAACTTGGTGGGTTATATGAGCTTAAAACTCTTAACAGGACCACTGAGAATCGTAGAACACACACATACTGAACACAGCATACTGAAATTATGTGCAATCTTGAATAAGTCCACTGTGAGCTCTGTTGTCTGCGAACCTGGAAAATTCATCATTGGCAGCCGGCTGGAAAAACACAGCAGTCTTTGAACTGCTGAATAAATGTGTGTCTGTGGCAGAATGGAATAAAGAGTTTAAAGTACATCAGCAACTTTTTGCATCATTTATTCATACATATCCTTTTTATTAAACCTCCCGAAGCATGTGCCCCAGATTTAGAATAAAGCAACAGTTTGTATCATGGATCTGGCTGCAGAAAGACAAAAATAAAGAGAGAGGAATGAGAGCCATTCTCATTGACCTCATGCAGTAACTAGCTGCAGATGGGAGAGAGAGCAGAGGGAATATAACCTTCAAAATATGAAATCATTTTTCTTTTCTAACGTGTACTCACTCTTTCCGTACCTCTCCCTCATTCCCCCTTTACTCTTTGCCAGGAAATAATTCAACAATTGATGTACACTTGTGAAATACAAATTTATAGTGCTGTTCAAACCAGCGAGTGGTTGGATCAGGAGACAGAAAGAGAGAACAGACACAAAGGGCACTTTGAAGAGAAGGAATGAGGCAGAAAATAAGTGGGAAAGTGCAACCAGGGTCAGTGTAAAATAGATTTATATATCCAGGCAAGATGATAACAGTGAAGTAGTCATGGGATTTTGGGGGGTTTATTTGTATAAAGGTTTATTGCCGAAAAAGAGTTTTGACTGATAAGCCACATTGTGGCATATACATGAAACTGCTACATAAAATGCACAAACAACAACAATAAATACACTTTTCAGATAATGCATCAAAAAGAACAATGCAAACTCACGACTATCTTTATACAAGTACCGCCTCTCACCCTTCAAACATCTCTCCTTTTCTGATACACAAACTTAGCACATGTCAAACATATAAAGAAAGGAAGGAACAGGCTATTTGTACAATGATAAACAAGTATTTTAGCACACTGTGGACATAGTTGAGATGGAATGAACTGAGGTCTAAGTATCCTTCAGTCTCGTTCATACACACGGGTGCAGACAACATCTCCGGCTCTCATGGTCTGGAAAATAAACATCAGAAACCACCATCCAACTGTTTAAACAATTTAAGATTCATATCCGATGGGCTTAAACATTAACGCATGTTAAATATTCACAAATCAAATCAGATCTTGTTCTCTAAATTCAAAGCATTGATGGGGTTGTTTACTGAAAGTGGCCTTAATGGGAGCTGTGTGACTTCTAATAATGTGAACATCTACTCATCATCAATATAATGAGAATAAATGAACAACATCTATCACTGTAAGGTGTTGAGCATTTTTAGATGCTCATTAGAGTAGGCTGATTGAAGTCTATATTATACGCTATACTGGCATAATTCAGTTGAATATATTCAAATAGCCTAAGTGTGTACTTACAAGAATCATCTGGCCATCATTGGTCAGTTCACGAGTCCATGATGTTTCGGGCCCCTCCCCCTTCTGCAGTGTCTGCTCACAAGTGATTTTACTGTCTGTTTCCCATTTGGGAAAACTCTTTTGAGGGGAAAATGAAATAGTTAGAAAACAACAAAGAGCTGGGATATTAATTTATAATGTCTTTATAGGCACATTAAAGGATTGTTTGCTCAAAACATGCATCAACGTTTTTGTGTGTATAGATAAATGGGAACTTTCACCAACAAATAAAGTTAGCTTATATATTAATATTTAGTGTTAGTGTTATTTAGTGAGTTTAGTGTTAGAACATATAAATAATAATATAGTTTATAATATTTATTGATATTGTTTTCTAATAGTAAACTTGATAATAAATATTATAATACATTTCTGTCTGTAACATGCTTGTGTCTAGCAATTTACAGAGAGAAAAATATGATGTGCTGAGATGTATGGAATGATGGATTGATAGAAAGATGATAGATTGTATTACTGTGCATGGGCGTCCATCCACCGTGGCCTCGTTGAAGGACTCGCCCACCGTGAAGGACACATGAGTGGTCCGCACGCTAGTGGAAGTCTGAATGGAGAGGCTTTCCCCTTGCTGTGTGATCTCAACAGCTGGTTTGGAGGCTGCTGCAACTGCAATCTTCCTCAGAAAGACATTTACGCCTGTAGAACACACCCACAAATGTGCTAAGAAGTTAAAAGGCCATTAATCATGATCAGAAATCAAAGCCATTTTTCCTACGCCCAATTTCCTGTGTTTAATGAGCATGTCCAATTTCCACGGGAATGGTTTACAATTTAAACAGCGGTTATTTATGCAATTAAAATTTGGTGCCCCAGTCTTAATGTTTACACCAAGGACTTTTTTTTTTTTTTTTTTACTATTGAGTCACGACAGTGAATTCATTAGATTTACTTTAGGGGCAAGAGCATACTAAGTCTGATTGAACTTCCTCTGGCGTGAATAATTGGGGTCAAGGGACGGTGTGTCTGCAGAGCCAAACGGCTGGCCGAGGGGCCCCGTGTCAGGGTTTGTGAGGCTAATCACAATCCCATGAGGAAGTGAAGCATAACATTGCTCCATGCAGCTTTCCATTGATTGTGCTTATGGTCATATATATATATATATATATATATATATATATATATATATACTGTATATATATAGTTTTTTAACACTTTATTTTGATGGTCCACTTTAAACATTCTACTATCTATAAGTAGCTTTGCAACTTATCTGAAAACACTTTATTTTGATGGTCCCCCAGCAGACATTTTACTGACTAGAAGTAACTTTGCAAGTACATGTCAGCTTATTCTACTAATCTGAACCCTAACACCTAACAGTCTACAGTCTACTAATACTCTAATGAGGGTTAGTTGACATGCAAACTTATAGAATCTCTAAAGTGGACCATCGAAATAGCTTTTTTGGTTTAATTTAAAGCAAACGACAAAAGTATAACAAAAACTTTTTTAAAAAAAGTAATAATAGTTTTTAAAAGTAAGTAATAATAACAAATATATACCACTTATCCCAGCACTTTTTCTGACTTTTAATGAGACTTTTTTTCTTTTTTACAAGGCAGTAACAACAACATAGATTTTACTTTTAAGCCTCACAACTTTTATTTAAAAAAAAAACAAAAAAAAAACGGCACGAATACAAAGATCAAATGTTTTAAACTTATAAACTTTGAATGATTTCTCCTTTTAATAACCTCAGACATATTATTTTATAATAATAAACAATCTTTAAAAACTCACCGAGAGTTTTCAATAGCTCCTCGAAGTTTTCTGAACTTTTCATTTTCCAGGATCCAGAAAAGTCAGCAAACGTTCGCTCCACGTTTGATTCCATGTTTCTTCTTATCTTTTCTTTCAAACAGTTGTTTTGGATGGCTCTTCTCCTCTCATCTGCCGGCGGTCAGCAGTCTTTCTCTCTCACACATCAGCCTGTAAATGTGCGCTGAGTTCTCGACCAATCCGGAGCGCTTGCGCCTGTGCGGCGTTTCATTGGGCGGCCACTGCTCGCGCACAGCGTGCTTCCAGTAAAGACCAACTAGACCCCTATTTGCCCCACCATTTCCCTTGAGCGATCGGGTCATACTGCTAATTCCCTCAATTACATCCTAATACGTGTTATTTGTCATTACCAGGCGCTTTTATCCAAAGCAACTTGCAGGATGCTTAGACTACTACAAGACCAGACTCTTCCTTTCTATGTCATGGATTATTTACATCTCCTCTAAATTTGGAGTGCTGCAGTAGGCCTAACTTGTTTTAAATTATATATTATAGCTATTTAATTGAACTTTAGTAACAAATCTCATCTACTGAATTAGGAGGCGTTCCATTATGTGCAGGATTTTTTGTCAAACAAGTTCCCCATGTTCAGATCCCTTTCCCTCATATAGCCTAAACATGCCAACAAAGGCATTTCATGCTGAGCTTTGTTGGTATTCAAACCACAACAGTCAGCCATTGTCAGTCAATCATATCACAGCTTCAGATCTGGGCTCTCTTCTGTTCTGTCTCTTGCTGAGCGCTTCTGTAGACTCCTCTGCGTCTGTGACTGTGACCTAACAAGACTCTGGCTTTGAATTTGCATTTAGGCATCCTTTACAGATTTGAGGGACTTTGTATTCCCAAATAAATGTCAATAAACCACTACTTGTAGAGACTATAACAATATTCGTTCAAATAATAGTAGATTAGCAAATTATAAAGTAACATTTCTGTTTGATTGCATTAAATTTACCCTTTGAGGCGAATTTGTATAGCCTATAAGAAAGCATGCGTTTCTGTGACAGGCATGCACTAAAATGAATGAATGTTATAAAGTTCTTCTGTTGACTATTGCCTAGTTTCAAAGCAACCTGCACTGACATTAAAATATGTCAGTGCCATTGTTTTGTCTCAAGATGCACACCAGTAATATTTTTTTTTAAGGCACATAAAAGCTATTAAATAGACTAATTTAACCTAGCTTGATCTAAGCCCTGTCTGTGAAACCAGGCCTATATCTGGTAATCTGGAAGTAAAAAGCATAATCTTAAAATGCTTTATGCTAACTGAAGACAAAATAGTTTTTTAATCATTCTACAAGGCCATGTTACAGACCCTGATTTCTGATTATTTCAATCATATTATCATGCTTATCGATATCCACATGAGTTTTGCCAACGGCTCAGTAGGCCTTAATATGATGAAGTATCATCATTAGTTTTCTTTAATCAGTTCCATTCACTCTCTTTCTCTCGCTTTGCTCTAATCTGCTTCACTTCATTTCGCTCCGTTCCTTTTGTGCACGTCTCCACATTCCTCATACAAATGCCGTGAAAGAAGCAGCGAGGAGACGAGAAGCAAATGGAGTGTTTGAGTGGCCAAAAGTGAGCCAGTGAGGAGAGAAAGAATGAGGCCATGTAAACTGAAACCACATCCTCTTCTCCAAATGCTCAGAGGTAATTACCAGTCGATTCCTTAGTTTCTCCCCACCCGTCTCTTTTCTCTCCCTTTTACCCCCTGATCCCCCACCTACCAAGAACATTTCAACAAGTCTGGATAAGAAATGATATCCCTGGAAATGGAACAGAGGAAAATCGGAGGGGGAAAACGAGTGAGAGAGAAAGAAGGAAACTGTATATTTTCAGCCAGAATGGAGACAGTGGCAAAAGTTCAAGCTGTTTTCTTGCTCTCACTTTGAATGCTTCCCCTAAAAGCGCATCAGCAAGTCTTTCTTTGAAGTGGTCGAGTCAATAAAGCTACTTGAATTTGAATGAGAAAACAATCCTGATTCAACACTCACCTACTACTGACCCCATTATTCGGGAGACGGTGAGGAATTCATGTATGAAAGAGAAAGACAGCGAAAGGAGGGGGAATTTTTCTACATAAAAAGTCAATTATTGGGAGACTAAGTGAGCAGTTTGTGATACGAATCACCGATGACCTATGTCCATATGCCATGTGAAGAGCCTTTCATTTCACAAAACATAATAAGAGCTCATAATGAATATGGTGCAGGCTATTACAATTCTGCCTGCTATGTCTTTAACGGTACTATACATCTAACTTGAACATCTAACTTAACATCTAAAATGAAGGGGGGAAAACAGCATTTAATTATTATTAATACTCCAGGTATATGTAGCCTATCTTATTTTTTCCTCTAAACAACAAAAATGCATTCAGAGAATATTGTTGTGAAAGGTAATCATTTAATAGGTTTTTGCTGTGTCCTTAATTTAAATCTTAGTCATTCTCCAGGTGAAATTTTACATAAAGTGTTATAAAACTTAAAAAAAAAATGCTTAAAATTATCCAAATTTAGCTACATCAAGTTTGACCCTCTCATGTTATCTCTCACTGGGAAATGGTTAACTTTAGCTCTTTATTTCCATCCTGTTAGGTTCCGTCCTGTTTTGTAAATGAAGCTATAATTAATGAAGTTGTACAAGTCTATCAAATTAATTGACGTGAATTAATTTCTCTTTTGTGTGACTGAGCCGTTGAAACACACAGTAGGCCTACATCTAATTCATGAATCGCAACTGTTTTTTTTTTTTTAAATCCATTTGGCGCCACCTAGTGTTCACGCGATCACCTCCAGGAACTGTCTGCTCAAACCTTACAGTCTATGGCTCAAACGATCGCATTTTCCACAGGAGCACAATTGACGGTAACACGACCAGGGAATATCAATCCAGTTTGTGGGTTCCTGCCGTTCCTGCCCATAAAGGAGTTGATGGTAATGAGGAAGCAGACAAGCTGGCAAAAGAGGCAATCAAAGAAGAGGAAATTCAATTAAGCATTCCACTCAGTAAATCAGAAGTTAAGGTACTCATTAAACATAAAGTTAACAAAATATGGCAAGCTAAATGGGATAAGGAGAAGAAAGGTAGACACGTATACAATATACAAAAAGATATTTCAAGTAGCAAACATAGTTATCCATATATGAAAACTCTGTTAGACTACTACTTAAGTGTCTTGATGACATAAAGGCCTGGATGGCTCTGAACTTTTTAAATTTCAATGAAAAAAAGCCCGAAGTGATGGTTTTTGGAGGCACCACTGGGACGCCCCCTGTAGATCTGGGTTCCTTGGCCCAGTATATTAAACCTAGAATCACAAACCTAGGGGTAAAAGTGGACCCTGAGCTTAAATTTGACAGTCAAATCAAGGCGGTTGTCAAATCAAGCTTCTTCCATTTGAGGCAGCTGGCCAAAATAAAGCCAATTCTGTCAAGACAGCATTTTGAGACAATAATCCACGCCTTTATTACTACTCGGCTGGATTATTGTAATGCACTATATGTGGGGGTTAGTGGGTCCTCCATCACCCGTCTCCAGATGGTACAAAATGCAGCTGCACGTCTTTTAACTGGCACATGTAAACATGAGCACATTTCTCCTGTTTTAGCTTCACTCCACTGGTTGCCTATTCAATTTAGGATCCATTTTAAAATTCTGTTATTTGGTTTTAAATCCTTGAATGGTCTTGCCCCGCAGTACCTCTCTGAGCTTCTACACTCTTTATAAACCCGTCCGCTCTCTCAGGTCAGATGATCAGCTGCTCCTGAGTCCTGAGTGTGCCTAAAACTAAGCTGAAGCTCAGAGGGGACCGTGCCTTTGCTGTGGCTGCACCTTAGAATGATCTGCCTCTTCTTTGTCTGTTATCTTTTTTTCTGTGGCCTTTGACACCTAGAAAGATTTACTCATGTTTATGTGTATGTTTTATGTCATTTTATTTTTTGTTGTATGTAGTTGTGTGTCTTATGTGATTATTTTTTCTGGACAGCACTTTGGTCAACTGTGGTTGTTTAAAAGTGCTTAACAAATAAAGTTGGATTGGATCCAAACAGACAGGAAGAGTTCTGGTTTACAATAATGAAAATAGGCCATACTGGTTTAAATAACAGCTTACACGTTATACATACATCCATCTGGAAAATGTGAGATTTGTGGAGTGAGAGAGGATGTAGATCATGTTCAAAAACTGAAGAGGGAAGTGAATGCAGAAACATTATGTTTTCGTTAGAAACATTAATATGTGAGACTAGATCAGGAAACATCACTATTGCTATGATAACATTTATCAAAGAAACAGAACTAGCAAATAGGATTTAATATATATATATATATAATTTTTTTTTTGTATTTTTGTTTTTTGTGAATGATATCCATTGATTGCATCTCAGCCCAGTAGATGGCGGTAATACACTTTGACTGTAAACTGCCATAAAACCTAACAGAAGAAGAAGACGGTGACAACTAAAACCTTAATGCAAGAATAGAGTACTAACAGGCCAAGGCACTTCGAATATGTTGTGGTGCGTTTAGGACAACACCTATTCCATCATTACAAATAGAAGTTGGAGAAATGCCTTTAGAACTAAGGCGATTAAACCTATCCATGTCTTACTGGATAAATCTGCAAGGTCATGAAGAAACACACCCCACAAAGCAGGTGTTATCCGAATGCTGGGAGTATGCTGGGAGTAAGCCCATCATGCAGTTTTGGGTGGCATGGTAATAGGAAGGCAAAGGATATGGAAATTGACACCATTGCGTGTTGCAAAACTGTTAGCAAATCAACAATTCCACCATGGATGTTTTGTTCTCCCAGGGTAGATTTGGAAGCTTAAGAACATAATTAAATCAGGGATATATCAAAACGTTCAGCAATATATTGACAGAAATTATGATGACACAGTTCAGATTTTCACAGACGCATCAAAAGATCAGACTGGGAAAACAGGGGTTGCAGTCCACATTTTAAAGTATAATGTTAATATTAAAAAAAAGACAACAGACCATCTGGCCATTTTTACAGCAGAAATGGTAGCAATAATTCTGGCCTTACAATGGGTGGAAGAAGTTAAACCCAATAAGGTGATCATCTGTTCAGACTCAGTGTCCTCGCTAGTATGCATTCAGAGTGGAAAGTCTACATGTAGACCGGATCTACTAGATGAAATTAATCAACTAATTTTTAAAATAAACCAACAGAGCATAAGCAGATTTATGTGGGTTCCTGCACACAGGGGAATGGAGGGAATGATGGCGAAGGAAGCTGTTACATCAGAACTGGTTGAACTGGATATCAAATTAAGCAGGTCAGAAATTAAAAGTATTATTAAGGACAAAATTAACAGAATGTGGCAGGAGAGATGGGATAAGGAGGGAAAAGGTAGACATTTTTATAACATACACAAAGAGGTTACAGCTAGTAAAATAGCTGAGGACCCCCATGAAAACGAGATGTTTCATCTCATGGGGCTGATCCTCTAATAAATGTTCATAAATAAATAAAATCAGTGGATTGGAGAGGCAGGAGGAAATATGGTTTACTAGACTGAGAATGGGACATACAAGTTTAAATAGTGGATTATATAGGGAAACATCAGAATGGAGTATGCTCAATTTGTGGAGTAATAGAAAATGTAAAACACATACTAGATTGTATACAATAGCCTACACCAGAGAAAGGGAAAATGAAGAGAGCAGTAAAGAAAGACTTAACAATGGAAAATTGATTGAGTATAACCAGCACACAGTCAACAACAGTCAGGGCGGTTATAACTTTTCTTAAAGAAACCCAACTAGCAAGTAGAATTTAGTTGTTTTTTTCTTTTTCTTTTTTATTGGAGGTTGAGGAGCTTAATACGCAGCGCCAGCTGAAGCTTGAGCTTTGATCCTATAGGAAGGTTTTATTATTTTTTTTTACTTTTATTTTAATGACGTCCCAATGTGATCACACCTCAGTCCAGTAGATGGCGTTAATGCACAATGATTGCAAGCTGCCAAATAAAACTTACCGAAGAAGAAGAAGACACGGAGGAAACATGGCGAACCACCTTCGTTTCATCGCTCGGACTGTAATGGTCCAGAACGGCAATGTCGACGCTGCATATGGCGCTCTGAGCAGGTATCTACATTGTCGGGTGATTTTGAGATCTATAGATTTAAGAAATGTCGTTATAAATCGATTAACTGATTTAACCCAATCATAATAACACGACGTGTCAAGTGATGTAAATCTACCGCTAACTTACTGATCTTTTCTCAGTACGTTAGGTCATTATTTAGTTGATGCAACCATGAATGCACTGCTGAAACTTGCAGAGAGCCAGCCCTATATAACAAATAGATTTAGTAGGCTTGAACATACCATCAAAACACTGATTAGGCCTATATCAAAACTCTTACCTTGGATCGTTTTTATAATCTTACTTTCGCAACGCCTAAACTTGGATTTGGATTGAAAAGGTTGCCTTGTTTTCAGCCATATAACCAAATCATTATTTCATATTTACAAATATTGTAGTTATGTGCTCTTTTTCTCTGCAGAGTGCTGTCCTCAGACGGAATAATTGAATCTGTGAAACGTAAAAGATACTATGAGAAACCCTGTCGTGAGCGACAGAGAAAGAGCTACAACAACTGTAAGAGAATCTACAACGCTGAGATGGCCCGCAAGATATCTTTCGTAGCAAGGTCACAAAGACCAGATCCATGGCTTGGATGTTAAGATGACATAAACTGACTGTTCATGTTGACCACCAGATGAGTCATGCGTTGTGATCTGCCTTAGAAGCACCTTTGGTGTTTTACAAATGAAGATCCACGGAACATCAAAAGGTCATTGCAGGACTGTTCTATAATCACATTATTTCCATCTAGGGATATTTTAGGCTATAAACCATTGTATGTTTTTGTTAATAATAAGTTCTTAAATCATAGGAACTTGTCATTTTTATTAAACATCATTAACAATAAATGCATTGTACATAAATATGAATTGTGTTTTTTTTTATGTAAAAAAGTTTATTTTTAATGCTAGCAATTCAAATGTGCACATTGTGCAATGTTTAAAGTAGCAAACAAATGCTAAATGAAGTGTGAACAGTGTAGGCACTCATTAATCTGATCTTTTCTCCATGCTAACAACTTAAAAATGCAAAAGTTCTGGTAAAACCTGAGACCTATCAGTGATTCTTTTAAGTCTACCTACAAATTTTGTCTATGTTGTCTGTCTACATTTTTAAACCACTGGTTAAATAACGGGGAAGTGTTTCTAAACTCTATTGTCTAGTAAGGTGGAATAACCAGGGGCTTAAAAAAAAAAAAAAAAAAGACTAAATCAGACTTTGTCAACAAAAAAAAAACATGAATGACAAGCAAACATCAGTGAAATGTATGGCTCAGGTGAATGCAGACCTGCTTTGACTGGAAGTCATTTCAAATATGAATAGTTAAAACATCACAGTGTGTCCGAACAGTGCAACCTTTAAAATATACATCTTTTACTTTGGAAAATGTGTTATATCATGTTAGGGATAATCCGTGGAGGCCTAAATTTTAACCTGCCAATTGCCGGTAACTTATGAAAAATGTACCAGCCATGAAACAGATTAATCCTAGTTAAAGTTACAAAAGTTATTCAGTCAAGCGCAATGAGTGATTGTTCTTTGTCTTTTGTTGTTTGATAAACATTAAAAAAACATCAGCAGGAATATTAGACCATTGTTACTTTAAGAGCTAATGCACAGATCCAATATACTGTTATTCATGCGTTTTATTTCTCAATTGTATACATTCAGTTAGGACATACACTACCGGTCAAAAGTTTAAGTTCGGTAAGATTTTTTATGTTTTTAAAAGAAGTCTCTTCAGCTCACCAAGGCTGCAATTATTTGATAAAAAATACCAAAAAAACAGTAATATTGTGAAATATTATTACAATTTAAAACAGCGGTTTTCTATGTGAATATATAGTAAAGTGTAATTTATTCATGTGATCAAAGCTGAATTTACAGCATCATTACTCCAGTCTTCAATGTCACAGTTTTAAAATTATTATAATATGAAATTATTATAATATGATGCTCAAGAAACATTTATGATTATTATCCATGTTGAAAACAGTTTTTTACATTTTTATTTCAGGATTCTTTGGTGAATAGAAAGTTCAAAAGAACAGCATTGATCTGAAATGGAAAGCTTTTGTAACATTAATCACTACCATTCAAAAGTTTGGATAAATTTTTTATTTTTTGGGGAAAGAAATTAGAAAATACTTTTATTCATCAAGGATGAGTTAAATTGATCAAAAGTTATACAGTAAAGACATTTATAATGTTAGAAAAGATTATATTTTAAATAAATGCTGTTCTTTTGGAACTTTCTATTCATCAAAGAATCCTGAAATAAAAATGTAAAAAACTGTTTTCAACATGGATAATAATCATAAATGTTTCTTGAGTATCATATTATAATAATTTAATATTATAATAATTTAAAAAAATGTGACATTGAAGACTGGAGTAATGATGCTGTAAATTCAGCTTTGATCACAGGAATAAATTACACTTCACTATATTTTCACATAGAAAACTGCTGTTTTAAATTGTAATAATATTTCACAATATTACTGTTTTTTTTATTATTTTTTTTATCAAATAATTGCAGCCTTGGTGAGCAGAAGAGACTTCTTTTAAAAACATAAAACATCTTACCGATCTTAAACTTTTGACCGGTAGTGTAACTGGCTAATTTAGTTTGCGCAAGAAAATGTGAAAGAGCTCAATTCAGTATCAGTGTTTTCTTCAAGTAACGCATTCCCTTTCACATCTTCTTGAGCTTGAATATTTAAATTGGCAAGGCTAAACTTTAGTGACGATGTAGCACTGTCAACTGTCCCAAGCGTTGTTCACATTCATGTTTTCACAATTTTGCATTGTTAGAATTAATAAAAATGTTACCAGCTGTTAACTGGCGATTGACATCATTTTCATGCACGATGTGGAGACAAAGTATAGGCTATACACCCTAGGCTACTTTCTGCTCGTCCGGCACTTTGCAACAACACAGTGTTGTTTTGGGAGCGACTTTCAGCACGTTTCCTATAAATCTTATCGGATTTCTATCGGATATGCACAAAAATAAGATTTTGGACAGACAGTCGGTAGTAGCCAATGAAAACAGCGCAATAATATGGTGCATAAACTGATTTTCCAGCCAATCAGAATCGAGTATTCAGACACCTATATAAGGATAAAGGTACACATTAAAAAAGTTTACTGTTAAATGTCAGCAAAAAATATGGTTAAATAGCATTATAATAAAATTTCAATATCACCTTTTTGACAAATGATTTAACTAGTAGGTTGTTTAATACCACAGCAAGTTTGTATTTGATAACCTTATCGTTTAAGGTTAAGTTAATGGGTAAACTGCCTATTCTCATGCAATGTTTCATCTATCACTTAAAATACTTTTATTACCAGAAAAAAAACCTAATAGTTAATAAATGATTTAAAAAATAAATGAATAACACAATACAACACTATTTTGTTTATATTAAAGCAACCCTTGATTTTGGTCAAACAATTCTTCAGTCTGAAATTTGGCCATGCTTCAGCGACGCTGAACTGGAAGGAGCTTATAGTAAAAGTGCTCTTTCACTGAGTTCAAGGTCTCCGTGATATATGGGGGATGGGTCTCTCTCTAGACTAAGGGTCATTAAGTTCAACGTATAGCTGTGGATGGGGCCTCAGCATAGTTGAAGTGTTGTGTATGCATTTAAGCCTAACTAGCGAAAAAAGAAAGAAAAAAGTAAGATGTGCCACTCCTGTGCTTCAGTTTCTTTGGGGCTAAACAATGTCATTCACAACATCCTTTTTTTTTCACTACAGAGTTGTTTATTTACAGTCAGCGTTTAAACGATTTCCTGTTTTTAAACATAATTATTGTATCCAAAAGCTCTGTTTTATTTGTATAATTGTGGATGTTGAACTATGCGCTGAAAAAGATCCCAAGCTTGTATTGTCATGTGACAGCATTCTGCCCCAGGGTTCACAATATTCTTGTTTGTAAACCAGGGGGATGGGCTGCCGGTTCAGTGAGTTCATAGTTGTGGATGGAGCCTCTCCTTCATGCTAAAACACTGTGAAATCAACAATGAACTAGTAAGTGTAAAACAAGGATGAATTTAACATGCAGTAAAGAGGATATCATTTTTATTTATATATTTGATTTCAGTTGATTATTTTTTAGTTTATTATTATTATTTAGTTTTTTGTTTTCATATATTTTTTAAGAAAACATTCTTTATTTATTTAGTTGTTAAGCAAAATAATCTTAAAGGTGCCCTAGAATGTGAAATTGAATTTATTTTGGCATAGTTAAATAACAAGAGTTCAGTACATGGACATGACATACAGTGAGTCTCAAACACCATTGTTTTCTCCTTACTTAAATCTCGTTTTTTAAAAACACCCCTGAAAAATAGGCGAATCTCCACATAATACCGACTGTGACGCAACAGGGATCATGTACGACTCCAAAAATCTGCATATGCCAGCCCATGTTCAATGACAGGTGGAACTGCGCAGCCGAAGCATGGCAGTTGATCAGTGTTTGGATGTACAAATGAACACAAAAGTATTTTTTAGTTCCTTCATCCGAGCCTCTGAAGAAACAATGGGTTAATTTTATTTTCTCTGGAAATTTCCAAACATTTCACCGACGAGACTGTTTCCTCAACTTGGGCCAATACAGAGCTGGCCTCGATGAACGTCTGAAAATAAATCGATCGAGCTACCAAGTAACATTTTCTGATGTGTAATTGTTCAAGTTCAGACAGGTAATCTTTCTCTCAAAATCGTTCAATACTGTTTATGCATCAGTAAGCCAAGCCAGTGACTAAAATATCAACTTCAAATCGTTTATTTTAGTAGGATGAAAAAAACCTTATTTAAATTGTTTTGAATTCAATGACGCATGTTACACTGCACAACAACGCATGTTACACTGCACAACAAAGCTCTTACTGTATTTACATCATCGTGTTTGCATTGGTGAAAGCATTAGAGAGAGTGCAGAAACTGCGTTGCAATGATAAGATCTTTATTCTCGCGATCAACACACTGTCATCTGTTTGCTCAATGCTCATCACAGCAACATTTTATGTGATGGGAATAGATCTAAATACTTTAAAAACATCTCACGATTCATTAATCTCGATAGCTGTAATAGTTAAAACGTATAATATCTGTAGTAAAAGTATTCGAGAGAGTTTCACATGCTATTTCATATGCAAGCATGTCAGCCAATCACAGCAGAGGCCGGTTACACAGCAGACACGCCCCTTCAAACAGAGCGTTTGGGCTCAGGGCTAAAATCAGGCTAGGAAAAATGCCTTTTATTTCTAAATTATGACTATTTTTTATCTAAAAACATACTAACATTATAGGGGCAACCCAGAAAACATTATACAATAAAAATAAAAACCATTCATGGTCACCTTTAAGATTAACTCTAATAATTGTAACTGATATGTTATTTGGCTCTTTCTGACAAAAAACAACAACATGCTTTTCATGAACCCATTGCTTCCTCATAACATCAATTAAATAATATAATATAATAACATATAATTTAACATTATATATATATATATATATATATATATATATATATATATATATATATATATATATATATATATATATATATATATATATATATATATAAAATACATACAGTGCCGTTCAAAAGTTTTGGATCGTTGACTGGAGTAATGATGCTGAAAATTCAACAACAAATAAACTACATTTTGAAATATATTCAAATAGAAAACTATTTTTTTTTTAAATCATAATATTTCACAATATTACTCTTTTTTTGTTGTTGTATTTTTAATCAAATAAATGCAGCCTTGGTGAGCATAAGACACTTCTTTTAAAAACATTACAAACCTTACCGATTCATTTAATATAAAAGCATTTCATATTAACATTTAAACGTTATTTATAGATAATTTATTTTATTTGTATATTATTTTTATGAATTTTTTTTATTAGGACGAACTATTAGTTTAGTTACTAACTAAAACTACTAAAACTATATATATATTGCACATATATATATATATATATATATATATATATATATATATATATATATATATATATAAAACATGTTTGGTACTTGGAATAAAATAAACTATTAAATAAAAACTTAAACTTATATTTGAGGTCTCATTTTTATTTAGTTGATGCACTTAAATAACTTAGAATATAGTGCATGGAATGCACCTTTATTATATGACGTTTTTGTAGTATAAATTGTATAAGTATAATAGTATAAATAGTGTAATGGAGAAGGAATGCTATCAGACTCAGACTTAAAATGAATACACTATATGGTTGAGTACATAGTACATAGTTTATTGCGTTTAGTACATTTGGGATACAACTTAAAACTAAAATAAAAATTTATACAAAATATATAGGCATATTTAAAAAAAAAACAGCAAAATAACTAAAACTAAAATAGAAATGAAAGCAGAAAATTCATTCAAAAAATATAAATAATAAAAAATATCAGTGATATTAAAATAACTGACTTCAGCTAAAAACCCATATGTTTGACTTAATCAAGTGCAAGTATATTGAGTTTGTCTCTCCAGTTGTGAACAAAAAGGGCCTTAATGTGCAGCTTCCAATAGAGTCGTGCTTATCATTGTGAGTGAGGCGGGTAAGTTGATTTTGAGAATGTAGAGCATGGTTAACATGTGACCTATATTCTGTTGTGTGCAATGACTGCTGACCTATACAGGTGGGCAACAATAGAGCTGGGAAGCTGGAATCGGTGACCTTCAATGGTTTAACGATTGAAAAAGTGTGTTTTGCGAATAAGCTTTCAATGCATTCATGTGTGGATGCTGTCATATGAGATGCAGACCGAATAAAAATATTAAATGAAAGGTTCGATTCACAGTAATTCTGTAATTTCCATGTGAATAATCTACCCATAATCTGATTTTGGATTCAGAATACATAAAAAATATGTACCAAATCTTTATGTCACACAGTAGGTCTTCAGTAGTGACCGCACTTGAATAATTGTTTTTGGCTCAAAAATGAATTAATCTGCCCCGGAAAGACTCATAATTACTCTTGAAAGTGTCCTTTTGATCATAATAACCATGAAACAAGCCAAATCCCCAGAATACAATAATGTATCATTGTCATTTTGCTGACCACAGGGAGCAGACTCATAAGCTCATTTGTTTTGAATGAAACTGAGCCGGTAACACTTGTTGTCCTGAGCTGATCTTCTCTTTTTTTGTGTGTGTGTCAGACTAACAATCCTAGTTCTGCTATCAACTAAGGAAATATCACCAACACAAACTTTGATAATGATCTACATTTGAAAGTCTAAAAATTTAAGAAGTCAAAGGAGTGGATTATGCAATGACTTCTTTAAAAGGGATTTCTTCTTGGGTAATTTTTGGGACACAATATCATCTTGCACAATATCAAAATGCATTTTCATGTGACACCAGTGTTATTTTAGAATGAATGAGATACAATCATAGGTTTTTTTTTTATTCGTTTTTATTTTGAAATGTGCCTAATCTTTCAGTTTTAGTTATTTTAGTGGCTAGTACATTAAGTTAAACTAAATGAAAATGAGAAATGTTGCCTTGGAAAATATTTTATATTTTAAGCATTTTTATATTTTATTTTACCATTTATTTTAGTTGAAGCAACAAATATTTAATCTAGATTTAATCTTTAATCAAGTCTCGTGAAGATTTTTCGACAAAACGCATTTTTAAAAAATGTTTGTATTTTTCTGCCACGTAAATCTGTCATAAATAACAAAATAATGTAATTATAAGTATCATATTGCTGTGGTTACTTCTAAAATAATTTGAGGGTCATCTAAAATAGAGCGTTGTCGGTAAATTTCGTTATGTTCGTTATGTTCCAAACAAACTGTCACGGGTACAAACTCTTCCTTAATGTGCAACAACGAGCACCGCCTGTATAACGTGATTCAATCCGTAGTATCTGCCTTTCCACTCGAATGCCACGTGCGAAGAGGGGGGTGTGCAAACATGTGAGGCCGACCAATCCCGACTCAGATACTTAGATATTGGTTCTACTTTCTGTCCAATCAGCGACTCTTCTTTGATCTCTCAGCCAATGGGAGCGCAGTCTGTCTTGGCTTTTGTCCAGCACGTGTAGCGAATGCGATTCACATGTTGTCCCTCGCTGTAGAGTGACGTGACGTCACGTGAGTGGGGAAAGGAAGAGGATAGAAGTCCAAAAAATATCTCAGGACAATACTGCGAACGACGAAGAGGTCGAGACAAAATCTTATTAAGCAATACATCGTATGAAACTACCTTTAGGCGTACGTACAACAGGTCAGGTCGTGTCAGTGGCGCTAGCTTGTTGTGGTAACGTTACCGACCCAGAAACGACACAGTATTAAGGTAAGGGAATTAAGAATTTATTAATAATAATATATTTTTTTACATCTAAAAAATCTTAATAAATATCTCCGTTATATTCCAGATATGCTACACGTGTTTGCCATCTCGCTTGTTGTGTGTTTACACCATGTTGAGCTGCATTATCCCTTTGTTTTGCCAGTTTATGTCTGTCATCATGTCATAATTGCAATTAAAAATCATTTGAAAAGTAGGAAATTACGTTTTCATTAGCCTACAACCTCAAACTGGTGAACATTTACATTTGACGGTGATATTTTCTGTTGTTTTTTTCCCCACATGTGGTTGATGTTTTATTTTTCATTTTTTAATGATTTTCATGTTTATGTGAAGAATATTTAATGTATTCAATATAAAGAAAAAAAAACCATTTCAATATTTCTATTTATTGGCTTAAAAGCTAACATTTCTATGGATTATTCGTCACACCCCATACGTTCCAAGAGCTTAGTCAACTCAGCATTCTTTAAATGTTTAATATTTACATGTTACATTTATTCATATTGCAAAAGCTTTTATCCAAAACGACTATATGTCTGTCTGTCTTCTATATCGATCTTTTTTTAAACCACCAAGCAGTCCATCTGGTGAAAGTTAATTTGTCTTAATGACACCGCCTAGCTGTTTATTTTTTATGAGCCACATGCCCTCAAGACTGTTTTCTTCAACTCGTCAATTCTGAAACCCTACACTGTATTTATAGCTGTCCATCTAAACAACATTATAGGGTATGTGCATTATAGGCATGCACATATTATATTCTTGTGCTTTTCAAAACTCCTATGTTTTTTTTCTTCTCAAGATACAGACCATATGTGGTATTGTGGCCTTTGACCTAGTGAAAGGAACATGGCGTGCTGTTCTTCATGGATAGAGTGATTTTTAAACAGGATAATTGTGGTATCTCTGTGATCTCTCTTTCTGTTTTGGACAGTATCCCGTGTTCCTGCATGCGTTTTTTTTTTTTATCCATACTGTCTGTTCCCATTAGTTTGGTGCTAGCACCTCTCTTGTTTCTTGTCTTATCTTTTTTTTTTTGTCTGTCGCCTCAACAATAAGGTTTATTTTCTTCAAGGCTAGTCATGCCAGTAGTTCAGCTTTGTACTTATCCTGCTGCCAACATATACATGTTTGTATGTAGTGTACTGTATTGTATTGTACACACACACACACACACACACACACACACACACATTGTGTGTTTTCATGTTTTATGGGGACTTTCCACAGACATAATTATTTTTATACTGAACAAACTGTTCTATCCCCTACATTAACCCTACCCATAAAACTACCCATCACAGAAAACTTTCTACATTTTTACGGTTTCAAAAAACATAACTTATTGATTTATTAGCTGTTTTCCTAATGGGGACCAAAACACACACACACACACGCACGCACACACACACACACACACACACACACACACACACACACACAGACACAGAGAGACACACCACACATTCCACTCACTCACTCCCTCGCTCTCTCACTTCCCCCCTCTCTCTCACACACACACTCTCACTCACTCATGATTTTCTTTAAAGTTATCTATTCATCAAAGAATCCTGAAAAATTATATCAGGATAAGGAAAAGTATATAAAATGTTTCCACTACTTTCAACATTCATAATAATAATATGAAATGTTTTTGCAATAAGACACTTTCAAAAATAGTAAAATCTTACCTGCTACAAACTTTTGAAAAGTAGGTGAATGGTAATTTAGTAATTTTTAAACTATTTTAGTCAATCCTCTAAGTCATTCTCGCAGTTTGAACAAGGATTTGCAACCCTAGTGTCCAAAACATAGCAGTGACAGTTCCGTCAACCGGCCCCTTCCCCTATTGTTGTGCTTTGTGTTAACATTCTCTCAGCTGTACTTCACATTCCTCATCATTTTCAGCTGCTATGTTCCCTTGAGAGAACTCACTTGCTGCCATCAGTTCAGTTCATTTCAGCTTTAAACAATCTGCCACCTCACACATATCTGTTTTTTCACATTTCAGTGATGCTGTCACCGAGAAGTCCTTCCAAATGGCAAATGCAAGATTCCCTCTCCTCGACCCCCAGTTCTCTCCTGTGCAGTGAGAGTGACCAGACGGAGGACGAATCTGAGGTCTTCACCTCTGAGAGTAAAGCTGCAGGAGTTGTGCCTGATCCAAAGCTATGCCAGATCCAAAGCTTGGCCAATGGGAGCTCTCAAAGTTCCAAATCGACTCTCGCCTTTGTGAGCCAGAGGAGTGGTAGAGTTGAAATTGGTCAAACTGGATGTTTCTCGGCATCTCCAGCTTACAACAGTCAGAACCCGGCGCCATATGAAAGGATTCCCACAGAGGGAGACCTAAGGTTTGCACGCAAAGTAAGTTTGAAAATCTTTTTACCCTGTGATATTTTCATGCATTCTGCTTCTCTTGTATTTTGCATTAGTGTCAGCCTACGTTTGCATTACATCAGCTAATGATTAATGACTATATTTGAGCATGCCTTGTGCAAGAATTATTTAAATAAGGAATAATGTGATGTGTACGTTACCCAAAAGAAAACTTAAGACTACAATTGAGGTGTTTCAGGGAGTTCAGAAAACGGTGCTTACTGATATAGATACAGTGTACATATACTGATATAGATATAGTCATCACTTCCTTTTTGCTTTGTAACTTTGCAGACCTTTTTCATGCTCAAACAGCAACACTACACACTAAAGAAAGTTGAAAATGTAAAAAAGCAAAATAAGATTAAAACATGTTTAAATAGGTCATGTACTTTTTAAAAAAATTATTCATTGTTTTGAATGAATTTTTTCTCCCGAGATCCACTTATTTCAGTCAAGTAGTTTATGACCATTTTTCTGAGCCTTACATGTAAACAGTACATTTTAGGCCGCTGTACCTTAAGCGCGTGCCCCTTTCAAATGTGATATGCGCACCATTACTAAGCACATTCTCTCACACATCAGCTTGTGAGTGGCTGTCATGTCAAATATAGTTTGGTAACTGGGCCATCCTTCTATATAAGCCTCTTTGCAAAGTCCTTGCATCCAATTGTGACAGAGAAACAAACCAATATGTGCTGAAATGTTATGAACAAACAAATCAGATCTTAATGAAATGATCAAGGACCTTGTTAAAAATAAAATGACTTACAATTGTGGGTGGTCATGTTGATACATTGATCTGTGTGCAACTTTTTAATAACACAAAGCTTTGGAAATTCAGAATGAGTCATCTTTAGGGGCCAAGCACTGAAGGTGCGTAGGCACTTACTGGATCCGTTAGTCTTCTTCTTCCTCTCTTGAAGTCTTAAGGCAGCCCATTCCTTAAAATTGCTTAAGCCTCCAAGGCCGTTCTGCAGTTTCTAAATCTGTAGTGCGTTTTTAAATGTTTCTATGATGATTTTATTGGTAAATGCATGTCTTAATTAATATAATTTCTTTTACAGTGTTCAGAGCTGCGTGGGTACATCAGACCCCTGTTGGAGCTGTTGAATGGGTTGAAAACAGGTCGATATGAAAAAGGTAATCCATTAAAACAATTCTGTATACACTACCTTTCAAAAGTGAGGTCAATAAGATTTTTTTCTTCACCAAAATATTAAGCAGCGGAGCTGTTTTTTAACATTGATAATAAGAAATGTTTAATAAGCACCAAATCGGCATATTTGAATGATTTCTGAAAGATCATGTGACCATGAAGACTGGAGTAATGATGCTGAAAATTCAGCTTGATCATCACAGGAATAAATAAAATGTAATTAAAATATTGAAAATATTATAACTTAAATATAATAGTTTTTTATTACAGTTTTTACAAAGGTTTTGATTTCAAATAAACACAGCCTTGATTAGGATAAGAGAATTCTTTCAAAAACATAAAACAAAAAGAAATTTCAACCCCAAACATGTGAATGATAGTGTATGTCCACACATTATGTAATTTTGTATCTATTTTATTTATTCATTTGTTTCTTTTTGGCAGGTTTGAGTACATTTCAGCAGAGTGTTGCCATGGATAGACTGCGAAGGATTGTGGGTGTTCTACAAAAACCTGACCTTGGGTATTTTATTTTATTCTATTGAACGATGCATTTCTCTGCATCAGATTGAAATTGAATACATATAATGCCTTTTATTAAATCTTTATTTTTCTGCTATACCTCCATAGGGAGAAGTATATGGGCACTATTCTGCAGCTGGAGATGATGTTGAAGGCTTGGTTCCCTCAGGTGAGGCCTCAGCATCACGATGGCATCCCTTCATTCCAAAATTTTATTGCTAGTCCTCCTCCACGCTGGAATCAGGACCAGTTACATATTCCTGTAAAGGTAAGCAATTACCTTTTCAGTTTCTTCTTGGTTCAAAAAGTTTTTCCACTTAAAAAGATAGTTCACTGGATTTAAAAAATTTTTTTATCATTATTTACTCACTCTCATGTCGTTCCAAACCCGTAAGACTTCCATTTATCTTCGGAATGAAGATCTTTTAATGAAATCTGAGCGCTTTCTGTCCCTCCATTGACAGCTACGCAACTGACACTTTGACGCTTCAAAAAGTTCATAAAGAGATCGTAAAACTAATCCATATGAATCGAGCGATTTAGTCCAAATTTTCTTAGGAGGCACGATTGCTTTATGATGAACAGATTGAATTTAGGCTTTTAATCACATATAAACATTCATCAACTCACACATGTTCACGTGACGTGCAAGAACCAATGAGGTTCATTCTCATGTGTTACAAGCATATTCGGTTGAGCTTCTGTTTATGTTCGCTGATCAATGTTTATATGTGAATAAAAGCCTAAAGTAAATCTTTTCATTAAATAAAGCTGTTGTGTTATCAGAGTATATCAGGGCCTTTACAATCTACAACAATCTTGAATGATTTAATTCCTCATCAAAACCCTTTTTCTTTCAGAAACGCAGATTAAGTTGGTCAGACTCTGACTCGCAAGGTTCCTCAAGCAGCAAACGTATTCTACAGGACGATCGAGGACCAAGCCCCAGCGATACCAGCTCATGGCTCAGCAACTCTGAAACCACATTTAGCGAACTTGAAGACGACAGTGCAGTCTGTACAAATCAAAATAAAATGACATCTGAATCCAAACACATCAAAAACAGCCATCTTCAAGTTCAGCAAAAGACAAACTCCTTAAACGAAACCTCTGTGACTGCGAAAGGAAGACCGCCTCCGCTTGTAATACCACCATCAGCCACATATGGCAGCATCTTGTTTATGCAGGATTGGTCAGTGTCCTCCACGACTCCTACGTCTGACCCACCAGCAGACTTGATGATAAGTGGGAAAGATGTGGGCGAATCTGTAAAAGGAGAGGGGCCAGAAATACAGGTTAATAGTAAACATCATTGCACAGAGATGTTAAACACATAATGTTTTGAAGTTTCTCGAATTTAAAGGAATGGCCATTTTTTCCCAGCCTGTTGATATCGGGAAATCATTGTTTTTCACAAAGTGAAAAGTGTCGTTCAGTTAGTCGGACTTTACATTCTGCCACATATATGGACAACACTGAAGTTATCATATGTACAGGATGGCATACGATTTGTTTTTATAAGATTATAGATTCTACATTTCTAAAGGCCTAAGAGGTCAGAGATGTGTCTTAAAATACGTGCTTGAGCCATATGGTCAACCGGTGAAACATGCACAGCTATCAAACACTCTACTGCACTGCCTTTCATGACAACACAGGCTTCCAACAATATTTATGAACATGGCACCAGGAAGCTAGAAGAATAGTCTGATAAAAACGTCCAGAAAATCTACCTTAATGTCCTTTGACTTGAATTGAAAACCACTTTAAGCAATGAATGGAATAGATTTGCAGTATGGGAGGATATTTTCGAGGCAGTTTTATTTATTACTTCTTTACTTGAACATTCTGAGATCTTATTAGCAGCCTTAAAATGACCCTTGGGAGTCCGTACATGTGGGCCACGGGCCATTTTCATAGCTCAATGTTGTATTTTTATTAAGATACAGAGAGCCAAACAACTGATGGGATGCATCATGAAGTGTTATTCTATAATCTGGAAAGCAAATTATCATTTATTGAAAATTTTCTTGCCAAACACAGTTTGCACATTTGTTGTTCTGCTTCCATTTTGTAATAGTTCATTTTGTCACAGAAATCTAGGTTTTTGTTTTAGAATATTTCACAGTTGTTCCCTTCTACTCACCTAAAAAGTCCTTTGGTCCACCCAAAATTTGGTTTGAAAATCAGCATTGTAATTACTAACCATTCTCTAAAACATGCTCTTAAACATGAGTGTCCCACACTGTAAAGATCACACTGAGGAAGAGAAGACTTTTATTTAGCTATTTGTAGAAAATAATCTGAAATTAGAGATACAGTATTTAGCTTCATGAGGATTGAGAAGAACTGTTGTTGACTGTGACTGAGACGCACGCATGTAGTCACAGCTGTACGAGTATCGTGAAAATATACAAGTATATTGTTGCCATCATAATGGAGATTGTACTATAAGGGAAAAGTGCATATGAATATATATTGATTAACATTTAAATGCACTTAACAGCTTCATGTAATTGTGAAGGTAGAATTTTGAGGAAGATTTTTAAAAAAAAAAAAAAAAAAAAAAATCTTCCTCAATTTAAAAAGTCAGGCATTGTAGCACTGTTCTTATTTTCTATTGATTGTTTAACCCATTTTCTTTTTGTTACTGTTTTTACAGTATATCAAAGTTTTTTGTCAAGGTTGCTGAAATGTTTTTCAACGTTCCACTTTTTTACATCATTAAATGTTTCAAAGTTTCTTATATTGTTATTTGCAGTCTCTTTCTTTTTTATTGTCTTTCTTTTTAGACATCAGTTATGGCATAGCCTATATAGAGCAAAAAAATATAAATGGAAATATATTTTAAATATACATTATAGCATTCAAAAGTTTGGGGTCAAGTACAATTTTTAAAAATGTTTTTGAAAGAAATCTTAAGCTGCATTATTTATTAAACATTTTATTTACAGTTAAAAAAGTAATATTGTGAAATATTACAATTTAATATTTTAATATATTTCAAATTGTAATTTATTCTTGTGATGGCAAAGCTGGATTACAGTCTTCAGTGTCACATGGTCCTTCAGAAATCATATTAATATGCTGATTTGGTGAAAACAGTTGTGCTGCTTAATATTTTTGTAGAAACGGATAGTAGTTTTCAGGATTCTTTGATTCTGATTAATTGAAAATTTAAGTATTTATTTCAACTAGTTTTTTGTAACAATGTAAAGGTCTTTACTGCCACTTTTGATCAATTTAGTATATCTTTGCCATTTTTTAATATATAGTTTAAAGTATATGTATTTAAATATATTACATATTTATAGTTTCAAATATATTTAGCATATATATATATATATATATATATATATATTTGACCAGGATAAATATATAGATCGCCAGTAACTTAATGAAAGTGCTCTTGATAGCTATTGATATGATTAACACATGACTGTTGCCAGTAGGATAACGAATACACAAGCAGCAGATCCACATATTTCTCGAGTGTTCTATCTGAACATGACTGACCCCTGCTGGAAGTCTGGTTGTTTTATAACTGAGCAATATAAAAGACTCAAATGTACGTTTCAAAGTGATTTCACGAGGCTAAAATTTATTTTTCTACACCCTGTGATAAATACATTCTCCTTGTTATTGTGATTTCAGACCAAAGACTGAGAGCAAGGAGGAAAAGGTTTTATAATAAAGAAAGAAAGAAAGAAAGAAAGAGAAAGAAAGAAAGAAAGAAAGAAAGAAAGAAAGAAAGAAAGAAAGAAAGAAAGAAAGAAAGAGAGAGAGAGAGAAAAAAAGAAAAAAAGAAAGAACTGTATTAACTGTGTATGAATGTCAAGTATTGTTGTAATATATTGGTGATGATAATGGAGTCCATGCAGTATCTACACATGAACCTGTAAGCGGCAGCACCGCGAGTCCGCGACCTGAAGACCTGGAAAATGGCGGCTGGAACTGCAGGCGCTAGCGGCCACAATAGTGGCTCATCGCCGCGCTTTGAGTCCACTTTGGACCGTCGTTTTCAGACTGTATCCAACACCATGGAATCCATTCAGGGACTATCCGTCTGGTGCATCGAGAACAAGAAATATCACAGCGTGATCGTGCGACACTGGATAAAGTGGCTGCGCAAATGTGAGTATTTAGCACGTTAGCCGGCTAATCTGAGCCTAGCTGTAAAACAACACCTGTTTACGGACCCATATTTGCTTAACCTGGGGTTTCAAAGTGGACGTGCGTGGTATTTGTGCGATTAAGTATCACATAAGTTATTGTGACTGGCTAGTTTCTCTTCTTCAGCCCACTTGACAACTGTTGTGGCTTATTAGCAAACTGCTAATCTGTCCCCCATCAGGTCGGGACAGGTCGTATTTCAATAGCTGATGAGGTGCATTCATAGACCCCTTTCCGAGGAAGCAGGTCTTTTAGGCACCATCATCTTTCAGAATAGCGGAGTTCTGGGTCAGCTGCATTTTTGGTGTCATAGGTGTGTTTTGAATCTGCAACATTTTAGGTCAATAAAGGGTTGTTAGGTGTCAGGAATATTTTTTGGCAGACTATGGCGTTTTGGCACAGCTACATTTTGAGTGTTTTGAATGTGCAATTTTTTTTTATTTTATTTTTTATTTTTTTAGCTTTAAAGAGTTGTTTTGGAACAGCAGCATTTGTGGTTTATAAGTGATTTGTTGTCAGTTGCATTTTTGGGAAATAAAGGGATGTTTAGGGTCAGCAGCATATTTGGCCAAGATGGGGCATTTGGGGACAGCTACATTTTGGGTGTCATAGATGTGTTTGGAATCTGGAATGTTTTGGGCAATAAAGAGGTGTTTGGGTTCAGCGGCATTTTGGGGCTGAATGAGGGTGTTCGGCTTCAGCTGCATTTTGTTTCCAAATCAGCAGCATCTCATTATCCATTTCAGTCATATCATATCTGACTCTTGGTGATGCTATGGCCATCTTTTGCCATACGCAAGACTGACTATGAATTTTCTTGGCAATGATTTTTCCGGGGTAGCCAGGTCTTTTCCCAACCGTCCCCATTATATACAGTGCTCTGCGAAGGTATTTGTACCCCTTCATTTTTTTTACTTTTTTTTTTTTCTCCCTTATGCTAAATTACTTTTTTCTCACATCAGTCTACACTTTACACACCATAATGTCAAAGCTAAAAACAGATTTTTTTACAGAACTTTGTAAATTTAGTAAAAAGGAAAAACTGAAATAAGTACATTGCATAAGTATCCGTACCCTTTTTGGGTATGATCTGACAAACTTGAACATCTGCATGTGTATTGAATTCCAAAGCTGCCAAAATAATAAATTAATAAAATAAATCATTTAGGCCTATTAATTTATTCATGTAGGCTATTTGTTTATTTGCACTTTTATTTATTTCCACATTCACATACATTTCCAAACAGCTCGCGACTCCGAGTACCAAATTTACTTCTTTTTCATGGCTTATTGCATATAAACGATCAAATACATACAAAATGATGTCAAAATGTCCGTCTTGCCGAGTATTCAGATAAATACAGTCAGTTTTGGAACGTAGGCTAAATAGTTTAGAGAAATGCATGTGGTGTAACAGTATATTGGATCCATGCATGAGCTCTTAAAGTGACAGCAGCCTAATAAGCCTAAACCTGCTGCCGTCTGTCAGGTTAATCGGAGAACAAAAGACAAAGAGAAAATCACTTGCCACTTTTGACTGAATACTTTTTTAACTTTAGTTTGTATTGTAAGCATTAATCTGCTTTTAATTTTTACAATTAAGACTATCCAGTGGTATTATGCGTTTGGTTACTTTCATTTACTGTAGTATGCCTATTTCTTACCTGAATTCTACTGTTAGACCAACCTGAAAAACTTAAATCCGTGGTTATTTCATGTGTCTCTTTATTGTATTTATTTGAGCTATCATTTGAATTTTTTTTGTTTCCTCATTTTATTACTGACTATAGGCCTACTTCTCTTTTTTGTGTAAATTTAGTTCAACGATTCAAATAAAGCCTCCCTGTTCTGTTTGTAAGCTATTGCAAAATTATGTGATAACAATTAATCGGTATATATGGCGGCATATTTGTTTTATATTTGATCAGTTTTCGTGGTATCGAAAATGGTATTGAATATCTGAAGTTGGAAATTTCAGTATCGTGACAACATTAGTGCAGACATGCCTTTGCAAGTCACACAGGGAATGGAGATGGGCAATATATCCAAAATCTTATATCACGGTTTAAGTAATTTAATATAACTTAAACTGGATAGGGCGACCATACATACTCTTTTTATCCTGAACATGGCTGTAAAAACTTGTCTAAAATGTCTTGGTACACATGAACAGAAGCCACATCTTCAACAGATCTGATAACTGACACGGAAGTACGTATATGTGAAATTATATAGGATTAATGAAAAATGTTTTGCAAAATAATTGCCCCTGGAAGTCAATATATATTGAAATATCACCTCTTAATGGAAAGGTTTGGTTCTGTTGCTGTCAGCATTATTATTGGACCGTATGCATTAAAAATGCAGTTAGCTTCCGTGTAAGTATCTACAATGTATGGCTATGGTGTAAGATGTTTGTTTGATTGAATTCAAAAGATATCTCGACCGAAAATGTTTTACGGCCATGTTTACAGAATGAAGAGTATGGATGGTAACCCTATACACACAGTTATGGTGATTGTTCATCTCCATCTCCTCTTTATAAGATGTCCATGTCAAAGTCATTCATTGCCTGTGTGACAGGCATGGCAAAGGCATGTCCGCACACCATATGTATAAGTTTGTGCTTCGTACTAGGTAATGGTACAACAAAATTCTTTACTGTAATAACTTTTACTGTACCAGGCTTTTTAAATGACACTTTAAATTGACATAGCTATATAAATGACTTCTAGTTTCAAAAGTTATAAATGCAGTTAAAGGATTTTGTAAAAAAAAGTCAAAAATTTGGATTAGACCATTTTCTCTAGTATATAAAGACGCTCGCTTTAACACACCCTTCTAAAATGGCAGAGAAATTTCCAATGTTTTGTGGTGATGTCATGTTGTGATTGGTTTCCATTGTGTTTTGGCTTGATTCTGCGGTGTTGTTAACTTGTATGTGCTTTTTAATTTTCATTGTGTTGTGCACAATATTTCGGTTTTCAATTGTACACTAACTTTTGGCCCTCTAGCGGTTAAAAATGAAACTGCTTGCATTTTGCAGAAGAACATTGTTTTGGTTGTGCTGCTGTGCAGATGAATATGGATATACTGCTCATTAGGGTTGGGTATTGTTTACATTTGAATGATTCCGATTCTGCATATCGATTCCAAATTTTGATTCCGATAAGGTAAAAATAAGAAAAACAGATATTGTTCACAAGTCTGACTTATTGCAAAACATTTCATTGTAGCTGAATATTGTGAACAAAAATCAACATGCTAAAGAACATTTACACAAGTTTTGAACTTTTGCCTATGGTTTCAAAAATACCATCGCAAAAACAACTAGCTTAAATAAGAAATATAAACGTAGCATTAATAAAGCTGATTTAACACTCAGTAATTATAAAAGAACAAATAAACTAATTTGCAATCACACAAATCGTATCGTATTGAATCCATGCATTCACTCTTATAGTGACAGCAACCTAATATTCCTGCGGCTGTTTGTGTCATTAATCTTAATCAAACAACAAAACACAGAGAAAATCACTTTCAAAATCATTACAATTATTCATTCTTTCAATATAGAGCTATTCGAGTATAGTGAAATATTCATATCTATTCTGCAGAAAAACAAAATACTGCATTTAGGGCTATCACTAATGATTATTTTGGTAATCAATTTCTGCAAAAACCATCCTGTCCGTTCTAAATAGAAATAAATAGGCTTAAATATCCTGAATCAGGATAAGACAAGAAAAAGTTTTGGAATAAGTATTTATGTATTGACACTTCATTCAAAGTGTTAATTTTTAACAAAAAAAAGTGACAGAGTATACTTTAAGATCGTTTTTAGATACGATTTATTACCTAGAATATAAATGTACAAGTCATGTAAATTTAGCTTCATTTAAAAAAAAATACTTGAGGTTAAGGGTGTCACGATTTCGATCGAAATTAAGTCACAATCTCGATCATCGAATTCAAAAATGGAATCGTCGATGCTGCCACGCCCCCATGTCACGTCCAATCGGTTTGCAAAGCGGAAAAAAACAAGCGTGTTGAAGTGCTGCGAGTCCTCTACCTCAGCTACAGCCAGTCAGAAGATAGCATGGTAACTGCAGATGCAGGAGACCCATCGACAGGACTTGAACACCCCTCCTCTTTCACTGAAGTCGCCGGTGTGGGACAGTGGGAGTATTTGTGATTTCCAGTGAGTTATGTTGACAACGTTCACATTCGCGTTCAAAGTTCGCGCTTCAAAAAAGCCACAGTTTGCAAGCTCTGCTACTGTATGTGCGTGTACCATATTCTTCCACTTTTTAAATTAAAACTTTAAATTGACAAAAACAGCAGACTGAGAACAGTATACATCTTTATACAATAAATCTAGCATGTCACAAATAACTTGATTCTCCACCTCCACGAATAAGACGAGTGTCGTTCATTTCCGCACCGAGTCCATTTCTGCTGTATGCGCCGAGTTAAAGTGACAGCGCACAGTTCGTGGTCTCAATGAACATGACATGAAAATGTTGTAATTTCATCATAAATGCATTTAATTAAATTCTACATTAAATACTAATATTTTTCAGTCATGTTTTACTTTAAGACCGAGCTAAAGCAAGGAAAACATAGATGTATCTGTTAAACCGTGTTTGTTTTGTTGTGAACTTGAATGTCATTTACTGTGAAAAAGACTGCAGTTACAAAAGAGAAACAACATTACAGGTTATTTTGTTTAAGTTTCTAATTGACTGAAGATATAAGTTATTGTAACATTATTTTGTTAATAAATGTTTAAAATTTGACAATGTAGTGTGGTACATTGCGAACAAAGGTCATATATATTATATTACATAAAAGTCTAGTCTAAAAATGGCATAGCAAACTGTGCTTAAAAAAAAAAAAAAAAGTAAAAATCGAGAATCGAATCGAACCGTGACCTTAGATTTCGAAAATGTAATCGAATCGAGGATTTGGAGAATCGTGACACCCCTACTTGAGGCATTGTTATGTGCATGAGGCTGAGGTGTTATGCAATACATATGTCATAGTTCATATTTAAATAAGTCTGTTATTTGGACCTACATTTGCATCTTTGGCTGAAGTAGTCCCAAACTTAACTGCTTTTGCAGTAAAGAGAAAACCAAGACTTTAATTAGGCTATTTGTTGTAAAAATGATAAATGAGCGTGTTGCCCTGGAATGAGTTATGCTTCTTTAATGATATGCAAGAGAATACATACATACTGAAAAGGGCTGCATTTCTTTGATCAAAAATACAGTAATAACAGTAATACTGTGAAATATTCTAAAAGTTTCAAATAACTGCTTTCTATATTAATAGATTTTAATAGGCTATGTAATTTATTGCTGTGATGTAAAGCTGAATTTTCAGCATCATTATTCCAGTATTCAGTGTCACATGATCCTTCAGAAATCATTCTATGCTGATTTGGTGCTCAAGAAACATCACTTGAAAACAGTTGTGCTGCTTAATATTTTTGTGGAAGCTGTGATACATTTATTTCAGGATTCTTTGATAAATGGAAAGTTCAAAAGAACCACATTTTTGTTTTTTAAATTAATATTTTCCATGCTGAATTTCAACTTTCATTTGCTTTCACTTTTGATTGATGCATCTTTAAAAGCATTCATTTCTTAAAGAAAAAATCTTACTGACTCAAACGGTAGTGTACATCACAATTATTGGTACCCTAGTTGGTTGAAGCTTTAAGCTTTTCAGCTGTCTTTAAGCCCTATTCGCACTGGATAAGTATTACCTGGTGACCTCTAGTCATTTGTAATAATTGCGGAGGTTGTCTGTGATCTTAATCCCGGCCGAATCGGCCATGTCTGTAATTTGTAAAGTAACAATTCCCCTGCAAATGACCTACCATATTTCACAGAACACAGAGGTCCTGTGATAATATTAGTCCATGATGTGGTCAGTGTTTGTACACAATGTACTGTAAATTGGTCTGTGTTGAATTGGGTGACATTTAACATTTTATACTGCTTTTTTTAGATGACGACAAACATTTATGAAATAATGTTCTTGAATATGTTGGCAGAGACAATCTGCATAAATATAACCTGGTGCCACTAGCCGTTAATGTGTAAAATTATCCTCTTTATATTTGTATTAATAAGTCTTGTATTTTGCCCAATTTTGTCATTATTAGTATCTAGATGGGAAATACATTGCATGAATCCATCAAACCTTATTGTGAGTTGAATAGTGGAGTCACTTACAGTATATTTACTATGTTAGGACAATATAAATGTATGCATAATAAATGGCATTTTAACAGTAAGAAAACTGCAAAAATATGTTGGAAACAATAGTATTGTTATGGTTTAGAGTGTTATGACAGATTGCTTATTTGAGAAATGGGAGGAGGGGTCAGTGAGATCTCAAAAATCAAAATTCTGTAGATGTGTAAGAGTTATTAGTTATGGATGCCAGGAATGTAATTGAGGCATTCAAGATAAATTACATTTTTCGATCTCTTTAGATGACATTGTTAATTGGTGGAATTATTGAACCAGATAAAAGCGTCTTTTTTTGAGAATGTGCTTATAAAATGATTTTTTTTAGTGCTGCAACAACTAATCAATAACGAAAATAGTTATTATTACAATGCAATTACACGGCCTTTGTGCTTTGCATGCACCTTCGTCAGTGGTGTTGTGCTACTAAACAGTAAAAACACTTTCATGGGTAAAACCACATTTAAAAAAAATGGCCACAGAGCAAGCTTCAGAGGAATAAATATGATCTAAATGTTGTGCAAAGCATTCACTATATTCAATTATTCAATAAGGTCATGAGCGTATAGTTTCATGTTGCGGTCACATGTGAATGTGCAGTTAGCTGCTGTTGAGATGCTTTCATCATACTGTTATATACTGTAAACTTTCATTAAAGTTATTGTTCATACCAGTGCTTGGAGAATACACCATTGCATATAGGATTTCAAGTTTTCAACTATGGTACTTATTTCAAAACCCAAATTTGATTTTTAACAACAAAGATGGTTAAAATGGTTGCGCTCATGAGGTCGTTTATTTTAATTTTTATTAACTATACCAGTGTTATGGTATTTAATCTTTTGCTGTTAGGATGCAAAATGGAAATGTTTTTTCACAGAAATGCATTTTCCACTACTTGAAAATGGTGTCACAGATGGAGGTTTTCTGTAAATATCACATATGAATTATTAACAACTTATTGATTAATTGTTGCAGACCTATTTGTACAACTTGTTTCTTTAACTTTTATTAATTCTTAGTAAAAGCCCTATTCGGATGTTAACTAGCGGAAATAAGTTAATGCAGCCTCTTATTTACATGAGGATGAGGTAATGTTGCTTTTTTTAAAATATTTCCAATGTATGTAATTGCTGCCAGTGCCACCATAGCAGCCCATTTCAAATGTTTGTGCTTTTTTTCTCTTTCTCCTTTTTGTTCTCGCTGAGCTGGATTGGTGATGATGAAGTATTGTTGTTTTAAATCCTTTCCAGCATTTCAGTAATAAGTTATCGTATGGTGCTCCACAGTGGTCAAAAATAATTTGTGGATTTTGAAGTGAACTCTTTTTGTAAACTCAGCGATTTGGATTCAGACAGCAATTAAATCACCACACGACTTTGGTGTTTGTTAAAAAACAGTAGGTAATTCGGCCAGGGATTTCATTTTTACATGGGTGGTGGGAGAAAAATACTGATATTCTGGATTCAGACAGCAATAAAATGAAAATGAAAATGATTTTTGAAGGAGCATGTGATGCTGAAGACTGTAGTAATGACTGATGAAAATTCAGCTTTGACTAATATTGTGTGTATATAGTGTATGTATATAGTGTGTGTGTGTGTATATATATATATATATATATATATATATATATATATACTTGTTTAACAATTTAAACTTGTTTAAACGCATTGTTCTTGACTCCAAAATATACATACACTACCGGTCAAAAGTTTAAGATCGGTAAGATTTTTTATTTTTTATGCTGTTCTTTTGAACTTTCTATTCATCAATGAATCCTGAAATAAAAATGTAAAAAACTGTTTTCAACATGGATAATGATCATAAATGTTTCTTGAGCATCATATTATAATAATTTCATATTATAATAATTAAAAAAATGTGACATTGAAGACTGGAGTAATGATGCTGTAAATTCAGCTTTGATCACACGAATAAATTACACTTCACTATATATTCACATAGAAAACCGCTGTTTTAAATTGTAATAATATTTCACAATATTACTGTTTTTTTTGGTATTTTTTATCAAATAATTGCAGCCTTGGTGAGCAGAAGAGACTTCTTTTAAAAACATAAAAAATCGTACCGATCTTAAACTTTTGACCGGTAGTGTACATTTGGGGAAAAATTTGCACACATTGTGATGGTTGTGATTTATTAAACTGAAATGATGATCTGGTGGAACAGTGGCTTAGTGGGTAGGACTGTTGCCTCACAGCAAGAAGATCCCTGGCTGGGCTGAGTCAGCAGACTTCTCTGTGCGGAGTTTGCATGTTTTCCTTGTGTCTGTGTAGGTTTCCTCCAGATGCTCCTGTTTCCCCCATGATCCAAAAACATGCAGTATAGGTGAATTGGAGACGCTAAATTGTCCATAGGTGTGAAATGCGTGTGTGAGTCCCAAAGTAATGTGGAGAGCCTGGGAAAGACCTGGCGAACAACCCCTGAAAACAATCATTGCCCAAAAAATTCATAGACAGTCTTTCGTGAATGGCAAGAGGTGGCTGTGAATATGACTGAAATGATAATAGATAGATAGAATGATGATGATCGTGGCAGTGAGATGTGTATTCCTATTCCATAAGTATTTTTTTTTAAAAACATTTAACTGATGGAGTTTCTAATATGTATTGCTTTTTTATTACCTTCCTTAGTGGAAATGATGGTGCTTTAAATATAGCTTTTACTTTTGTATAAAGGTAGTTAATTTCACACAGAAAAGAATGCCATAGTTTTAATATGTGCCTGAGACAAGGGTCACAAAATCTGAACATAAAAGGGATTAAAAAATATATGTACACTACACAACGTAAAAACTTTCCAAGACAGTTTTACTGTGAATGTCATGACAAAAAAAATTTATACAGGGCTCCAGACTAACATTTAGCACTAATCAGAGCCTGCACGGGTCCTGTTTGATAAACCCGAACCCGCCCTGATCCCGCAGTAATTAACAGAAGACCCGACCCGATATCCGACAGAAACACTAATTTTAGTCTGTACCTGCCCCGTTTGTACGGTGACCGAGAAGTGCAAAACAAACCACAATTCCGAAAACAAAACAACAAATTTATAAATAATCACAGCGTTTGCGTCCGCGTAGAATTGACGCCTTGTTACATTTTTGGATGTTAGATGCACGACTACATTTTATGGGAAAATTTAAGGCTTAATATAATTTAAACGGATGAGCTCACCCCCACACAGTTGTCATCATGAAGGGCAAAATTAGCTGTATAGACCAAAGCCACTTTTTGCTCCAGGCTGTAAACATGTTTTTTTCTGCTGTAAATTTAGGGCATTTTAACATGGGGAAGATGCAGATTTGACTCACTTTTGCAGCCTGGCTCAAGCGGCCAGTTAATGAATTGCCGTTTAATTCACTTCCGTGTTGGTTTCAGCACCCGCACCACACCGCACCCGACACGTAAACATTATTTCACCCGTTACATCAAATATTAGCGGGTCGCCCGCGTGCAGGACTCCCTGATTTGGTAGCGATGGAGGAAAATGTATCAAGTTAATTTATTAATAAAATTACTATTGTTTTGCATTAATAACTGCAGTTACTAATAATATGACATGCTTGTTTATCGGAAATGTAATAGTGAAGCACAGAGCTTGAATTAATGTGCAGACATAATTAACTTTTTTTTAACAACAGTAATGTGCAAAAAAACTTATTTTTATAGGGAACATTTAAATATTCCATTATACCATTGCTCATCTATAGTAGGCTGTATACTGAACTGACCGACAGCTTCAGTGATTATAAAAGGAACGCTCTTGTCTTTATTGCTTTCTGTGCAATTCAGTCACAATTTGAAGAAAAGTTTGTTTTTTTATGAGACTCTAATGGCTAAATGGCTAATTAGTCAATAAGTGCTCTTCTGCTGCCATTTACTGGTTATAGTGGTAATTTCATGTCTTTTTTTTTTTTTTTAAGTGCTTGTTTGCAACAAAGTGTTAGCTTTCCTACATCTTTAAAGTTTTAGTTTAAAGCAGCTCTATGCAGTTTTTTTTTTTTAGCTTAACAGAACAGCTTCAGAGTTATTGCAATGGTTATATGACTATTATCGGGTTGAATGGTGGGCATCTCGCCTGTTGCCTGTGAGCGGAAAAAACACACTTGCAACTTTGAGCCGTCCGGCCGCAGCATCAGGAAGTGTCGCGTGATATCAGGTCTCGCGATGTAACGAATTGCTTTACGGCAAGAAAGATCTGCTAAAATCATGGCTAAAATGAGCATCAAACAGAAATAACCCGGCGCTGTATACATGTGGTGTTCGAGGCGCACATACAATACAGACTGCCGACAGTTCAACAGGGCACGTGCAGCTCTTAAAGGGGCCACACCTTATTTCCACTCGTTACAGCTTCCATCCTACTGAACAGGTACCGGTGTACAGGGGGAGCGGATCAGGCCGTGAGTGCAGAGACATCTCTGCGCGAGTGCTATTTACGACAGTACAAGTACTCCACAGCGACTCTAGGGTTCATTGTTTGACAAAAATGGAAATCCTGCATAGTGCTGCTTTAAAATTGGATAATATTTAGAGGTTTGAAGTGGTGAAAAAAGTGTGACGCACTTGAAAGCCCTTGGAAAGGAAAATTTCACTCTCAAATGAACCTGAGATGAATCATGTAAAAACAATATTGTGGCTAATTCTGCCACAATACCATGGTTGCAGTTAGCTTTACTACATTAAATTCATGGTGAATGTTAGTCATTTGTGGACTGAAACGCCTTCTATAACTTCGTTCATGGCACTGTGTTTCTCCGGGTTTCTACGTCAGTGCTATTTGATCTGATATGTGCGGTTTATAACAGAATTCTGCGCCAAATGCCTCCCACTAGATCTTGCAGCGATTATGTTATTCTTGCGGCATATACAGTGAAGAAAATAAGTATTTGAACACCCTGCTATTTTGCAAGTTCTCCCAATTATAAATCATGGAGGGGGCTGAAATTGTCATCGTAGGTGCATGTCCACTGTGAGAGACATAATCTAAATTTTTTTAAACTATTTATTTGTAAGATACAGCTGCAAATAAGTATTTGAACACCTGAGAAAATCAATGTTAATATTTGGTACAGTAGCCTTTGTTTGCAATTACAGAGGTCAAACGTTTCCTGTAGTTTTTCACCGGGTTTGCACACACTGCAGGAGGGATTTTGGCCCACTCCTCCACACAGATCTTCTCTAGAGCAGTCAGGTTTCTGGGCTGTCGCTGAGAAACACAGAGTTTGAGCTCCCTCTAAAGATTCTCTATTGGGTTTAGGTTGATATGCTTCTTACAGAGCCACTCCTTGGTTATCCTGGCTGTGTGCTTCGGGTCATTGTCATGTTGGAAGACCCAACCTCAATCCATCTTCAATGCTCTAACTGAGGGAAGGAGGTTGTTCCCCAAAATCTCGCAATACATGGCCCCGGTCATCCTCTCCTTAATACAGTGCAGTCGCCCTGTCGCATGTGCAGAAAAACACCCCTAAAGCATGATGCTACCACCCCCATGCTTCACAGTAGGGATGGTGTTCTTGGGATGGTACTCATCATTCATCTTCCTCCAAACACGGTTAGTGGAATTATGACCAAAAAGTTATATTTTGGTCTCATCTGACCACATGACTTTCTCCCATGACTCCTCTGGATCATCCAAATGGTCATTGGCAAACTTCAGACGGGGCTTGACATGTGCTAGTTTAAGCAGGGGAACCTTCCGTGCCATGCATGATTTCAAACCATGACGTCTTAGTGTATTACCAACAGTAACCTTGGAAACGGTGGTCCCAGCTCTTTTCAGGTCATTGACCAGCTCCTCCCGTGTAGTTCTGGGCTGATTTCTCACCTTTCTTAGGATCATTGAGACCCCACGAGGTGAGATCTTGCATGGAGCCCCAGTCCGAGGGAGATTGACAGTCATGTTTAGCTTCTTCCATTTTCTAATGATTGCTCCAACAGTGGACCTTTTTTCACCAAGCTCCTTGGCAATTTCCCCATAGCCCTTTCCAGCCTTGTGGAGGTGTACAATTTTGTCTCTTGGTCTTGGCCATGTTAGTAGTTGGATTCTTATGCCGAGTTCAGCCCCGATTTTGGCTCGCCGACAGGTTTTGAGAAATCGCCGACAAATGCCCGAAATCACAGGCAAAACGGTGCTCGTTCATGCGAGTGACAATCATGCAGTGTGAATGAGCAAAGACGCGATCTGAGAGAATCACAGACGAGTCGCCGACGCCCCTGAGATATTTGGCATGCTAAATATCTGGACCTGTCGGCGATTCAAAATCCTGCTGTGTGAAAAGTGTTCTGACTGAAAACTACATCGGCGATGACCGACAGCCAATGAGAGAGCAAGATGCAGGACAGCAGGATGTTCGGGGAGGAGATATAGACCAGAATATCAGTATTTTAATAGATATATTTACAAATATATCAAACAGAAACAAAGTAGCCTACATATTGCTTGACCAGCAGCACATTGCAAAATTATTTCTTTACCCCCAACTCTCTTTGTAGAACACACAATCCTTGCTCAGAGCTCAGCAAGTTGATCTCGTCTCCCAAACCATTTCCTCCTGCATAATCTTTTTTTTTTTCTCTCCTTTTCACTGCAAATCAGCTCACAGATTGGGATCGCAAGCTTCTTGCAGGCTATAATTTTTAATAACAAATTTGAGTCTCGCGCGAGAACTCCGGTCTCACGCACGCGTGATCTTGCGTTATTTTCTTATCACTTCTCGCGTATGTTTGGTTGTGAAACGTAGTTTGCGTGCCAAACAGTTGTCGGCGATTCTTCCTCTTGTAAAGTCATGCAGTGTGAAACATCCTGTCGCCGATCCATCATTCAGTGTGAACACAGCAGCGACTGAATGCTGGCCAAGATAGTCATGCAGTGTGAAAAGAACAGTGACCCAACTACTTTGAAAATCGTGCAGTCTGAACTCGGCATTACTGATTGTATGGGGTGGACAGGGGTCTTTCTGCAGCTAACAACCTCAAACAGGTGCATCTAATTTAGGATAATACATGGAGTGGAGGTGGACATTTTAAAGGCAGACTAACAGGTCTTTGAGGGTCAGAATTCTAGCTGATAGACAGGTGTTCAAATACTTATTTGCAGCTGTATCTTACAAATAAATAGTTAAAAAATCACACATTGTGATTTCTGGATTTTTTTTTTTTAGATTATGTCTCTCACAGTGGACATGCACCTACGATGACAATTTCAGACCCCTCCATGATTTCTAAGTGGCAGAAATGGCAAAATAGCAGGGTGTTCAAATACTTATTTTCTTCACTGTACAAACACTTTCTCACTGGATCTCTCAGCACCGTGTAATGGTGTTGCGTGATCGAGAACAGCCCGTGAGTAAACCTGTTGTGAGCTCGCTCTGTGCTGTCTATTAGTGCGGCTCAAGTGACTAGTGCGGTTTAGTTTTGTTTGTCGTTTGGTGTTTCTCATAATGTAACAACAGAAATGGCAGCTCTTATCAGTTGGCCAAAATGGTGGTCACACCAGTGCAACCTCTAACAAAATTTAGTCGCACCGCCAGGAAAAAAGGTTCCAAAATTCAATACATATATACTTAGTTTTTAACTTAAAAAAAAAATGTTTTAGAGTTAATAAAATGCTACCTCTGGGCCATAAAAGTAGAAACACCCATATCTTGTTGGTCTGATGAAAGTAGATATATTTTGATAATAGTTGCTTGAAATGGATTTTAAAGAGATTGCTGAAATTTGTGACTTTTTTTGGGATACATTATTCAATGTTATTTAGCGTGAATTTTTACACTTCATTATGGTTTGCCATCTTCACTAATATTAGACAACGATCTTTGCCATAAGTGGACCATTAAACTAAGTTAAAAAAAAAAATGAAGTTAATCTTTTCCTTGTTTTTTTCCCAGCGGATGCAGCACACAGGCTCAATCTCTTCTATCTGGCGAATGATGTCATTCAGAACTGTAAAAGGAAAAATGCCATAGTCTACCGCACCACTTTCACTGATATGCTACCAGAAGCTATGAACCTCATCAGGTGAGACCACGAGAACATGAGACTAACCAGGGGTGCGTGTCCCATCGTTAGCCAACTATGGTCACAAGTTTCGTTGTTGCAAACAGTTAAAAAATTTGGTCCAACAAATCCAGTGAATGTGCAAACAGCATTGCTGTGTTTAGAAGCATTTCTTTTTAAATGACATGTGGACTTTAATAGATCATGATCTTGGGCTTATTAATAAGCAAGCTAATAGATTAATCAGTTTAATCAATGGTTATTACTCCTCTACCTGCACGTGACGTCCTTAACAACAGTTCTATATTGTTAAACAAATGTGGTTCAAACAACCGATGTGCCTATTTTTTCTTTCTTTCCACTTTTTATAATTATTATTTTTTTTACTTTTTTAAATTAAGTGTCATTTATTTAAAATAAATACTAAGTCAAATGTTCTTTGTAATTTTTTTTGCATTTTGACAATTTAGTGTAGAAGAATGACAATCAAATATCAGTCAATACGTCGGAATTATAAATTATTTACATATATTTTTAGGAATCATATTCATAGAATAAATCATGGTTGACTGTAAATGTGAAATATAAAAAAAGTGTTTCTACAATGACATCAGTGACTTGCAATGTTTTTGTCTGATTCTCCATCTAATTCACTAGTAACGATTGCTTTTAACTAAATATTGTAAATGTGCATTGTAGATGTGGTTGCTTTATTGAATGTGACTCATTGCATGCAAATTATTTTCCAAAATCTATCATGTTGCATTGTATGAAGTGAACCTTATGAATCTTTATAAATGTCCATGATTTCTTTTCAGTGCCACAAAGGATTCTAAGGTGAACAAGTCAGTGGTGAGGATACTGTCCATTTGGGAAGAGAGAAATGTCTATTCAGAGGAGTTCATCAGTCAGCTGAGGAACAATTTGGTTCGGAAAGAAGAACCAAAGAAAGGTCTGAATTGCACTTTAAGATTTAAAGGGGTCATATGATGCTTGTTAATGTTTTCTTTTTCCTTTAGTGTGAATGCGTTCCTTTAATGGATCTGTTTGTGCATGCATACGATCTGCACAGTTACACAGCTTACACACAGTTTCCAAATGCTTTAGAACCCTTGATTATGGTAAGGAGCGTTACATTTTCGACACACAGTTGAGGTGTTTGGCCAATCACAATGCACAGGGTCAGCTGGCCAATCAGAGCACTCTGAGCTTTTCAGAAGGAGGGACTTTGAAAAATCAGTGCATTTCAGAGAGACTGGGAATAGAGGAGATAATGTACAGTATGTGAAAAATAATGTTTTTTAACCATTAAAGCATGTTAACCAATTCTGTTTCACCCTAAAAATTTTAATAATAAACTTTTAAAATGGCATCATGTGACCTCTTGAAGGATGTTAATGTTGCTCTTGACAGTATTTTATGTGCCTGTCAGTATGTTACATTGACAGTTTAACATTGACAGTCTTTAGCGTTTAAATAGATATATGTGTGGTTTAGTGTAATAAAAGGTAAAAATGTACACATTTTTATAATGATGTAATGATTTTAGTTTCAGCTCCAGTCAACCCCAGATCGGCCCTGAAATCCAAGATTGTTGCTGAGTTTGTGGTAAATATTCAATATTCACACTGGACTTGAATGACTCCGAGGGCTCCTTTGTTGGGCAAATTTTAACATTTTTATTGTAGTTAGTATAGTTAGGATAAGTCAGTATGATTTTACTGATTATAGTTTTCAATTATTTAACTTCTTACCTACTTGTTTTTATTTTGATCTGTCAGCCCTCAGCGTTTATCGAGCATCTGTCCACGTACAGGAATTCAATGGATGAGATTGAGCTCAAAGAGAAACAGTTAGCTGCAATGAGAGTGGATGTGTGCAGCACAGAGGCTCTGAAGAAACTGAAAGGTCGGTAAACGGTATCTTTTGTAATAAATGGATCTGCATGTATTATATAGATATTTTTCACATGTTTATGCTTTTGTTTTTTTCTGCATCTCCCACTTTAGACAAGGCAGGAGGTAAAAGGTTTTCTAAAGACTTTGAAGATGGGAGCACAAAGCTACAGGAGTTTGTTTCCTTTCTGGATGGAGAGGTCAAAAAAGGCCCTCCTCTGATGGAAGCTCTGGAGAGTGCAGACATTTTCTACGAGATGCAGTATAAAGAGGTCAAGATTGTGGCTAAAGTGAGTATTGCAGATTTGTTTAAAGTCCACCGGTAGTCAAAAATGTTTTCTTTGATCACCAAAATGACATATTTAAATGTTTTTTTCCTTAATTAAAAATGTCTTCATGCCTTGAAAAAATAGTTGGGGGCAATTAGCACCGCCTCCACTCATTCACACCAGCTCAGAGATCCACTCTTTGGCGATCACACATTAACGTGATTGGTTGCAAGGTAGTTAGCAGTGTTGGGGAAGTTACTTTTAAAAAGTAGTGTTTGCTCGTTACTCGTTACTTCTTTAAAAAGTAATCCGTTACTTTACTTAGTTACCCCCTTTGGAAAGTAACTTTTTACGTTACTCGTTACTTTTACGTTACTTTTATGTTGCTTGAGTTTGGGCAGAACCCAGTATCTGTTCCTAAATCTGTTGGCCTACATACAATTCTACTATGAACTCTACTTATTGAAAAACTAGAAAAAAAACTAGAAAGAGAGATTTTGAGATAGAAATATATATTTTTATTTAAATAACATTTGAAAAACCTGTATAAACTGAACACCAAAGAACAATATTAACTATTGAGTGGTGGTGACGCGTTCATGAAAAATGTCACCAAGAACCGGCAAAAGTAATGGTTATGAATATGTCAAATATAGCAAGGAGACATTTCAATTGTTTATTAATAAATAAGTGTTTTCTTTGTCAACGTCGGCTGCAAAGATAAAGTTGACGATGCTGACTCGCGATCTTCGCAGTAACGCGCAAGAGAGAAATGCCCTTTTCATACGGATTACATGAGCAGAGAGTAGGCTAGTCTGTTTTCTTTCGTTTTGAATAGTTTTGCTTTTGTTTTAAAGTACACATTTCAAGCTTTCTATATATTTCTCAGATCTTTGAGGCAAGTAGCTTATACGCTGAGTTTCGGTTCATTTATGAGACGAGCTCAGTTCACGCGCCGGCACGGAGCTCCTGAGAAGTCCTTATTAGGCTATATTGCCTGCCTGCTAAATTTACTTCTTATTTATTAAATCCAGACAATTGGTTGATGAAACATTGATTAAAATTAAGATACAATTAATACAAAAACGAAATTCACTTTAAAGAAAGGCTTTCTACAAAAACAAACTTAACTTAATCAAAATCATGTTTGCCCACTCCATTTGTCTCACGATTGCGCATCTTATGATCTTACTCATGCTTTTCATATAATCAACATAGATGAAATAAAAAAATTAAGTATTTTATTTAAACATAAATATGAAACTAAATCGTTTTCTTTAATGACTAGGCTACAACACGTAGGCCTATATAGTACAGAGAAACGTAGGCTACGTCTTACGGTAAGCATGTGGGGGGAGAGGTACGATTTTCGAGCAATCATCAAATATTATTTTGCTTGATATGCCAATCCTTAATATTTGGTGTTTTAAATGCCTGTTTGAGCGAGGTCTCTGTGAAAGTTTTAAAGCAGTCTTTTAGTGCCGATTTGAGTGGTCACGTCCGAAGTACTGTTACGTCCATAACGTTGTTTTTTTTCCCTCATAAATGCGAACACGAAAAATACAATAAAATGAATATTTTGTGTTCTGTGGAGAGCCAACCCTTCTTCATCCAGTGGGTAGTATTACTTTCGGTTTGCACAGTGTAATTCACAGAATTGATTGCTCTGCTACCAGCCTCTGTCACGAACCGTGTGGATCTTGTGACTATTGCAAGCGCGCAGCTGAGGAGACAGTGTCTGTCAAATCTGTCCCTGGGAAAAGTAACGTTGTGCGGAATTGAAAAAGGAACTTTGTTTCGTTACCAAATTTTCAGTAGTAACGCGTTACACTACTTTTTACCCGAAAAAGTAGTTACGTTACAGTACAGTTACTTTGTAACGCGTTACACACAACACTGGTAGTTAGTGACGTCAGAAACACCAGCGATTTCAAACCTCTATTTTGAGACTCTTTGGTTCACTGCAGTTTTAAAGGAACACTCCACTTTTTTTTGTAAATAGGCTCATTTTCCAACGAGTTTTACCGTTTTCGAATCCATTGTCGATCTCCGGGTCTGGCGGTAGCACTTTTAGCATAGCTTAGCATAGATCATTGAAAATGATTAGATCATAAGCATCTCTCTCAAAAGAATTACCAAAGAGTTTCAATATTTTTCCGATTTAAAACCCGACTCTTCTGTAGTTACATCGTATACTAAGACCGACGGAAAATAAAAAGTTGCCATTTTCTAGGACAATATGGCTAGGAACTATACTCTCATTCCTGCGTAATTCTGCAGCAAAGTTTTTTCTTCCTTTATTATTACGCAGGGGAAAATACTCAGCAAATGTGTTGACTTATGAATTTGCACATGGTTTGTCTTAAATCATATTAAAAACACCAGAGGTGGGTAGTAACAAAGTACATTTACTTCGTTACATTTACTTGAGTATTTTTTTGGAAAAATTTTATTTTTAAGTGTAGATTTAATTGTGGGTACTTTTACTTTAACTCGAGTAAATTTGTAATGAAAAATTTTTACTCTTACTTCGTTACGTTGGGCGACGTTACTTTATTTTAATGCGATATGTTGTTAAATGCGTAGTTATTCTAAGCGCGCGCTCTATCTTTTTTCTGGGCATGAATGATGCTCAATTCACAAATTAATCACTCTTTTGAGTTGATTCTGTTCAAAGACTTCATCAAACAAGTTGGGCAGATCTGTCTAAATCGGTTCGCGAATCAGTTTGAATGATCCGTTCAGTTTCCTGCACGCACTGAATCGTCTGAAGCGCTTTCAATTCACACTCGACTCTGTGTCGTAACAGGATGATTTAGAACATCAAGAGCGTTGGATGAAGTGGCCGTGGACCTACAGTACAGTCTAGAAAGCAAATCTGCAAATGCATCATATTTTTTGCCAGCGATGATTAGTTGAACATCTTCGTAAGCTGTCTGTGAATGATTCCACAGGACGATATATTTGATTTCATTTCATTCAGGTAATTTTACAACCAAACAGACTATTACGCCACGATAGCACTACTACAAAGTATGACCGTACCCGTTTTTTGGACATATACATTAAATAAGCTATCATTGTCCAGTTTATGAAATGAACACCGCCATTCCACGGTAATGTGTGTGTATTGCGCATTGGCGTGCAAACTCGACTTGAAAACGAATGCCTTTGCCTGCCTTAGACACAGTTAACCAGTTTAAAGATGCTTGCAGAAATATACATTTAAATACATTTTGGAGAACAGACACACAGAAGAAGATCCGTCGATGTACATTTGATCGTTGTTTGTGTTCAGATGTTCAATAAGTTAATACAAACCAAAGGACAGGAAATGGTTTTCGGGCTACAGATATAATATATGATATACAGAAATAATGCTTGTCTCTTCTGTTTTTGTTGCAAAGATAGCCTATCTAATTATGAAAAACACCACATAGACATATAAACAACATTTAAAAGCTTGATTTTCTCCACAGGGGGACTTTAATGATATTTTTGAGTGCAATTTGAAATGATATTCTTAGCAAACACCAAACATACATTAGCTACACTCCTGTGCAAAATAATTCACACCGCAATTTGCTGTGTTTGTTGTCGATTATTACTAAATGTTTGAATTTTCCACACTGGTAGACTGGAATAAATGTAGAGAGCCATCAGGTCAATTTAAGATGAAATGGCTGCGTAGGAAATAAGTAAAACGTTGTTTTATTTATATTTCCAAAAAGCACTTTATGAAATCTAATTATTTCCGTTTGCTTCAACAAGAGCTCTCAATCTCCTCACTCACAGCAGCCTCAGATCTTCCAGCAGAATCTTTATTTCAGTGCACATATAAAAAACTATCTTTATATTTGAAAGCAGCAAATAGCCCTTTCAGAAGTAATGACCAAATGCTCATTTAATGCTTTTAGTGGTTTCAGCCGCAATTGAATTTGTACAAAAACAAAGACATCCTGACCATTATGTAGCAATGTTGTTTTATTTAGCCTGTCTGTGACAGCCACAGTTGACCATTTCATAAAAATATGTGTATAGTTTTAACCCTTTTACAAATAATTGTTGAAATTTCCACATTTCTGGGATAATTTCATTTGTGATTATTAGTTTTGCCAGGTTCAACATGTTTTTGATAGGGGTAATATATGATAATATAATTAGGCCTGGTTGATGAGAATTATACTTGTGGGGAGACTATTTATATATCAGAGGTGGAAAGAGTACTAAAATATTCTACTCAAGTAAAAGTAGAAAAATAAATTGTAGTAGTGTTGTTGTTAATATTATTATGAGAAGTACATTATAATGTAGGCCTAAAATAGTAATCAGAATTACTTCTAGTAAAACCGAACTTTTATTTTGACGGGTTGTTAAGTCCTGTTTCAGAGTGTATTTGACAATGGTTTTTCTCAAATAAAGTGATGAAAATGCTCATTAGGCGTTCTCTCAGAGCAGCTCTGGAAATGTTCATGTATTCATGTCCTCATATTGTTTGTGAGATGCTGAAAACACCATGAGCGTCAAGCGTACTTGAGTAGGCTATGTAGTAAGTAGACGAAACGGCACAGCTCATTCACACAGACACATTCAGAACAAGCAGATTATATATATTTACATAACAGTCTTTTGTACTTTAATATTCACAGATCATGTCGCGATTTGATTTATTGTACAGCTTTACTTTTGATTTATTCATCCATACATCTACCAGTTTGCGTGTTTTACGTGACATCTACATTATACTGTAAATAAAAAAATTTCTACATCCACAATATTCCCATAATAGCCAGGGCTTCACATGTGTGTGTGAAGAATTCGACAACATTTCGCTTTCAGCTGGGTCTGCATCACTGGCGTCTGTCTTGTCCGTCACTGTCTCCATATTTTTTTGGGTGATTTTTAGCGCGTCTGTTCTCCCGTCCTTCAATCAATCAATGCTGTAGTTTCCGGAGCGCAATGTATATAATACATTTTAGTATATATTCTCAAGGGACAATACTATAGAAATGAAACTTGGATATATTTTAGAGTAGTCAATGTGCTGCTTGTATAGCAGTATATATTTACTGTTCTCTGAAAATAACTCAACATACAGCCATTATTGTCAAAATAGCTGGCAACAAAAGTGAGTACACCCTAAGTAAACATGTCAAAACTGTGTCCAAAGTGTCAATATTTTGTGTGAGCACCATTGTTATCTAGCACTGCCTTAATCCTCCTGGACATGGAGTTCACCAGAGCTGCACAGGTTGTTGCTGGGATCCTCTTCCACTCCTCCATAATGACATCATGGAGCTGCTAGATGTTAGACACATGGCGCTTCTCCACCTTCCGCTTGAGGATGACCCACAGGTGCTCAATAGCGTTCAGGTCTGGAAACATATTTGGCCACTCCATCACCTTCACCTTCAGCTTTCTCAGCACGGAAGTTGTCATCTTGGCGGTGTGTTTGGGGTTGTTATCATGCCGTTCGGCCCAGTTTCTGAAGGGAGGGCATCATGTTCTGCTTCAGAATGTCACAGTACATGTTGGAATCCATGTTTCCCTCAATAAAGCGAAGCTCCCCAGTACCAGCAGCCCCAGACCGTGATGCTACCACCACCATGCTTGACTGTAGGCAAGACACAAGTTTCTTGGTACTCCTCACCAGTGCGTCACCACACATGCTGGACACCATCTGAGTCAAACAAGTTTATCTTAGTCTCATCAGACCACAGGACATAGTTCCAGTAATTCATGCTCTTGGACAGATTGTCTTCAGCAAACTGTTTGTGGGCTTTCTTGTGAGCCAGCTTCAGAAGAGGCTTTCTTCTGGGACGACGGCTAAGCAAACCGACTTGTTGCAGTGTGCGCCGTATGGTCTGAGCACTGACAAGCTGACCTTCTGCTTCTGCAACCTCTAAAGCAATGCTGGCAGCACTCGTACGTCTGTTTTTCGAAGCCAGCTTCTGCACCTGACGCACAGCACGAGGACTAAACTTCTTTGATTGACCCTTGCGAGGCCTGTTCAGAGTGCAACCCGGCTTGGAAAACCTCTGTATGACTCTGGCTACTGTACTGTAACTCAGTTTCAGGGTGTTACCAATCTTCTTATAGCCTTGGTCAACTTTGTGGAGAGCAACAATTCTAATTTTCAAATCCTCAGAGAGTTCTTTGCAATGTTGTGCCATATTGAACATCCAGTGGTCAGAATGAGAGAACTGTACTCAAAGCACCAAATTTGTATTGCTCTAACACAAGATACAAAAATTTGTATGGTCCTATTAAGCAGACAAAAACATGAAAATGATGAATAGGACATGTGGCTTTCCATGGTTAAACGACGTACAGCTATTATCACTTAGGGTGTACTCACTTTTGTTGCCAGCTATTTTGACAATTATGGCTGAATGTTATTTTCAGAGGACAGTAAATATATACTCTAAAATATATTCAAGTTTAATGTCTATAGTATTGTTCTTTGAGAAGATATACTAAAATGTTTGCTGAAATATGAGGGGTGTACTACTTTCGTGAGATACTGTATATGGTAATTTTATTTTTATTTTTTTATAAATGTTGTTGAGAGAAGCATCTTATGCTCACCAAGGCTGTATTTATTTGAGAAAAAAATACAGTAAAAGCAGTAATATTGTGATATATTCTTTCAATTTAAAATAACGTTTCAATTTAATGTATATTTTAAAATGTTGCTGTGATGGTAAAGCAAAATTTTCAGCAGCCATTATTTCAGTCTTATCAATATTAAAGGTGGGGTATGTGATTCTCTGTTTTGTAAATTTTTTCAAAATCACTTGAAATCCTATTCATAACCCAGTTACAGCCACTGAGTTAGAAGCACTGAAATGAAAATTAAGCAATTTAATCATCTGTGGAACGGGCAGGACTCGAAAAACTCCAGCCAATCATTTCCAAGACCACCTAGAATCATTGGACAGTAAGTCCGTCAATCAAACGGTCGTACCATACCCCCCTCCCCCCATCCCCCTCGTGCGAATCAGGTCCAGCGTTGGAGGAAAGAAGGTAGGACCATTTGAGTTGTGTATTTTCAAAATCTGCTGGCCGTTTTGCAAATCCCATACCCCACCTTTAATATTGGAAACTGCTTAAACCGTGATCCGTTTTCCCCCCAGGATTTATTGAGAAGACATTTCAATCCAACAGTATTTATTTTAAATGGAAAACTCTTTTGTAAAATATCTTTTCTGACATGTTTGATCAATGTAATGTATCCTTGCTGAATTAAATCATTCATTTCTTTAAAAAGAAGCTTACTGACCCCAAACTTTTGAACAGTAATGTATGTTCTTATTGCTCATATTGTTGATGTGCAAATATTGTGAAACTAATAGTGGAACATCTCTTCAAATCATACATTTCCAGGCCTACGAGACATTTGCGAACCGTGTGTCGCACCTTAAGCGCAAACTCGATGCAATGAAGGCTATGGTGCCTGATCCAGATGACTCCCCCGTCCCCTCTCCCATTGAAGATGCCCCTTCACCGACGGGCTCCGAGTCACCCTTCCATGCTCTGGAAAGGATTGGTACCCCAGACCCAGAGCTGGATGGGCAGGCGATGGAGGAGGACCTTATTGCTTTGGCTGATGCTCCCAGCCCCCTCTCATCTGATGGGGGTTCCCCACCACCAAGTGTTTCTGTGGGAGACAAAGACAATCGTGACATAGAGGACATGGAGCTCTCGGATGTAGAGGAAACAGAAACTCCTACTATCATAGGTACTATAGGACATTTACTATGTTATATTTGGCATTCAGCATGTTTCTCACATTCAATAAAAGGTTAAGCTGTTATGGTGCAGGGTTTTATTAATTCTTTTCTTAATTTTGTTTCCTCACAGTAGAGGAACGTGTGGCCCCTGCTGTTGTGTCCAAACAGTCCTCTGTCACTCCAAATGTCACAGAATCTTTACAAACAAATGAAGGCGCACAAACAAAGCAGATCATGACCACAGCAGTGGCAGTTCCCTCAACAGTAACAACAACAACAACAACCACAACCACACCAACCACACAGTCACTGCCAGTCAACCTTGCAGGCGTTGATCTAGGCAAGATCAGCTCCATCCTCAGCACAATCACAAACGTTATGAAGAACTCAGGTGAGATGTTGTAGTTTGATTTGTACAGCATGTTATACACAGGTTGAAAAAGCCTATCAAACGTGCATACTGGTCAGATCCATGGCCCAGTGGTAAGCTGTGGCGCTCATTTGAGAGATGCAGGTTTGAATGTGGCCTGTGTTGTGTCTCGCTCTGTATCCACTTTGCTATCTGTCAGTAAATAGTGTCAAAAAAGCCCCAAACTAAAATAATTTACATGACAAATGTAAATTTTTATGTAACATTATCCATTCAATCATTGTTTTTTCCTTTGCAGCTGTAGGAGTAAGTCCTGTATCTCGGTCTTCCCCAAGTGTACCTTCCGCTCCAAGCTCAACTCAGAAGACTCCCCCTGCTACTGCCCCTCCAGCCAATCCTCTGGCCGGCATCCTTTCTAGAGTGGACATCAGCACCAACACTCTGCTCAGCGCTTTATCCAAAACACAAGCCCATGGGGGTTTTCAGGGTGAGAACTGGAAAAGTAAGATGATATCCAAGATAAGAAATTCATGGACATAAAAGTAGTCAACCTGAAATCAAAATTAATTTTAGTTTTCTTCTAATACATGTTTGCAGACTCGCGTAGTGTGACTTCATCAGCGTATGCTGTTCAGAATAAAACATGTTTTACTTTGTAATCTTATCAAAATTTTCTCCACCTTTGAAACTAATGATGTCACTTAAGCCAGTAAACATGTTAAAGGAGAACTCCGGCGCAAAATGAACCTCGGGTGTAATAACACATTGGTACCGACTAAATCGTTCCCTGAGATTTGTTTTCTTGATAATCGAATGTAAAGAGTTTTATCTCTAAAAACAGTTTAGCTTATAATGCTAGTATATGGGGCATATAATAAGCAAAAAGAGATCGCTAGTTAATACCACTAACAAGGCTCAAATTAGCCCCACACTAACACAGTAGCATAATGAGTGTCCTTACATGCAAACCGAAGCATTGAGAAATTTGTCAGTGTACAGACAGTTTAATAAGAAGATACTTTACAAAGACAGTACATTACGCGAATACAGGCAGGAGCCATCTTGGAAAACAGTCTCGACCAGTCGAACCACGAACACGGTGATACGTGAGCTGAACTGTGACTTGGAATCTCATATGGTCCGTTGTTTCCGGAAGAAAGCACTGAGCGCACAAGAGAAGCACTGAATGCAACAGAGAAAATAAAAATAATTGATCTTATCTTCAATATCTACACGGACTGTTCGCTCACCTTCGTGGTTCGACTGGTCGAGACTGTTTTCCAAGATGGCTCCTGTCTGTATTTGCGTAATTTACTGTCGTTGTAGAGTATCTTCTTATTAAACTGTCTATACACTTACAAAGTTCTCAATGCTTCGGTTTGCATGTAGGGACCCTCATTATGCTACTGTTTTAGTTTGGGGCTAATTTGAGCCTTGTTAGTGGTATTAACTAGCGATCTCTTTTTGCTTATTGTATGCCCCATATACTAGCGTTATAAGCTAAACTGTTTTTAGAGATAAAACTCTTTACATTCGATTATCATGAAAACAAATCTCAGGGAACGATTTAGTCGGTACCAATTTGTTATTACACCCGAGGTTCATTTTGCGCCGGAGTTCTCCTTTAATCAAAAGCCAAAAAGCTAAAATGACATTTTAAGCTGTTGTTTTAGGTAATGTGTCTTTTCGATAATGTTGCTCATAGTTAACGCGGTTATTTAATGCAGGTTAACATTACTAAACTCAGCAAAAAAAAAAAAGAAACTTCTTGACAGGAATCATGATATGGCTTATTGTGATTGATTGTTAAACCTCAAAGGGCTATGATTAGGGATGCACCGATACCATTTTTTCTAAGATCCGATCTGATACCAGCGTTTTTTTTTTTGTTTTTTTTTTTATTTATTTTTTTATCATGTACAATTTCTATAACTCTGACAATAAATAAAAAATATTTTTCGCATCTATAAAATTAAGACATTTTTTAAATGTATAGCACAGCTGTTTAATGAGGCAGCAACATATGATCGATAGGACAGAACAAGAGAGACCATTAATAATATTTCCTTCCGCAAAAGTATTATGATATGAAAGCTCCAATACAGTGTGGCACAAAGTGCTTATATGCATCCCGTGCGCAGAATGATGCGCTTGAAGCAAGTCACAGTGCGCAGTTCTTCGAGTCCGTATTGAAAGGTTCAAAGCACAAAGGAAAGATATATTGATGCGTAGTGTATTATACAGTATCTCTATGCAATAGTTTATTGAGCCTTTTCTTTTAACAATTTCAGTTACTGTGCGTGTGAAGAACAATTATAGTTCTCTCTACTCCTGTGTTGTGATCTAACAGACACCCGATAGAAAATGATTAAGGTACAGCAATAAAGTCCAGAAAGATAGTCATTTTATGCGAAACCATAGACCTCTACAGATCAAGTATAATAATAGTAACATTGAATCCTCTTGGAGAGAGTTTCATCGTGTTGACTGTCGTAACCAAACGCGACGCGCTGTTAAAATGCTGAATGGAGAATGACTAACAGCCGCAGCAGAGGGAAAAGTTTACGTGATCTTGAATTTAATGACATAAAGATTCATTTCTATCTCACATTATACTATAGAATGGCTTCAGAACACTTACAATATAGTGCACGAAAACTTTATGGTGCTTTATAATGTTTTTGTGCCTTTTGTGGGGCTTAGCAATAACACAAAATAGTATACGCACACAATATCGGATTTGGATCGGCCCTGTCTGACCGATACCCGATCCGGCCAAGAATGGCAGCATCCCTAGCTATCATTTATTTAAATGTGCGCCCCCTCTGCATGTTGCAGAATACATAACACGGCGCTTCTGCGTGTTCTACAGGCTCATGGTTTCAGCACAGTTTGCAATCAACAAATACAGATTTATGCCAAGCGATTGAGAAGGGACTTTGAGCATCTTTCTCATGGTGTTTTCAGAGTCAGTTGAAAGGTTTCTTTAATGTGATAAGTTATTGGAACTGTGACCTTAATTGTCTACTGCCCGTGAACTGTTAGTGTCTTAAGGCTTTTTCCACAGGTTTATGTGCAATAATTATTTATGGTTCATTGAACTAGCTTGATTATTTGGTTTTAAACCCTTTCCAATCAAGATACAGAATTCTGTAAAAGGGATGTTTCTTTTTTGCTGAGTTTACAATTATGGCAAATAACAATGGGTCTGGGGAAAAATAAAGCATTGGGATATCATGTATAGGCAATGTCATTGGGATACATTGCGATGCTTTCAAGGGTGAGCTTGACCTTTAGCCTCTATTACCCCTTTTCCACCAACAAGAACCGGGTGCTGGTTCAGAGCCAGAGCCAGAGCTGGTTCGGAGTTGGTTCGACTGACGAGCTTACTTAGAACCGGTTTGCCTTTCCACTGGCTAGAGAGCCACAACAGAGCCAGATCTTACGTCACTGCATACGTCTCATGTTGCCCAGCAACGCTAGTGCGGTAGCGCCAAACACAAACACGCCAGGCTTGTTCGAGATGCATCGGCTTCTCGCAGATCGATCGCCGCATGACATCAAAGCACTGCGAAAGCGATCCAAAAGCACAAGGAGTCGTATGATCTCCAAACACTCCCGCAGCTCCGATCGGTCCGCGCCGCTCCGATGCATCTCGAACAAGCCATCAACAATAACGGACGTTGCGTTACTATGAATGCTCATGGGTTTGCAAAAATACATCGGAATCCAACGCGTTCGTGCAGCTCGCCGTAACTTACATAGACGGATATTATAATCGAGCTGCTATTAGCTCGACTAGCTGCTATTTGAAAATGGCGGTCACAAGTTTCTATTCGTCTTGTTGGTCACGGTAACCCCGCCCCCAGCCCCCGACGCAGGTGGTTCTTACTTGGCTCTGTTCTAGACCAGCAATGATTTGGTGCTACTTAAGAACCACTTTTCCTGGTTCGGAGCTGGTGCTTTGCGTGTGGAAAAACAAAGAACCGAATTGAAACTAGGCTCTGGCTCCGAACCAGCACCAGCTCTGCCTTGGTGGAAAAGGGGTATATGTGCCAAAAGTTGGTGCCAGACAGGCAGTGTTTCAGGAGCAAAGTAGCCGTCCACAGTCAAATGCGAACTCCCATTCAGTTATGTCTTTATTCTGATACTTTTGCCCACAATTCCTAATGGATGCATTCCCACCCTACTTTTTCTTGTTGAATATACTGTTTACGTAGAAATGTCACATTACACAAGTTAAATGTGTTCAGAATGTTGTATCATGTTGATTTAAAACATTATAGACATTTTGCCTAGTTGTGGTAGAAACAGCAGATGATATTAGAAAAGACACAGGTTCTTTAGAAAATGTGATGTGGTTTTAAATTAATCTGCTGACCCTTGCGTCCCTATCCCTATCCCTATTTTTCTTTTTAATTTTTCCTCCCAGGTCTGTCGTCTTTGCTAAATAACCCGGCTGCAAAGACCATCACAACTTCAATTTCTGACAAGCAGTCTCCTCCTCCTCTAACAGAAGAGACTAATACAACTTCTAAAGTGTTACCTACTCCATCTAGTGTCCCGTTGGCCAGGGATCCTACCTCTCAAGAATGTGTGGAGCCTACTCCTTTGCAGTCCAATATTTCGAATGAAAAAGTAGATCCTTGCTCTTCTCTCAACTCTACCCTGGACTGCAAGATTGATAACTTACTCCAAGGGAACGCAGGACTGAAAGGCTTTAATTTAGGTTTTCCATCCATTCTGCCATGGCCTAAGGTAACTGTTGATAGCCCTTCAGCAAGTGCAGAGAACCTTGGAGGAACCCCTGTAAGGGATGAAGCTGGTGCTACACCAACACAAGACGAAATTATGGATGATCCTCAAACAGAACCATTCCCATATCAGCAGGGGCAAACAACGTCCACAGCTTTAGATGCTAAATCAAGATCTTGGCAGGGACAAAATGCTCACACTGATCCACAAGCTCATACGGAAATTCACCAGAAGTTTGAACCAAAAAAAGACTTTCGAACCTCTGTGCCCTCTCTTGCCGAGGCAGAAGCAAAGCGACATCAACGCATTGAAGCTATGCGTTCTTCTTCTATGTCCAGCAATCAACAACCTTTGAGAGACAGTGTAGAGGCCACCGAGAGATCTGGTGTGATGCGTCAAAAGCTGAGACAAAACCCTGTAATCCATGATGTGGGACCAAATCCTAAACTGGTGGAAGGCAGCTACGCATATCGAGATAATCAAGAGAAGCAAGTGTTGACCAGCTCTGACACATACAATGCAGAAACATACCTTGCCCAAGAATCAAGACAGGATCTCGCTGCACCTAATTTCTTTACCACACCTCTCCCACCTATCCCAAATCTTCCTCCTCCACCTCAAGACTTCATGCCTCCAGCATCTTCTTTGAGGGCAAGTGGTCCTTGTGCTACCAGGGATTTGCAGGAACCTTTCGGTGAAGCAGAACGAGGTGGTGTTGATAAATCATGTGCCCCAGGAAACTTCGATTATGAACGCTTGTCTCATGAGGTTCCAAACAAGGAGCCTTTCTATCCACATGGGGATGGGGCATCTCACTCTGCTCATGCACCACACCATGCTCCTAACATGCCACCGAATGGTCCATTGGACTACAACCATCAACATCCACCAAATGTACCACTGCAGAATCCTCCAAGTATACCCCATCACCACATTGGTTCTCCTCCAGTAAGGGGTTACCATGAAGCCCCAAGTCCTTCTCGACCTTTACCTGAAGATCCGTACTTTGACCCATACTACGACCATCCACCACATAGCCCATCTCCCCCTCATTACGACATGCACCCGATTTCACCAGCACCAGAGTATTATCCTGAAGAAATACCACCTCACTATCCAGAGCACAGGGTTCCTCCTCACCTGGAGCACAGACCTCTACCGCCACACCATATTCGTCCACCTCACCCTGGGCACTATCCACCTCCAAGGCCCTTTCGCCGGCCACCACCGGTCCACCATGAGCTGCCCTTTCCAAGAGGCAAGCGACCCGGCCCACCTTTTGGCGGACCTCCCAGAGTCAGGGGCCCATTTTATCCCCCAAAAAGACCTTACTTGCCTCCGCATTACTGAAGTGTCTATTGTGATTCTTATGCTCAGGTGTTTAGTGCATGTCACAGTGAGCAAGTAAAGTCCAAGTGCTGTTGGGTTATCAGCAAGTCAAAAATTGCTGTGGACAATGACGCGAAGGGGATGGTGTTGAACTCCTTCACAAGATCACAATAGAGAAGTGCAAATTTATTCAAGTTACCAGGGGGATGCAACCAAATCACTAAACTCTTGAGCAAGATCTGTTCTGTTCCATGATCAAGACATGTGAACCATGAGCAGTTGTGTGGCAAGATGTCAAGGAGCACTGGAGCAGAGAAATGGAAAGAATATCTGGCGTGGAATGAGATGGAATCTGAAGGCAGACAAAACAAGAGGTGGTTATTCTATTTCATTTCATTAATTCTTTAATTATTGTAGTTTTTTGTCTAGTTCTATAAAAAAAAAAAGTCAAATTTAAAAGTCAATTCAAAATGTGCTTTCCCTTAGTAAAAATGTTTGCGCTTGTATCTTGCGAATATCCTTGGGAAAGACCTCAACGTTTTTTTGGATCAACATTTAATTAAGATTGATATGTAATATTTTTTTACTTCTGAAGTTAAGTTCTACTTATGATCAAGCTATATTGTTATGCAAAGCTGGTAGTTTTGATTCACATCTTATTTTGTACTTGTAATTAAATGTAGCCCTAACAGGTAGTTAAGCTTCATTATCGTCTGTCATCGAGAAACAGCAGTGTAGAGAATAAGTAATCTTTACAATTTCGAGGTAAGGTGCTGAGGTGTACAGAGACAAGCCGTTTTTTGCCAACAGTGGCAGAAGACACAGAAGAAAAGAAGTTGTCGGGCAGAATCATCATGGCCTCCCTCAGTTCCCAGAGGCTTTTACTGTACTGATTTAAATAAAGATGTGTTTGAAAACAAAACAAAACACTGTGGGGAAGTGCAGTCTCAACCATGATTTCTTTGAGTCTTTTCATCTCAGTTGCTTCAGTGACTGATTTCTTTGCTCTTCACATTTTCGCGAACATTCGTCAATAAAATGATCAACACATATGCAGAAAAATATTGTAGCTAAATGGGTGCAACTCATGTTGATTAGAAATGACTGAGATTTGTCCTACACCAGGTTTAATTCTAGAACCAATATTAAAGGCATTTAATCCCATTTTAAAGTAAATTTCCGTATTACTTGGTGTTTAAATGAGTTAATGAATGCCATTTTTATCATAGCACTTTAGCTAACTATTTCTAATAAGCAATGAAATACGAAAAAATTATTCACCTCATTCAAAGCGTTCTATAATCGATCCGTTTCAGTTCCACTTCGGGTTTCCTGCTTCCAACTTAGTGATCCTGGACAAAACGCTCCTCTCGCATACTCTAGTCTGGTTTGCAGAGTATTTACCTCTTAATTTCTTGGATTTTTACCTCACTTTAGGCTTACATTTGCACACTTTTAACTGGTGAAGTTGTCAAATTAAATGCAGACAAAGATAAAAGCTTTTTTCAAATAAAGACTACCAAGAGATAACTCTGGTCACACTTAAGTTGTGTGTCTTTCTCTGAAATAAATGTAGCCTATAAGAACACAAATTTACACAAGAACTCCTTCCTCTAATATGTGTATCTGTCATAAGCATCATAATTCCACTTCATTTAATATTACTTATTCTCGAGGATCAGTTGTGGCTGATTGCATGCACGCAAATGTTTATGGAGTCAGCTCCTTGAATCAAATCAGGGAAACATCTTCCTGAGTTTTTTCCCCCTTGATTAATACAACTGCAAAAATGCGTATAAAGAAATTTGCCTCTTCTTTAGGATGGATTTTGGCAATGATCAAAGCCATTTTGTCTAATTCCGACGTTGTTTCAGAAATCTTTAAGGTCTGGATCACAAAAGTAACACATTCCAGTATATTTTGAAACTGGCTTTTCTTTGTGCCTCAATATATCACGTCTTTCAGTCTTCAACTTTTTCATCAAAAAGAAAAATAAGGAAAATAATTGAATATCTAATTTATTGTAAAATGTTAAATAATGAGAAACTAGCTAAATAACTAAGGTGATGCAGTTGGAAAAATGAAAGGGTTATTTCACCCAAAAATTAAACTTCTGTCATTACTCACCTTTATGTCGTTCCAAACCTGTAAGACTTTCGTTCATCTTCGGAACACAAATGAAGATCTTTTTGATGAAATCTGAGAGGGACTACCATTTTAATGCTTCAAAAAGTTTATGAAGAGATTGTAAAACTAATCCATATGAATTGAGCGTTTTAGTCTACATTTTCTGAAAAGACATGATCGCTTTATATGAGCAGATTGAATTTAGGCTTTTATTCACATATAAATATTGATCAGGCTCAACCGAACCAACCGACGCACAAGAACAAACCTCGTACAGAAGCTCAAACGCGCTGCGTAACACCAGAATGAATCTCATTGGTTATTGCGGAAGCTCAAACGCGCTGCGTAACACCAGAATGAATCTCATTGGTTCTTGCGGAAGCTCAAACGCGCTGCGTAACACCAGAATGAATCTCATTGGTTCTTGCGGAAGCTCAAACGCGCTGCGTAACACCAGAATGAATCTCATTGGTTCTTGCGGAAGCTCAAACGCGCTGCGTAACACCAGAATGAATCTTATTGGTTCTTGCGGAAGCTCAAACGCGCTGCGTAACACCAGAATGAATCTCATTGGTTCTTGCGGAAGCTCAAACGTGCTTTGTAACACCAGAATGAATCTCATTGGTTCTTGCTGAAGCTCAAACGTGCTGCGTAACACCAGAATGAATCTCATTGGTTCTTGCGGAAGCTCAAACGCGCTGCGTAACACCAGAATGAATCTCATTGGTTCTTGCGGAAGCTCAAACGCGCTGCGTAACACCAGAATGAATCTTATTGGTTCTTGCGGAAGCTCAAACGCGCTGCGTAACACCAGAATGAATCTCATTGGTTCTTGCGGAAGCTCAAACGTGCTTTGTAACACCAGAATGAATCTCATTGGTTCTTGCTGAAGCTCAAACGTGCTGCGTAACACCAGAATGAATCTCATTGGTTCTTGCGGAAGCTCAAACGCGCTGCGTAACACCAGAATGAATCTCATTGGTTCTTGCAGAAGCTCAAACGCGCTGCGTAACACCAGAATGAATCTCATTGGTTCTTGCAGAAGCTCAAACGCGCTGCGTAACACCAGAATGAATCTCATTGGTTCTCACACGTCAACCGAACATGCTTAAGCTTCAGTTTACCACAACTGATGTGTGAATTGATAAATGTTTGTATGTGAATAAAAGCCTAAATTCAATCGTGTCTCTTCAGAAATTTTTTACTAAACTGCTTGATTTATATGCAATAGTTTTACGATCTCTTTATGTATATATTTTTTGGAGCATCAAAGTGGTAGTTAATGAAGGTACAGAAAGCTCTCAGATTTCATCAAAAAGTTCTTAATTTGTGTTACGAAGATGAACGAAAGACCTAACAGGGTTGGAACAACATGAAGGTGAGCAATTAATGGCAGAATTAAATTTTTATCATTTATAATAGCGACGTGTTTAAAATCAGCATTAAATTGCTTAAGACCCGTTAAAGCTGAACAGTTCACTAATTGCCTTAATCTTTAATCTCTGTCTACATTCCAAAAACAACAGATGTAAAATATGATGGTGTAACCAATAGTATCTTTGATGTAAGTTGCAAAACAAAATAATATTACACATGGTCGTTAGCAGGGGGAGACAAACCTGAATGTTGCCCTGAGCCCTGTGCCGAGGGGAGCCCAATCAGTCCTGGTATATATTCATTGGATTCTCTACAACAAAATCCTCATCAAAACTAGCACACGCATTTATCTGTTCATTTTAATGAATGTGCCACCTTAGCAAAAGTTAAATTTTTCTTCAGAAAAGAACACTCAAGAAAACATCTGGTGTTGAGCAAAGTTCTTTATAGTTTCACACCAGGGGTTTTCAAACTCCCTTTTCGCCCTCTGGGGTTCCTGCTTTATATCGTCTGATCTCCTCTTTCATGGAAAACAGCAGATGTGCATGAAGAGAAGAGTTTTGAAATACCTGTCAGTAAACGATAACCTAAATTTTTGAACTTTTCTTTAAGGTCATAAATCGTTACCAAAAATACAGTAATAAAATATTAATGTGTTGTGATTTGGTAGAAAGATCTCATGAAAACGCTGCATACTAGGATTAATTATCAGACAGGCCTATAGGCCAGGTATAAGACTTAGTTAAATAATGACGTAAACGTGCCTTAGAAAAAAAGATAAAAAAACATTACTGGTGTGCATCTTGAGACAAAACAAGGGCACTGACCTTTTAAGATATCTCAGTGCAAGTTGCTTTCAGTTAAGACAGCTCAAAGCATGCATTTTAGTCTGGGTCTAGGTGTAAAGGTATACTTCACCCAAACATTCTGTCATCATTTACTCATCCTTATGTTGTTTCAACCCTGTATGAGTTTCTTCTGTTAAACTCAAAAGAAGTTTTTTTTGAAGAGTGCCGATAACCAGACAGATAGTAGCTATTGACTACATAGTAGGAAAAATATACTATGGAAGTCAATGGCTATTGCTTGGTATACCATCAGCTGTCTGGTTACTGACATTCTTCAAAATATCTTCTTTTATTTTTTTTTATCAGCAGAAGAAAGAAACTCATACAGGTTTGGAAAAATATAAGGGTGAGTAAATGATGACATAATTTTTGGGTGTACTTAACCCTCTGTGAAACTGGGCAATGGAGGTTTAAATGAATGTTTAGCCTAAACTAAACATTATCTAATCCATTTGTATTTCTACTTTTTATTGACTTAATGTAATGTGCACACAAATAAATACACGTGAGGCAACATAAAATGTTTATTAAAGTTAGCTACTTTATTTCTTAATTTATATATTTATTTACAGAAATTGAGAAGGGCCAGAGTTCAACGGTTATAGTTTTATTTGCTTTCCATTACCATTTAAAAACAAAGGTTTTCGCCTCTCTCATATAAATATTCAACGTTTTTTTGAATTTCTAACGTAGGCGTATTGACCAAACACCTAAGCCTAAGGGTTTACCATGAAGCACTCCAATACATTAAAAAAGTCAAACCAAGTGTCTCGTCATGTCCTCGGGTTGAGTAAGATCGAATATGATAGGCTACCTATTCGAATTTTCTGTGCACAAACAAAAACCAAAAACACTCGTATAACACACGTACGCACGCACACACACACACACACAAAATAATATCAGGATGTTACTTTCGAGTTTCTTAACTGGAAATAAGAGACAAAAACCTTTTAAATATATAATTATCATAGGCTATATTTTAGGCATAATTAGTTATAATACGCAATTATTAGATTAACAAAACTTTTCATTTGAATACATATGCATAATTATAATAATTTCAGTTGTCAAATTATTATTAATATATAATATAATTAGTGAAATCAATATTTTGAATTATGAGTATCATAAAACATAAAACACATAAAATTAATTCTACACCATTCAATTTTACAGGACCGAGGATGATGTTTAACAGTGATGTTGAGGTTTTTCATTCATGTTCTGCAATTCATCAGCTCGCCTCGTCTGTTTATTACGTAGCGTAAGCCTACTTAATTCAATTGGTTGTGAGGGACACGCCCACATACGCGAAGCACGCGTGCTCTGCACGTTCCAAGTGAAACATTTGTTAATCGCTTCATGCAAAACTTCCCACAGCAGCACGTGCAGCATGGGATTCGATCCATGAAATTACCCACCCTCGTCATACACAGTTAACTCGAAATTAACCCTGAATTCAAATAGCCTATTAAAATAAAGTAACCAGTGCTTTTGTTCTTCTTTGCATGATCATGCATTGATAAATATAACTAATGCGATTAAGATAGAATTTCATACTTTCTCTTCACGTGTTTGATACTGAACAGAAAATATATAACTATGCAACTGATACTAGATGCATATTTGTAAGGTTGTGCATTATATTAATGTTTTAATACTTCTTCCCCCTCCCCCCCTGTCCTTTGTCTTTTAACCCAATCACCCTTTGTTTTATTTGACTTCCCCTGTCCATCCTCAATGTATGCAGATCTTCAGGTGAAGGATTTTGTCTGCCCAGCAACAGCTGTGCTTGAGGGGACATCCAATGCCCTTGTATCCCATCCGCTTGCAAATCAAGGTAAATGATATGCTGTTGCACAGAACACACTAAGTATGTCTTGCTTATCCTTTTATATTTGCCAGAACTGTAAATTGTCTCAGGCTGCTTGTCCACAGCAAAGCATGGTAAAGTCAGTGGTGCATTTCAAGTGGTAAAATGCACAAATTTTCCAGGGCAATGGACAAAATGTAATGTTGTCTTAAAGTTATTTGTTATTGAAATGGATCATTGTCAATTGAAGTTGTTTCCCAACTCAGGCCTTCAAATGCATTAAACACAGTGTGAAGTTAGAGCTCTATCTCCCTCTACTGGGGCAAAGGGATCCTAACTTCATTGCTAAAGGCAACTAACATAGCTCGCACTCTTCTTACTTAGAGGTATTTATTTGGGCTTATTTTTTTTCTGTTTTTGCAATGATGCAGACAATTTTGTGCCTAATATTTAGTTTAGACAAAAAGATGCCAATATTTTTTCTCAATGGATACATAGAAGCATATAAGCCTATATTCTATATCCCAGAACTGACTGGTTATTCCTTGAAAGAATGCACTTGGTAAAGGTCAGGGTATATGTGACCTTTATGCAAGGTCACTTGAAGCGAGTGGATATAATATCACGTTTCATACCTCACAAAGGTATAAAGGCCTCAATAGCTTGATATGAATTTCTATGAATGGATATAAAGGAAGCTACTCACAAATTATGAAAGCAGTTTGTTTATCACCCAGATTTCTTTGCTCTTGATTGAAAAAATACAATAATCGTCTGGGACATTACATTGAATGTAATTGATCTTCCTGCATTTTTGACAGACTTCGACCATTGACAAGCTCTCAGTGCTGCAATACTGAAATAACCAACAGATGTCGTCGTTAATTCAACTGTATGGTATTATCAGTTGAGTCATCTGTGATTGTAAGTGCGTACTCTTGTGTACGCGAATGAGTCGTGCTTTGAGTCATAGTATAGAGGGTTTTTTGTCTTAATGTGAAGTTATCGACAGAAAGATGCGTTTTTAAGTCATATGGGTTTTTGGGTCAAGGGTAAAAGTAGCATTGGCGGATTTAGGGGCTCGTGGCAGATGGTTGCCAATCCCAGTAAATTAACACAAGTACACTAGTATTTGATTGAGTTTTCCCTAAGAGCCATACAGCTTGATATAAAGCCTACTGACCATTGAACAATTACATGCACTTGATGTCTTGGAGGATGTAAATCGAGCCCAGGTGTGTGATGTTGTCTAAATCACCTCCTAATTTTATTTAGTCAGTTTTTTTTGTTTTTATTAATTTAGAATTAATAAAAATGTATTCCCTGATAGAACGCGCACGGAGATAGCGAAATTGCTCGACCACATAGTGAGGAAAGCACGTCGTTTATGTGGGCGTTAATTTGCGAGAAAACATGATTTGGCTCAATGTAGTTTCAGCACCGTGGTCAGAGCTCGACAGAACAAAAGGCGGATTAGAGTCCTTGATATCAGGGACCGTCCGAATGTTACATGCAAACGCAAAAAGCGAACACTCAAATAAAGCAGTAGCGAACCACAAAGCTATTTATATCATTGTAAATTTCCATTAAATAAAACGTGTTCGTTTGTTTTTTTCTTATTGGATCCTGGTTCTTCATGGATAGAGAAAGTGCAGTTTTGTTAATATTAATAGGCCATAACTATTGATTTTTATGAATAAAAGATAGAGTTTGCTTTAGCCTTTTCCCCCTTTCTTTATGTTTGTTTTAATTGTATTGATTTGTTGTATACATATGGAAAGTATGTCCCTTTGTCCACTGAACTCAACTCATTCTCAGAGAAACCAAGAACGCCTGTTAAATGTAATAGTACTGTACTTCATTTATTCAAAGGTATTCCGTGACAATCAGCATTCATTTTGAAAGTATTAAAAAAAACAGTACATTTGTATGCATAAAGTTGCAGTTACAAGATTTTAAGTCTTAAATGTCAGGTATGCATCACGAAAAACAAAACTTATTGTGAAACAGTTGCAAAATTGTGAGATATAATAGTGCAAATTATACAAAAACAAATAGTCTCAATTGTGAGATATAGCCTACTATAGGCGCGATATGGTCATGATTTTCTTTTTTACTTCCATAGTATACCAGAGTGAAATGAAAAGGACAGCTGTTCGTATTTGACAGCACCCAATGGTTTGTGAGAGGAAAATGTAGACGCTCCCTTAATCCGAGTAAGCATCACGGTTTCCACACCCCGAGGGAGGACAGGAGATGGACAGGAGGGGGACACCGGCTTTCGACGTCAAAAGCTACGGGTTATACGGAGTGTCAACACCGTGAATATAGGCTACAGCATTACCGTGCGTCTTCTTCACTGCCTCTGCATTAAAACGTGAGTGAAATACATTTTATTTGCATTTAAACTTCTATTGAATCATGCATGTATTCTAGTCAACAGGAGATATTTGAGAGGGCACAGAGAGACAAAAAACCAAGACGATTCAAGGGTGACAGATGCACGGATTTAGTTGAATGTACAGTGGTTTGCGTTCAAGCCATCCGCTCTCCATCAGTTCTCTTTATCAGTGCACGTAGAATATCAGACCATATTCTACAACCAGACAGAAAGGCAGCAAATAAACAAACATCCCCTTGGGATTAACTAGAGAGAGAGAGGGAAGGAAACGAGAGCAAATTTCGGCTTTGCACACACACCAGAGAGCTCGTAAGATTTGAATAAACTTCTTTCAGTCTTTATTGATTTGAAGGCGTGAAGTTGCATGGATAGTTGCGTGTTTTTGTTCTCTGTCATGTATGTGCGTATGTGGTGTCGTGACAAAGAGCCACATACGCCTGAGCCTCCAGTGTGGATTAAACAAAGAAGCAACGGGGATATCCGTCAATATTTACAAGCATTTTTATTTTATTGCATTCAATTTGAATGTACTCTATTGCCAGACCTCGTAACATACGCTTCTTTGTTCTACTGTGATATTTTATTCTCTTTAAATTCCTTTATAGAATCCCCTCTTATCCTATGTTTTGATAACACATTATAATATCTTAAATTATTGATATTTACATTATATAATGCATTCATTTAAACATATCATTAGTGTATATTGAAATAGCTAGAAATGTTATTATATTTACACCACAAATCTTTTAAGCATTGTATGATGTTTGACATTTCAGCACTGTATTGAAATCCTTATTATCCTCCATAATACTACGCAATTAATTCAGCACAAACCAATCAACGTACTAATTCATTCAGACTTTGTTTAGTAGATTGTTTCAGCTTTGGTGTGCTATCTGATTTATTTATAAACGTTATAACTTGTAAAATGTCCCATTGTGTGAGAATTTCACCATTCAAAATCGACCGACATGGAAGATTGTAATTCTGGCAAACCGAATGGCGATTGGTGGCTTTTCTTTTAACATTTGCATATTGAATTGTGATTGGTCTTTCGTTCTTACATCTAAAGTAGCTACCTTCATATTGCAAAATCGGCTGAGGCCGAGAGGTCTTACAAGTTAATGTTTTACATTTAATAATGCATATTACATGACTTTAAAACGTTTCCACAAGGTTGCAAATTAGTCAGTGGCCATATTTTTGTGTAACACAGTTATTCGCTCACGAGCAGGAATGGCTTGAAGAGGTAACCATAGCAACAGTAGACCGCTCCAGCACTTTATCGCACGCGCACGGTACAATCGCAAAACTTAAACACACTTCATTCGTTCTATATATATATATATGATAAAAGCTTTAGTGTTATGTTTAAAGTCTCTGTTCAAATACTTTGCTTGGCTAACTGCTGTAAACCGAATAAAATTCCCCTCCTGACGTTATATTTCACAGATAATGATAAAAGCTTTAGTGTTATGTTTAAAGGCTCTTTCAAATTCTTAACGTTTGGCTAACTGTTAAACTGTGTTGTAAACAGAATAAAATTCCCTTTAACGCTTTATCACATGAACCTTTACCAATATAAATCTTGTTAATGGAAGTTATTATAAGTGTTAGCGAGTATTTTAGCGTTTTGTGTTTTGTTTTACGCAGAGCTGTCACGGTTCAAACCTTTTCCACCGGGACTCGAGTTTAACACCGCGACTCTTCCTCCGCCGCTGAGCCGCTCTCCAGTGCTGAAACCCCGGGCGCAGCTGTCGCTCCGTCCCCTTAGGAAACTGTCCTAATGAAGGAAGCAGACGCCATCAAGCTCTTCATTGGCCAGATCCCGCGGAATCTGGAAGAGAAGGACCTGAAGCCCATCTTTGAGCAGTTTGGGAAGATCTATGAGCTCACGGTGATCAAGGACAAGTACACGGGAATGCACAAAGGTAATTAAACGAGATTGACGCGGCTCTATTGAACGGACAGTCTCAAGAGGAGATGGAAGATTAATGGTGCTGGATGAGATTCCTTTTCATATCTGAAATGGAGATCCGTCTCTTGTACTGCATAGTGAGGACAAATACTGTTTTAATGTGTAGAAACTTTAACCTTTAGTTTGACATAGCATTAATTTCCTTCTACTTCATTTTGAGTTTGCTTTCCAATGGTCTAGCTTTCTAAAGAAATCTATTCACAGAAAATGCATCTGTGGTGAGAAAGCAAATTCATCGTTTTTCCATTTCTTAGTCACAGTTGTCCAATCCTTTAATGTTCGCGAAACACTGCTTAATATTCATAGACTGTCTAGGTTTTGCTATATTTTTATTTATGCATCCCACGTTGTATTCTTGCTCCTTCTTCAGGATGTGCGTTCTTGACGTACTGTGCGAGGGAGTCAGCCTTGAAGGCCCAGAATGCACTGCACGAGCAGAAGACATTGCCTGGGGTGAGTTGTCGCTGTTGATGACGTGAATGCAGAGACGGGCTGTATAAAAAATTGATTTGTTTAAATCAGACAAACATTCCCAATTGTCTATATTTAGTAGACTGCATATAGAATAAATCTTTTATCATAAAGCACTTCAAGCAGGGGGGGGGGGGGGATATGAAGTTGTTTCTAAAAGTAGAAACAACACATTAGATGGTTCAGGAAACAGGATCTGTGGAAATCTGTGTTGACTGAACAGACTTTAATTAGGTATGTAGGAGGGCACAATCCTTGAAGGCATCCGCGATCATGTCGCTCTCTGAAGTCGTTGATTAGCTGTTAGGCCATCTGCCGTGCCAGAGCCGTGACGGGCAACCTGTAAATTCAGAAACCTCCAATCTCTTCATCTTTTTTTAATGCCTTTTTATGTTTTCATCCGTAAATCACCTACTTTTTTAGATTTGCCAGATGTACTGGATCATTATGAGCGATGTTGCGAGTCGAATGTTCTTGACGTCAACGTATAGAACTCGAGGATGAGATTATATGGTCTGTTTTGAGTTTTAATGAGGAATTAATACAACTATACGCTCAGTGCTCGCATGATGGTTTTTTTTTTTTTCTTCCTGTTGATTAGACTTGAAGCAAGCAAACCCACAGGGAATCTTTTGCTTCCCCTCAGATTCTATTTAAGCGAGTTTAATTTGCACAAGAGGAAGCTGCATGCGAAGACGCCGTAAAAGCAGAGACACGATGTGGACTGAGCGGCCAAACAGAAGCTTCTGGTGCATCTGAAAAGACTCTGAGCCAATTGTGGTCCCACCAGACGTAGGCTAATGAAGAGATATATGGCTTTATTACCCCGTGTGTCACATCACGTAACATCGAAGACCGACTGAGTAGTGTTAAAGCGACAAAATTATATCGAAGTGCAAACTAAACAAACCACGTTCTGCCTTAGTTTCAGAGAACCAATGTTTGCGAGCATCTGTTTTAGATTGTTTTTCCTTATGGTGCGTAACGTTATGCGCATGTGTGCTCAAGAGTAACTCCAGAACAAATCCCATTATTAGCATGACAGTAGTCTGACCTTTGCGACCTCTCCAGGCGTAGATCAGCGGGTTCCCTCGGCTTTAAATCCTCTCTCCTCCTTCTCTGTCCCTCCATCCTTCTATTGGTCTACCCCCCTCACCTAAGCCTGGTAAGACGGTGTTCAAACCTCCCCCCTGAGGTACGAAAGGGAACCATGTTATTAAGGACTACAGCCCCCCCCCCCCCCCAAAGAGAAATCTCTCTTCCTCTTTCTCTGTCTCTCTCTTTCATTCTCTTTTCACACACGCGCGGAAAGCCCAGCTGTGTGGCATTATTACCAGCTCATGGCACCTGCCATTCAGAGCAGGCCCCGCCCCCAGCCTGTCAATCATAGCGAATCGCTCCAGCAACGCTGCGTGATGTGTGTTTAGAGTGCGTGTGCGGGTGAGATAGGAATTGTTACCACGACGAGGGGAGAAAGACAGATAAGATAAGGCCGAATTTGGCTTGGAACCTTAATTTCTCACTTTTTCTCTTTTTCCCCCTCAGGCTTTGTTCACACTAGGCTGAATTCAGATTTACTTTCCAGATTTGATCTTTAAGACAGTGTTTGCATTGTCAATTTTCAAACATATGATGTATGTAAAGGGATAATTCAACCAAAAATTTCAAATTTTGTCATAATTTTCTTACTCTCATGAAACCCTCTCCTTCTGCGAAACACAAAACGTTTTTTTGATCTGTATTTTGTATCCCGTTGGCTTTTATTACAGTTTTATTTTAGTATAATTTTTATGGTATTTAATAGTATTTTGAATTAGATTTTATTTTTTATATCTTATTTTTAATTTTAGCTTGAGTAGTTTAAAAATGTTAAAATGTTTTTATCTAATATTTATATTTTGTTTTATTTCAGCTTTGTTTCAATTAATGTAAACAATCTTTAATCTTTGGTTTTAGTTACTTTGGACAAAAGCATCTTTTGTATTTTGCAGGGTGAGTAAATAATGCCAGAATTTGAATGTTTGGGGTGAATTATACCAACTAATATGTGCATTTTCTACATAACTTGCTACAATAACAACTTCACTGTTCACTACAACAACTGAGAGTAGCTCACTACTCTCTGAACTCATTTTAACTTGAGTTCCGCGATTTTAGAATGCCGTGTCATGCGCGAGACGCTGCAAAAGACGTGAGTGCATCGGTTAAAGACGTGTTTACATTGAAAAAATAATGGAAAGTAGCACAGTGGAATGGAAAAACACGTTCTGTCTAAACAGTCCTTAACTCTTGTCTTTCACACTCTCATTTAATACTGACGATTCTCATCTGTTGAGTGGACCTCCAGGGTGGATGAGAATTGTCTAGTATTAAAGTGGGAAAGACAAGAGCGGTCCACTGTGTGTCTTTATTTAAACATAGTATTCAAAGCCCCAAAGAAAAGGCAGTATTCTTAACTCTGAATAAATATATAAATATACAAATACACAAATACATAAATTAATCCTAACAATATATATTCAAATGTTTCAGGCTCTTTCACACAGCAGGCTGATCTCAGGTAGGTATCTCAGGCGTAGTGTAAACATTCATGGTCGAATGCGTTCGAACAGCCACAAAAGTCCGTCTACTGACCTAATGCTTAAACATAATGAGAAGAGCGCTTGCCTGACGCAACTTCGTCGGCTGGAGACCTAAGAATGGTTTGAAGACGAAAAACGTACCAAGCATGATGTTTTCTCACCATGCGGCTGTCAGCGGAGAAACGAAAGCTACTGCTCTCCGTATGTTTTTTTGTTGTCTGTGTTCATACGTAAATTCCGTGAGCTTATTTCGTTCATTAGCTCGAAAGATCTGAAAAAGCCCATACATTTGCCTGCCCATAGACCCTCCCTTTGAAGAAATCAGGACAGAAGTGGTTGAAAGTGGACAAAAGAGACGGATTAAATCACCAGGTGTAAACGAATATGTATCTGCCTTGTCTACTTGTGATCCGATCGACCAAAATGCATCTTAATACCAGGTGTAAACAGGGCCTCAGGTAAATGATACACTAACAGACTTCTCTATGACATAGCTATACTAAAATTATTAATAAAATGAGCATTCAATTAGAACACAATAGTTGGACGTTAAAGCATTTGAGTAACCGTTTTTATTCTCTGAAATTGTATAATTTTTCCTAACCTTTAGTATTAAACAAGAGTGAGAGAGACAAGAGTACGGTGTTATTCAAGTGGTCCTCTGTGTTGTGTGAGGATCCGCCACAGTCGTCATTGTAACTCTCAAACTCTCAGAATTTAGAAAATGCAGCTTAATTCCCTTATATATATACATACACTTATTATAACACCTTGGTGTAATATTAATACAAGTAAATACTAGCATACAGATGCAAACAACAAATAATATTCAGTATATTCAAATAACACACCGTTCTTGTGACCCAAATTCAATGTGGACACGCTTATGTACATCATGACATCTTACCATGATGCTGAACTGCATTTTATTCATGAATTTGTGTCTAAAACTGCTGTCTTATTCACACACTCACTAATCACTACATAGTGAAACCCACAGAGTTCACTATATAGGGAAAGAATGATGAGTGAATTTAGATAGGCTGCTATAGACACCACTGCATATTGCATATGCCATTACATACACACATTGTGTCCTGTCCTGAATGACAAAAACACAATAACAATTTAAAAAAAAAATTTAAATTTAAATTCTAAACATTCACTTTTGTTTTTGGTTTGTAATACATTATTAGGCTGCTGTTTGGGCAAGCGAAAAATGCCTTACAAAAAAACATTCCAATATTCTAATTTCGCTACTATTGCAACTCTGAATAAAAGATCAACTGAGAGCAATGTATTGAAGGGAGAGGTTAAGACAGACAAGGGAGGAGGGGTTGAACAGATGGCATGGCTGGAGTGGCACCTGGCCTTATGTTTAATTTCAGGTGAGAGCCTCGCAGTGATTGTAGACAGAGGAGGAGAATGGAAACCTGGAGTCCTCTTTCTGGTTTTCCAAGCCCATGGTCTCCTCCTCCTCCCCCTCCTCTTACCTTTCCCCATCTCTCCTATCTCTCGCTCTTTAAAACATTCAACCTATCGTTGCCATCCCAACGTGTTTGCTTAGCTCTGTTTATCACACGGGCCCACTTGCACGACAAAGCGGCGGTGCGATACTTCAGCCGTGCACGCGTTCCTTCAAGCTTTTAAACATGCACATTAAACACCTTTGTTTGTTTGTTTCCTCTATTTTAGAACCGGCCACATCTCAAATTGTACTCTTTTTGGCCTCCTCTTAGCATTTAAAAAAACTGAACCTAGTGCACTACAAGGCTAAAAGAACAGATGAATTTGGAAGACAGTTGTTGTGTTGGCGATTTATGGTATAATGTGACTCAGCTGGATCCTATCTGACTTCAGTTAAGATAAATATCAGCTTTCACACTGAGTTTTTTGTGGTTTGTTTTATCTGCTGTTTCAGGAATATCTTTACTCTTACTCCTGCCTCAGCCACAAAAAATTGTGACAAGAAAGCTAGACGTAGTAGATCAGCAGGACAGACCAGATAGCTTCTGTTTTTGCACTATTAATGTTGTTTTCACTATTATAATTTTGATTCAAAGCATCGAATTACACTCGATCTCTATTGAACTAGCGTTCCAATTGGCGTGCACACATTTTTGCCATTTTCATGTTTGGGACGAGTAGTTGTGCGTCTGAACGCATGTTTAAAAGAGCGTCTGTTGTGCCTTTGTTGTGGGGGAAGGGAGGGCAGGTGTTATTAGAGAGGGGGATGGAGTGTGTGAGAGTGAATGTCTGGATGTTTGTTTGTAGTTTAGTACAATGTGCTCATTCTGATTTACGTCGTAGTATGTTTAGGGCACCCGGAAAGTCAAATAAGATAAGATTGGTTGTTGCATATGTGTCATGTTTTGTTCAGTGAATGCTTTTTACAAATACAGTAAGTGCACTAGATGTAAACTATGTGTACATGTAACATGTACTTCTATGAAAATCCAATTGGAATCTGTGTAAGAAAATGTATGCAAACTCATATTACTGTACTTTTTACCCAAATAAAAGCCAAGCGATCATATCAGACTAACGCGACCCGACGACTTGGATGCGAAATTGCATGCGCACACGTTTCCTTTCCAGAAATGCACGATTAAGTATATTTGACTTAGTGTCAGTGTCTATACTCACATCCAGGCAGGATGAGTCCATTGTTCAGATGAATTGAAGGGTTACAGGGTTCGAGAGTGTGAAAGAGGGGAAGAGTGTGAAAGAGGGAGAGAGGTGAAAGTAGGTCTAATTAAAGAGAAATTGGACGGATATGTGAAAAGGGGGGAAGATTGAGGGGTGAATTGGGGGAAGGGGGGAAATGAAAGAAAATTTGACATAATGAGCCGGGGGGGGGGGGGGGGGGGGGGGGTGGGGGGAAGGCGGCGGACGTCCATGAGCTTAAAGACAGACATCTGCTAGTAAGTGTGTGTGTGTGTGTGGCATTTGATGATTACACACTCTGTGAGAACAGAACTTAATCTGATGGATATGTATCCACTGTGCACAGTAGATTTTTTTCACACCGTTGAGACTAAAATTAAACTAGCTAACGGACATTTTCTACTTTTCAAAGCGTAGTTTACTGCAAAAACTGCCCTTTTCATCCACTTTTCTTTTTTTGTGTGGTAGAGTTTCAGATGCTCAGAGATTTATTATAATAAAGTCCTAAACAACAGATCCCCATGGGTCCATCCTACTTCCTCTCTTGATTTGGTTGGTTTTCATTGTCTGCAACAAATCATGTAATCTTAAGAGCTTGTTTGCTGGCTGTAATCTGTCTTCTTTCTGAATGTGTCCCAGATCAATATTGTTGCTCAGAAAAAGCCATAAAGGCACTAAATGATGAATATGGCATTTGCAGATTTCCTGATGAGTAATAAGGACGTATCGAATTTTCAATTTGAAGTGTCCATGATCATTTTTTAAAACATATTGGCCTGGTTTCACAGACCGGCTTAGACTAAGCCAGGACTAGGCCTTAGTTCAATTAGGACATTTAAGTAGCTTTTATAAACATTCCTTAAAAGAAAAAAAAACATTACTGATTGGCTTCTTGAGACAAAACTATGGCACTGACATATTTTAAAATATTGCACGTTTCTTTCAGTTAAGACAGCACAAACATGCATTTTAGTCTGGGACTAGTCTTAAGCCTAGTCTGTGAAACCGGACAAAATATTCTATACCTGTTTTTACCAGGTACCAGTTATTTCAAATGAAGATTATTCACTATGAAAGTATTAATTACAAACATACTGAAAATGACCACAGACAGTAGTTACAGTGGAAGTCAATGGGGCAACCTCACAATGATTTTAATCTACTTTAACTTTTTATTTGTTCGTTTTTACAAACTCTGAGAGCCAAGTTGATCTAATCAGTAAACAGTAGCAAATGCATATGCATTATAAGCAAATGCTTTTCTCTTCCACTTGGCATTTGTTTTCCAGACAGAAATAAAGTAGCACCCGTCTCAATCAACAGAACAGTTTCTCCAATGTTGACTTGACTGCGTGTTCAGGGTGTTAGACATCAGCGCTATTGCAAGCATCACTCATATGAGGTCTGTTTGCTTGGCAAAACCGAGTTTGTTTGAATGGGCTACATTCAGAATTTGATATGCATATTGAGTTAGTGAGCCCAACCAATGCACACCTCCATTTCCCAAGCGGTGCCATTTTCACACATGCTTTTCCCCTCTCTCTCTCTCTCTCTGTCCATCTTTGTCTATTTAAGCAGGCGTTGACGCTGAAAGTTTAGTCTGTGTTACTATTGTAATTGCTTAAGGTCTAGCGATTGGCACGTTTGAAACAGGCGAATTGATTAGAGCTTATTGATTATTTCAAGAATGAAGATTTTAGGTGCTTTAAAGGGTAACTAAACCCCTGGTCAGAGCCTGACTCCACCCACTGGCAATATTTGAAAAATGCTGGAAAAGTGGGCAGAGCCCACTTAGGAAATAAATACTCTAACCTGATCGTTTTCAATACTCGCAATTCCTACTCCTGACTCGCTACAGTGGTTTTGACGAAACAAGATGGTTTTTATACTGCCAAGGGCGTGCTAGCTCGTACCAAGGGCGTGGTGAGCTGGAACCTGCTTACGTCACAAACTACCGCAAACATCCAATAGGAAAATTCAACTGCATTACTCACCGTTTAACCTGAAGGGGGCAGCACTCAGACGTTTTTACACCATATATTGTAGAATTAAAACACTTTATACCCAAATGTCAAAAAAGTTACTCAAATCAATGAACAGCATTAATAAAGCCCCATTCTTACAGATCATTAACTAAAAAAAGTTGGTTTAGGGTTTAGTTACCCTTTAATCGTCCAGCCAAGGTGGTGTTTCATTGTCTAATAAGTCAAGTCAAGTCAAGTCTAGTCATCTTCATTTATGTAGCGCTTTTAACAATGTAGATTGTTTCAAAGCAGCTTTACAGAGATAAACATATAATTTAAGGTAACAGAGATTGTTTTGGCTTTATAGCGGTTCTTGAATAATGTTATTTTCCAGCTAAAGTTAGTTTTGATTGATTCACTTCCGGCGAAATGATCATTTGTTATTAAAGCAGCACTATGCAGTTTTTTTAGCTTAACAGAACAGCTTCAGAGTTATTGCAATGGTTATATGACTATTTTCGGGTTGAATAGTGGGCGTCTCGCCTCCCATGTTGCCTGTGAGCGGAAAAAACTCATTTGCAACTTTGAGCCGGCGGGTCGCCGGCCGCAGCATCAGGAAGTATCACGTGATATCATGTCTCGCGATGTAACAAATTGCTTTACGCCAAAAAAGATCTGCTAAAATGAGCATCAAACAGAAATAACCCGGTGCCGTATACATGTGGTGTTCGAGGCGCACATACAATACAGACTGCCGACAGTTCAACAGGGCGCACGCAGCTCTTAAAGGGGCCACACCTTATTTCCAATCGTTACAGCTTCCATCCTACTGAACAGGTACCGGTGTACAGGGGGAGGGGATCAGGCCGTGAGTGCAGAGACATCTCTGCGGGAGTGCTATTTACGACAGTACAAGTACTCCACAGCAACTCTAGAGTTCACTGTTTGCCAAAAATGGAAATCCTGCATAGTGCTGCTTTAAATTAGGGCCCGCTAAGACGACACCATTCTCTCTAAACAGACGTTAAACGCAAACCTGTGATAAACGCTGATGGTGTTCATTTGCGCATTGAGAATGAATTCTGTAGTTATGTGCGTTTGAATATATGTGCGCAGGTTTGTAATTCCCAAACAAACCATGCCTAAAAAAACTTGTCTTGCCTATAAATTTTGATACAGAATTTTATTTGATCACTTCGGGGTAGGTACGCAAACCAAATTTCCCCCACTAAGAGTAATTGAAGCGACTTTTCAAGCTGCAACAGCAGCATGACATGCAAATAAAAGGCCTTTTTCTAATTCTCATAGGATTATCATACATGTGGTTTCGATGACCTCATCATTAATCAATAATAATGGAATATTTGTATTCAGTGTGCTGTGTTGTGTCTTTGTAACACTGCAGAGGTGAATACAAATGATGAACTTAAAATAAATGGTGGCCGTATGCATTTTCCCTTATACATTCATATAAATTTATGTTGAATTGGTCAAGTATTCTTTAAACTGATGTAGAATTTAGTTTTTAAGTTTGCTAACACACATCAGTATCGTGTTATCTTTGGAATGTTAATGGGCATGAAATGGCATATTTTTTATGAATGTCTTTCTGATGTAAATGTGTTTGTTATAAAATGGGAAATGGATGCGGCTGAAAGAATAAGCTAGAAAAGGAGATTGAAAAGAAAGAGAATGGAATATATTGGGGGTGGGGTGGCGTGCAGGTTGATTACGGTCGCAGGTCCTGTTGCCAGGAGACGACTGGGACAAGGGATGCTGGGTTGCTAGGGAACCAGCTCAATGCAATGGCCAGCATTGCATGATGGGTACAGAGGCAAGATTGAGAATAGTCTTTGTGTGGATACACACCTAATTTAACATCTGCCACCACACACACACACTGACAAGTCGCAAGAGAGATCCTCTTGAGCTAGCTTGAGTGCAAAACACACCCACACACACCAGCACACAGACACACACACACACACTTACACACTCACAGTCATTCTTTCCATGCACAGAGAAACTTGGGGAGTATGAACAAACAGCATGCCTTGCAGGCATGTAGCGTGTGCGTGAATGTGAATTGCGATCTGATTTTTGAGCTCTTATGAGTCACTGGCTTTCTGAATTTTGCTCATATTGTGTAGTAGTTTGTGTGAATGGAACAGTCAAATTTGGGTGTGTCTTCACATTTTGTTTCAGATGCATAAGCATATAGCTATTTTACAGGTCAAACTCTGATTTGTTTGTATACGTGTTCGAGGCTCTACATGGAGGGTGGCGGCAGAGTAAATGTCAGTTGATTGAATAATCTATGGATTTAATATCCCATAATCCCACTGAAATCCCTGGCCGCAGATCAAGGCGCAGATTAAGTGTGTGTGTGCTGAGTTTTTTATGCTGGCAGATGAACCAAGCAGGAGTTATGACCTGTGCTTCTAATGGCATGTATGGAAGGATATACATGAATATTTTTTGTTGTTGTTGTTGTTGTTGTTGTTGTTGTTGGTATTTTCAATTTTTGTAAGCAGACAATTATGCTCTCCTGCTACAACACATATTGAAGGATTGCATTTTTTTTGTGTATGATTTATGTATTTGCATATTTTTTCATACACAACAATAGCCTATGTTTATTGGTTCTTGGTTTCCTGGTTATTTTGAATGTTTCATTCTGCAGTTTATTAAAATATTGAATGATTTACTACACTGTAAAAATGAATTTTGATGATTTGTTTTCACAACTTTTTATATTTTGTCAAATCAACTTAGGTAATTAATGTAGTTCCGATAGCATAATATTTTGAGTTTCTATTTATTAAACCAATCTCCTTTGTTGTTTTAACTCAAATTTTTAATTTCAATGAACTCAAAATTTTAAGGCAACTAGGTAACTTACTTTTTTAAGTTAATCCAACTATTTTTTTTTACAGTGTATAATAAATTGTCACTTAATGTCAGTGGTGCTACCGCAATATTGTATACTTTTGGTTTATGTTGTTCATAAGTAAATTTTTTTTGGAAGGGTGGGAGGGTTAAAACCTGAAGGGCTGTTATGAATGCTTAGTGGGATCACCATTCATTTTTTTCTAAAGATATGAATTATTTTATTCTACAGTGATTAAATAGAATACTAAGATTAAATTGATCATAAGTGTCAGTAAAGACGTTTACATTGTTACATTTTATTTCCAATAAATTGTTCTTTTGAACTTTATATTCATCATAGAAACCTCAAGAAAAATGCATCACTGTTTCCACAAAAATCTTAATTATCGCAACGGTTTTCAACATTGATAATAAAAAGTTGATTATGTTTCTTGTGCAGCAAATCAGCATATCAGAATAATTTCTGAACTATCATGTGACAGTAAAGACTGGATTAAGGATGTTATAAATTCATCTTTGAATCACTTGAATAAATTACATTTTCATTGTTACAATAGAAAAGTTATTTGAATTTGTAATAATATTTCACAATATTACTGTTTTTATTTTTTTAGCAGAGTAGATTTAATGAATGTAAAAGCGACTGTAGAATGTTAATCATCTGTCATTTTTAGTGTGGTTTTCTTTGTCGAGCAGCGTTTGTGGAATCCAACAGGTTTCTTTCTGCTCGAAGATGGAGAGTCTTCACTGCCTCTGTTGCTTTGGCAACCATAGCAGTTACACCTGCTACTTTTATCTGTCTATCTGTCTCTCTATTTTCCTTTCTCATAAATAAATTCGCAAAGACTCACTTTTCATCCATTTTGATCCCTCCATCACCCTATTTTTTTTCCCCTGTCTCTCTTGTTCTTTTTTTCCCATCACTACCTTCCCCTCCCCTCGTCGTCCGGGGCAACCTTGTTTACCTGCTGGGTAGCTCGTCTCGCCGTTGTCATGGTGACAGAGGGTTGGTTGCCGTGCCGACCTGAAGTGGCAGTGCCACGACTCTCTCTCTCTCTCTCTCTCTCTCTCTCTGTCTCTCTCTCCCACTATTTCTTGTCTCTTCCCGTCTCTCTCGTCCTTTTGTACCCTTTCTCCTCACCCTTTCCTTTTGTTCTCTTCCACTGTCTCTGCTTTTCCTTTCTGTAATCCTTGAAGCTCAGTGACTCATCACAGTGCAAGGAAAGACGTGAAGCTCATAAAGGATTTTCTCGTACATCACAGCGCATCTGTAGCCTGTACAGAAATGGTGCTTTTCAGTTATGTTTTGGTTTGATGTGCCATCTTCCTGTTGATTCATACATGTTAAATGAGTGAGCAGTTCCCTTGTCTCAACCTTGATGTGAGTTGATTCCTGAAAAGGAATCCAAAAATGGCACAGTCATTAACCTAATCCATTTTGTTGACCATTTCAAAGTGCTCATGCAGTCAACAGTTGGCCAGCTACCTGGCATGTGTTATACACTCTTGAAAATAAAGGTCTAAAAAGGGGTTTACAGCCTAACGTCATAAGAGGACTTATTGAAAATCTTTCCAAAGAACCCAGGAGGTCTTCTCTTTTCCTCTGTTGATTGATCAATACATTGATCTAAACTTTTAAAGGAACAGTTCACCAAAAATGAATCATCTTTTTAAATGAATCATCAAAGATGAAATGTCATCTTTTACTCACATGTCATGTTTTGCAGAATATCCTGGTGAATATTTTAGTGCAATGAGAGTGAATGAGTACAGCTCAAAAAATGATAAAGTGATTCATTCTACTTGTTTGCTGAATTCCAAGTCTTCTGAAGCCATACAATAGTTTTGTATGAAAAATTCAAGTTGCTATTTGCTCTATTGCTATAGACCTTATGTAGTCCCGCCCCTGTATTTCCACAGCATGAAGGTAAAATCTCACGGATTTATGAATGAACCGCTCGTTTTAAAATCTTCCCGGTCAGCTGACATTTCTTATGACATCCGCTTCAAACATTACAATGCTCATGATAACTTTCATTAACTCTACAATAAGTAAATCCATTTCACCAGCTAATTACTTTTTCGACAGCGCTGTCACGGAGCTAATGCAAAAACGCAAGTTCAAACACAAAATTCTAAAGATGGCTGCATGCTTGTTTCTCTGGCGCATAAGGTCTATATCCACTGCAGATTTCAAATCTCATTTTCGCTCTTACACGCTACTTATCAAAATGATAATTATTATTTTTTTCAAAATAAGCTTGCAATCAGTGATTGTGAGCTTATGCTCACCAAGGCTGCAATTATTTGATCATAAATACAGTAATATTGTGAAATATTATCATTTAAAGTAACCATTTTCAACTTTTATTCCAATATAATTTATTCCAGTGATGGCAAAGCTGAATTTTCAGCATTACTCAAGTCTCATGATCCTTCAGAAATCATTTTAATATGCTGATTTGCTGCTCAAGAAACATTTCTTATTATTATCAATGTAGAAAACAATGTGCTCATTTTTGTGGAAATCAATTATTTTTTTTCAGGAAAGTTTTAAAGAACACCACTTATTTGAAATGGTACACCGGTGTATATATATTTTATATATATATATATATAAAATAGTTCTTGCCTGAAAGGGATGGAAGAACCATTAAAGAACCTTGTTCATGAACTAAATTGGGAGCAGCTGATATAATGATAAAACGCCCTCAAAAGTTATTTTTCCCCTGTATGCCAGTGTTTTCTGAAGATAAACAAAGCAATTTGGACAAATCAGATTTAAGCGCTGCAAAACAAGCTCTTACACTGAGATCAGATTAGTAATCACCAGAGGGAGTTACACTAGGAAAGCAAAAGGACTGATCCAGAACAGACGTATAGTGGGTGTTGGGGATTTTTACAGTGCTTTACATTACTGCTGCAATCAATGAGACCTGCTTCATTAGTCATCCTGATAAATGCCCTTCTGTTTGCACCCTTCTCCGCGAGTCGTGTAATATATTTTTGGTGTGCTGTGAAATAGTGAAAGTCATTATGTATGGTTTATATGGCTCTGTGTGTGTGTGTGTGTGTATGAGAGAGAGTGATTGCAAGCAAATGCCTGATCAATACGGACCCCAAATGAGCGATCGCGGCTGGTCGGATAAAACCAAGCGATCTGAATGGGGCCGAAATGTCACCTGCTGCATAATTAACGCTTTTATGTTGATTCGTGTAATTTACCTCAGAGCGTCTCTCCTTGCCTCTCATCCACTCTTTTTACTAATTGTATTTATTTAAATTAGGGCTGAAGTGATTGAACAATTCCATGTAGAATTGCGATGTCATTTGAATTACAATACTAATACTATCTACTGTTCATGCTCATTTATATTTTCCATTCATTTTGCTGTAAAATAGAATTTAGTCCTAACAATCGTTTAATGGTTGTTTTTAGAGAATAATATGGACGTAATAGTTTTATAACCCACTAATAAGGTGTTGTCACATTTATACATACACTCACACACACACACAGATTTAATACAATAAATGAATACTATAAAATTATTTTGATTTTTCCAACTAACCTTGGTTAAATTTGGTTATATATAAAAAAAAATTATTTCTTTTTTTTCCATTCCATTTTCATTTCCTCTCTCTCTCTCCCTCACTCTGGGTTTTCATGTTTTTTTCCCTCTCATATCACCATCCCTCCCTTGTTCCCCTGGTGCCTCTTTCTCTCTTCTGTTTCAGAGGCACAGAATCTCTCACCGTTTTAATCTGCCGTGCGTCTTTAATCCAGATTAGCCAGCGAGCGTGCTTAATCCCATCACTTCCCCAATCCCGCGTGGGTGTGTGCTTTTCCTGGTGCCTGAGAAAAATAGAGAGAGAGGGGCAGGATTAGGTGTGATGGAGAAAGAAAGAGCATAAAACGGATTCTTGATGAGAGATAAAAGTGGACGTGAGAGATGGCGATTAGGCCTCAAATGGAGGCAAACAAGTACAAAGGCTACATGGAGAGAGCAGAGAGCAGAGATAAAGGGACACAAACACAACAGAAGCAGGACCAGTGTGGAGATTTTTTCTTTTAATTCTGGAATATTGAGGCAGATGGACAGGTCCTGAGATCTACATCACGCACATACATTCAGCCAGCGTTCTGCAATAAATGCACGCACTAACACAAGAGGAAATGAAAGAGCTGGATTAGGAAGTTCATTTGATCACGTGATCATGTGCTCTGTGTTTCAGATGAACCGCCCCATTCAAGTGAAGCCAGCGGACAGTGAGGGCCGAGGAGGTAAAACACACACACACACACACACACACACACACACACACACACACACACGTTTTATGTTTTATGTTCATGTTTTATGGGGATTTTTATACTGTACAAACTGAATGTTTTATCCCCTACCCCTAAACCTAGCCATTACAGAAAACTCAAAAGACATAATGATTTATAAGCTGTTTTCCCTCATAGGGACCAAAAAATGTCCCCATAGGGATCTATCTATCTATCTATCTGGATAGTTTTGTCTTCAAAGTATAAGTAGACGCAACAAAATGTATTAATAAATAAAGAATTCAACATTTTAATCCCATTAAATGGATGTGGAATGAGCACAGACTGATTTAATAATCTCTTATTGGATGTAAACGTCAACACAATCCAAATTACAATGCAAATGGTTCTTTCATTTTAATCCTGCATTAATACACACAAGAAAACATGGGCTAGTGCCATTGGGTTTGTCAGCAAGTGAAAGTCCTCTAGGGCCCTCTAGTGGCCAATAAAGATATCACAACATGAACACATCATCGAGTGACAAATATTGCCTGAGATAATTTGATGGTTATTACCACTTTAAAATTATACATGATCTTACACAGCCATCTGTCTAGTATATGTATACTTATCATGGTCTGTCTTTCTGTATGTAGACAGGAAGCTGTTTGTGGGGATGTTGGGGAAACAGCTGTCAGACACCGATGTCAGAAAAATGTTTGAGCCTTTCGGGAGTATAGAGGAGTGCACAGTACTCAGAGGGCCTGACGGAGCCAGCAAAGGTGTGCAAACCACATTCAAAAACATGCACTTCATCCCTCTCCTGCGAGGAACAGGTTTAACCAGGTGTATCATTCATAAGGCTTTGAATGATATTCTGACAAATATTTATAAACATTTTATTTATTAATTATTAGTTGTCTTTGACTTGAAGGCTCTTTCAGTAAGATTGCAGACAATAAAGCACGTCTGTACCAGCATTGTAGTAATACAAGTCAATTCAAGTCACCTTTATTTATATAGCGCTTTATACAATACAGCTTGTTCCAAAGCAGCTTTACAGTGATAACTGGAAAATGATGCATTTCGGCTGTTGTTTAGCTGAAGTCAGTTCAGTGTTGATTCAGTTCTGTTGTAAAGATCAGCAATTATTTAATTAAAAGCAGTTCTGCAAAAAAGAATGTCATTGTCCATCTCAGTTCAGTTCTCATACAACACAGCATCAGTACAGTCAGATCAATAATATTGCTGAATATTAAGTGTCCCCAACTAAGCAAGCCAGAGGCGAAAGTGGCAAGAATCCCAAATTCCATCAGGTGACAGAATGGAGAAAAATACAGTGGGAGAAACCAGGCTCAGTCGGGGGGGCAGTTCTCCTCTGGCCAACAAACGAACATGGTGTGATTATGATTCAGGCTGCATCACAACAAGTCAGAATTCAGATCAGAATCAGTAGCATTCAAATATTCATCCAGTTCCTTTTGCTTGAAGATCGATTCATCACGCTGGTATGGAGCCAAAGCTGGCCATAGGGTCTGTGTGGAGGACCTGTCTGGTTCTTGTGGTCTCTGCTGACGATCTGTGCCGATGGCTGTCATGTCGACCATGCCTTCACAGGGGATTGTCTAGTTGACAGGATCTCTGCTGACGTTCAGGGCTGCGTTGTGGTCGTGTCTAGGTGCAGGTCCACCATCTGATCTGGATATGGACCGGATCCGGCTGACTACGGTAACCTCGGGATAAGGATGAGACAGACAGACTAATATTAGCGTAGATGACATTTTTCTTACGATGTAACAAGAACATCGGGTGTTGTAGGAAGTGTTCCTAGTAGACCTAATTTATGCTGCCTATTAATCATTTAACTGATTTGACTTATAGAAATTGATAATGTGTTATTTGTATGCCAGGTTAAAGAGATGTGTTTTAGTCTATCTTTAAACTGACAGAGACAGTGTACATGAACAAGGGTAGGAAGACTATTTCAGAGTTTGGGTGATAAATAGGAAAAGTATCTACTGCCTGCAGTGGATTTTGATACTCTAGGTATTATCAACTGTCCAGAATTTTGAGATTGCAATAGACGGAAAGAACTATAATGCGTTAATAGCTCGCTCAAGTACTGAGGAGCTAGACCATTTAGTTCTTTGCATACATTTTAAAATCTTGCTAATTACTTACAATGTATAATAGGGAGCCAATGCATTGTTGACAGAACCAGGCTAATATGGCCATATTCCTTGTTCTAGTAAGGAATCTAGCTGCTGCGTTTTGGACCAGCTGAGTTTGTTTATTAAGAGTGCAGGGCAACCACCCAGTAGAGCATTACAATAATCTAACCTTGAGGTCATGAAATGCATGAACTAACTGTTCCGCACTTGCTCATGTTGTCATTGAGAGCATATGTTGTGATTTAGATATATTTTTAATAAGGAAAAATGTGGTTTTACAGATGCTAGAAATGTGGCTTTCAAATAAAAGATTGGTATCAAAGAGCACACCCAGGTTCCTAACTGACGACGAAGACTTTACAGAGCAGCCATCAAGTGTTAGACAGTTTTCTATGGTATTACGTGCAGAGGTTTTTGGTCCAGTAATTAGAATCTCTGTTCACTGTATCAAATAAATACCTATGGTTGTGTTTTTTCTCTGCTAAGAGAGTAAAAAAGTAAGCAGATCTAGCTGTTTTTAAGGCTTTTCTGTATGCAATAACACTTTCCTTCCACGAAATGCGAAATACCTTTAGTTTTGTTTTCTTCCAGCTCCATTTTTCGGGCTGCTTTCTTGAGGGCCCAAGTGTGCTCGTTATACCATGGAGTCAGACTATTTTCCTTAAGCTTCTTAATGTGAAAAAAAGCAACCATGTTTAAAGTGCTGGAAAAAAGAGGGTCAATAGTTTCTGTTGCAAAATCGAGTTCTTCTAAGATATCTGGTATGCCGAGGAGTTGAAACCGATCAGGAAGATTATTTATAAAGCAATGTTTAGTACAGGGAGTTTGTCTTTCAACCTTGGCTAAATGGAGCATACAGGAGACTAGATAATGATCTGAGATGTCATAGCTCTGCTGCAGAATTTCAACGTCATCAACATCGATTCCATGTGACAATATTTACGACAATGAATGTGTCTCGACACGTGTTGTCTAGCTCCAATAGAGTTTAGAAAGTCTGTAAATGCCACTCCTAATGCCTATCCATAATATAACACTAGTAGGTTTGGAGCAGTGAGTGTTCGGTCATCCACGCATATGTTGGCTAATGAATGATAGTCCAATCGACACAGGCTGTGATTTATAAAGTGATGGATGTGTGTGCTCTGGGTAATTACGTGTGAGTGTGAATGGAACAGATGCACCTGCTTTAGTAAATCATTAACAGATTCACTTATGCTCTTCCATGTACAGATGTAGGCTTGGAAATAATGTGGGCATTTGTACCAATCTCAACTTATTGTATTTGATTTAATTTGTTTAATTGGATGTTAAAATACTCCCACTTGATGACTTATAAAATGTCAGCCTAATGTATTTGTCGGCTTTGTCTAATGATGTGTTGTGTGTTGCAGGTTGTGCATTTGTAAAATATCAGAGTAATGCAGAAGCACAGGCGGCCATTAGCGCTCTACACGGCAGCCGCACTCTCCCGGTTAGTGTTTCGCTCAGGCACATTCAGGATTCTTCCCACTATCACACCTACAAGCATAACACAACACAGTATGCCATTGTTCATATACTCACTCACTCACTACAGAGTCTTTGTGTTTTGGTTTAACATCACCCACTGCATATTTCACCTCAGGACTTCTTAGTTTCTTTTATTTCATGTTGTTTGAGAATGAAAATGTTCTTTATCCCCTCAGGGTGCATCTTCTAGTCTGGTGGTAAAGTTTGCAGACACAGAGAAGGAGAGAGGAATCAGGCGTATGCAGCAAGTGGCCTCCCAGCTGGGTGTCATTAGTCCCATGAGCCTACACCTGGGTGCCTACAACGCATATACACAGGCAGTAAGCAGTAACACCATCTCTTGAGCAGCAAATCAGCATATTAGAATGATTTCCGAAGGATCATGTGACACTGAAGGCTGGAGCAATGGCTGCTAAAAATTCAGCTTTGCCATCACTGGAATAAATTATATTTTATAATATATCAAAACTTCATTTTAGATCAAATAAATGTAGCCTTGGTGAGCATAAGAGACTTGAAAAACATTTGTAAAAATCTTACCGAACTTAGCCAAACTTTTGAACAGTAGTGCATATTAAGGCTGGAATACACTACATGACTTTTGCTCAGAATTTTGCCCTGATTTACAGTCTAGATGAGCCGACAATAGTTGCCGAAGGTCTGCGCCAGTCTGCAGATTTTGGGCAGTCGGAGTTGACAGATTTCTCATAAAATTGCATAGTGGGCACAAACTCTGATTTTTAAGCTTCAGACTGTGATTCCATCCACCTAGAGGATATTAAAACACGCTTGATGTTATGAAGCGATTTTAGAACACATATCGTAGTGTATGGCCACGCTCACACAGCAGCAGAATACGGTTGTCAGTCCTGTATTTGAGTCCTTAACACAGGTTCACACACAGTGCAGCTATTTACAGGAGTGACAACTGCATTGTACAACCCAACTCACACCTGTAAATATTCAGGACTCCCGCATTCTCTGAAAATCATGTGTGTGAACAGTATTGAACTGGACAATTAGTTGTCCGTCACGTCATACAGTGCGAGAGAGCTACTCTGCGCTGCACAAATGTGTGTTGTGGGATTTCATGTGTGGTTTTGGTAACTTGCAGTGACTGAGATATGAGGATTTTAGATCCAGTCACTGTTCTCCACCGGAGCTGCTGTGCACTCCACTCTCCACCCAGATATGAACGCTGCTGTCAGTTAATACAGATTTGACGGATAAACTCGTGGCTATGACATGTCGCTTCTGAAACCGAAGCTGCCCTCTATCTACCAGTGTTCAACCAACTTCAATAACAAAACAAAAGTAAATTAACAGAACAAGCGTAACAAATTAAACTTCTGGCTTCTGGTTGTGAAACCGCAGTGATTTAAAAAAAGCGTTCACAGGTGAGAATGTGTTGATATGTGTTTATATGTATTAACTCAATATTACAGGTTTTTGTACTATGGTATCTTTTTAATGTTGTGTTAGCTCAAGCTTTGTCTTTTTGTATTGTGTTAGTTTAGCAAAATTATCTGCTGAAGTCTATTGCAAATATAGATGTTCACACATGTGTCTAACTACGGTTGCAGACGCACAATCAACTTGCTCTCGAATATTCACGGACCGGTGTTTTGACCGTTCCAATATGGCAGACGTCTAACCTATGGCGGCCCATAGAAACAGCCACTAATGAGGCATCTATTTTTATATATCTATGCATGTTTCTTTGTGAGTTTGTCGTGTTTGAAACAATTTGAAAGTTTGGTAGTCTTTTAGTGTATGATGCCCAGTTGTTCTCTGTAACCAAGTGTATGATGCCTAGTGTTTTAAAATCTGTTTATATTTTAAAATATTTGTAGTGTATTCCAGCCTTACATAAATAAGATTCATACCAACAGCTTAATGTCCATTGAGGAACCAAATATTTTTGTCAGTGTATTTATGTATTTAAAAGCTAACAACTTTTTGAGCAGTATCTGTCTTTAAACTAAATTCTATGTGATTTGAAATCTTGTTGTCTAATCTAATGCAATGACTTTCAAACATAAAATGTGGCTTAAGTGCTAAATATTTTTTGGGCCACTGTATGTACCAGGGTTTAGTTGACAGAAAACACTTTGGGATGGATTGAATTGGGATTAAAGTGATAACTGGAGATTGTATTAGTTTTGGAACCAAAAATACTTCAATAATTACTTTCTGTTCTACACACAACTTAAATGGCTTTGACCTAATAACCCCAGTACAACCCCTGCAGAGGACTCTGATAAAGGTTTTATACGTCATAGTCCTGGATTCACTTTTTTTGTTGTTGTTGTTGTCCTAACCAGCTCGTCCAACAACAGGCCTTGGTGGCTCAGTCCGCTTATCTGTCTCCTGTGGCGACGGTTGCCGCGGTGCAGATGCAACAGTTGGCTGCTCTCAATCCCAGCAGCATCATAGCTACACCCATCGCTTCAATCACACCCTCCTCAGGTACATTGATGTCTGCTACAACATCAATACAGTCCTTCACATCTAGCATTTCAAGTTCTTTCCAAATGTTCTTGTATTTGATTGCATTTGTGTAATCATGATCTGTCGTTCTGCTGTAGGTACGAACACTCCTCCAACCATTGCCACACCTGTGCCTGCTCTGCCTCCAATCGTCAACAGTTACCCACAAGTCTCTGCTCCACCCAATGGCCAGTCTGCCACTGAAGCCCTCTACACCAATGGTGTCCACCCATATCAGGGTGAGGACCTTCTTCCAGTGTTTATAAATTATAATGCTCAAAAATACTCAGTATTTTATGAATATTTTATTGTGATGCTTTACAATATATAATGTTTATATACCACATGTATTTTATATAGACCACAATAATTTATTAGTATGGTGTAGGGCCTACTTTTGCTGCCAATACAGCATCAATTCGTCTTGGGAATGACGGATACAAGTTCTGCACAGTGGCCAGAGGGATTTTGAGCCATTCCTCTTCCAGAAGAGTGGCCAGGTCACTATATAATGCTGGTGGAGGAAAACGTTTTCTGACTTGCTCCTTCAAAATACCCCAAAGTTTTTAGACCTGGTTACTATACAAGCCATGAGAGATGTTCAACTTCACTTTCATTTTCATCAAAACATTCTCTCACCAGTCTTGCTGTGTGTATTGGTGCATTATTATGCTGATACAAGGCACACTCTTCAGGGTACAATGTTTGAACCATTAGGTGCACATGGTCCTCCAGAATGGTTCGGTATCCCTTGTCAAAGTGCCCATCAAACACATTAGGGAATGCCGTGATATTGCAGCCCAAACCATCACTGATCCACCCCTGTGCTTTACACAACAGTCCGGATGTTAAAGCCTCTTTGGGGCTTCTCCACACCGTAACTGCCACAGATGTGGGAAAGACAGTGAAGGTGGACTCATTAGAGAACAATACGTTTCACTTTGTCCACAGCCCAAGATTTACACTGTTGGCACCAATGAAACGGACATTTAGCATTGGCATGAGTGACCAAAGTTTGGACCCTCTGGAGCTTCCGACAAACAGTTTTGGTGGAAACAGGAGATTTAATTCTGTAGAGTGTTGGGCAGCTGTGGTTTTATGTTTTTTGGATACAATCCAAGTTAGTACCTGGACATCCCTTTTAGACAGCTTCCTCTTGCATCGACAGTTACTCCTGTTAGATGTGGTTCGTCCTACGTGGTGGTATGCCGACATTACCCTGAATACTATAGCTCTCGATACACCATAAAGACTTTCTGTCCTGGTCACAGATGAGCCACTTTGTTATTTCTCCCATTATGTTGTGTGGATTGCGATATTTTATGAACTATTGCTATTGTTCTGCTAATTCAACCTTCACACTTTGCTCTTACTGATGTATGTATAAATATTTATATGTTATACCTATTGTCTCATCCTATTATTCTGTTTGTTTTCAATATTTGTGTATCCTTCAGCTCAGAGCCCTGCATTGGATCCTCTCCAGCAGGCGTATACAGGCATGCAACACTACACGGGTGAGGCTTCTCAACTCCTAATACTCCTTCTGAGATTTGTCAGCAGTGAAGAATGTGAAATACACAGTAGTACTCCCTTTTTCAGATAAACTCCCCAGCTTAGACCAGTTAAAAATTCAAAATCAAAAGCAAGTAAAATACAACTTAATATAGTTACAATGAACAAACACTGTTTTCCACAGGTTTTCATGGTTTCACTAAATTAACACAAGATTTTTTTATTCACATGCATGTTTAAATTTACAGTATATACACCAATCTAACAAGAAATATTCTCAAAGAGCAGTAATTACCTACATAAATTTTTTTTACTAAAACATTTTAAATTATGTAAACTGCTACATGTGGACTTCCGTGAACGATAAAGATGTAAATTAATTGCAGAATGAATGGATAGTCGAAAGAACTGATTCACAGAAATGAATCGAGATTTACAACACTCTGCGGTTATTTTTGCTACTGAGATACAATGAAGGACTGCTAATTTAAGGCTAGGCTATTTTTTACAACAAGCAGTTTGTCTTCCTCAAGGTCTTATCTGCTCAAAATAACAAATACAGACTGCAGAATGGCACTTGAAAAGATGACTTTACTCTGGTCTCATGTCTGACCTCATTACTCCACCCACAGCTACATATCCTGCTGCTTATGGATTGGTCGGTCAACCATTTCCACATCAGCCCACCTTAGTTGCCCAGCAACCCCAGCAGCCGCAGCAGCTGCAACAACGAGAAGGTAACAATGTCATTTCCTGTTTCACTGGGTACTATGACCACTGACATCCTGTTTTGATTATTCCCAAGTCTATTATCAAACATATTTCTTGATCTTTGTTCTCCTAATCTCATGCTGTGCCACCAAAAGATTCAAAGCATGTTACACGATTACTTCCTTTTATGATAAAAATAACTGTGTGGTCTCATGTATTGCATTTCCTCTTTCCTTTTGGCTCATTCCTTCTCTCTGCTTACTCTCTCCAGGACCAGAAGGCTGCAATATCTTTATTTATCATCTGCCTCAGGAGTTCACCGACTCGGAGATGCTGCAGATGTTTCTGCCCTTCGGTAACGTCATCTCAGCCAAGGTGTTCGTTGACCGCGCCACCAATCAGAGCAAATGCTTTGGTGAGTGATTTCTAAAGAGCGATTTAAATGCAATGTGTTGAGGGATTTAACACACTAAATTAAATTTGATGATTATTTGTGTCGTGGAATGTTGCAATGAAATACAATTCTTTTTTTCATGCAACATTAAAGGTGCAATAAGTGATTTCTGAGAAACGCTGTTGAAAGTGGATCGGACCGAGCACCGTGACACACTTGTAGCCAATCAGCAGTAGGGGGCGTGTCCACTCACGAGGGGGGAGGAGAGAGAGTGAGCAAGAGAGGGAGATTTGAAGAAAGACTGTAGAAAGAGAGATGGCTGAGAGACATTACAAAAGGGAAAAGCTCAGAGGAATATCACTGGAAAAAGAAGGGTAAGAGCTTTAGGACCCGTGTTAATATTAGAAAAGCTTTCCGGCGTTGGAGAGACTGAAGCGAGAAGGCCTGAAAATGGACGTGAGGTTATGTTGTTTCTGCTCCATACTCGAGTAACATTGGTTTCACAGAACCAAGATATGCTGTTGTTGTAATGTTAGCTACAATAACAGGACATTTTTGAGTGTCATTGTTTGTCTAGAGCTGCTGTGCTTCTGGCGATAACAACAAACTCATGCTTTTATGTACTCTCTGATGTAGTGTATGTTCATTTTGAATGACATGACATGTTCTTCCTTGTCATTCGTTCGTCATCTTCGTTTTATTTTTTCCATGAAGCATTATTTTGCCTCACTTCTGCTATGATAAAGACACCTGCTCTTGCATTGCGTTTTCATACATTTTGGGGGTGGAGCAATGAAGGGAGGTGTGTGTTGTGGTGCGTTCAAGTCATCTCGTAAAGATCGTATTGACGAGTTGAGCGCACATGAACGCCACCACAACGTAAATACAAGTGGGAAGCTCGGGATTTTCTTTAAGCCCTGATCTTTACGAGTTGGGGGCGTGTCACTGAGAAACATGGCGGAATACCACAATACTTAAAGGTATTTAGCAGGGATATTGCTAGACTTTTCTATTTACAGTGAAGTAAGCTATTTGCCTGCACAGAATATGATGGCTTTATAATATAACAATGAAGTTTGCAGTGGCTTCTAAAATTAATTAAAAACCAAAGCACACCTGATGCACATTTCTTTGTTCTTCATTTTTTAGAACTAGAGTTTAAGAAACTTGCTCTATTTTTGGAGTAATTAATTAAAGGTGGGGTATGTGATTCTCTTTTTTGTCAATTTTTTCTAAATCACTTGAAATCCTATTCATAACCCACTTACAGCCACTGAGTTAGAAGCACTGAAATGAAAATTAAGCAATTTAATCATCTGTGGAACGGGCAGGACTCGAAAAACTCCAGCCAATCATTTCCAAGACCACCTAGAATCATTGGACAGTAAGTCCGTCAATCAAACGGTCGTACCATACCCCCCTCCCCCCATCCCCCTCGTGCGAATCAGGTCCAGCGTTGGAGGAAAGAAGGTAGGACCATTTGAGTTGTGTATTTTCAAAATCTGCCGGCCGTTTTGCAAATCACATACCCCACCTTTAAGAGAAAGTACACAGCCATCTTACTCCCGACGAACATGCCGTCATAAACACGACTTCCCACCTCGGAAATACTTCCCAGGAGGACTTGAACGCACCATTTGTTTGGGTTGATTTCAAATGTCAACAGTGTTCAACAATGATTCTCAGAAATCACTTCCTCCACCTTTAAAAAGAACATTAAATGCCACCTGAAATGAAAAACCTCAAGGAATACGAAATGCATGAAACAAAATGATGCGGACGATGTAATTTATCACAAAATAATGTAATATATAATTAAATGTTGCAGTCAATAAGCATAATGAAAAGTGAGAACAAATAAATAAATTGGATGTGAAATGTATTAACTTGTGAAACATCAAAAGTCACTTGAAATACGACATAAGATACGCCTTGAAATGAAAAACGTGACAATTGTCAAAGTCTTGAGGGTGGGGAACAAATATGTTCATTCATTGATCTATGCTTACATTTCATTGTACTTGTATTTATTTATTGCAACATGACACATTTAATTATCAATCTATTTATTTAATTGACCCCCGGTTTCACAGACAAGGCTTAAAGGAGAACTCCAGCGCAAAATGAACCTTTGGTCTAATTACACATTGTTACCTAGTCAACCGTTATCTGAGATTTGTTTACATGATTATCGAATGTAAATAGTTTTATCTCTAAAAACAGTTTAGCCTATAACGCTAGTATAACGCTAGTAAATAGGGCATAGAGTAATGACAAATAAAAATCGCTAGTTAATACCACTAACAAGGCTCAAAATAGCCCCACACTAACACGGTAGCATAATAAGGGTCCCTACCTTCAAACCGAAGCATTGAGAACTTTGTCAGTGTCCAGACAGTTTAATAAGAAGATATTTTATACATACAGTCAACTTCGCGAATACAGGCAGAAGCCATCTTTGAAAAACTCTATCAGTCGATCTACGAACGCAGATCCAAGTGCGCTGGTGAGATGTGATTAAATTATTTTTATTTATTTATTTTCTCTGTTGCGTTCAGTGCTTCTCTTATGCGCTCAGTGCTTTCTTCCGGAAACAACGGACCATATGAGATTCTACACAATTCAGCGCACTTGGATCGGCGTTCGTAGATCGACTGGTAGAGACTGTTTTTCAAAGATGGCTTCTGCCTGTATTCGCGAAGTTGACTGTATGTATAAAATATCTTCTTATTAAACTGTCTGGACACTGACAAAGTTCTCAATGCTTCGGTTTGAAGGTAGGGACCCTTATTATGCTACCGTGTTAGTGTGGGGCTATTTTGAGCCTTGTTAGTGGTATTAACAAGCGATTTTTATTTGTCATTACTCTGTGCCCTATATACTAGCGTTATACTAGCGTTATAGTCTAAACTGTTTTTAGAGATAAAACTATTTACATTCGATAATCATGAAAACAAATCTCAGATAACGGTTGACTAGGTAACAATGTGTAATTAGACCAAAGGTTCATTTTGCGCTGGAGTTCTCCTTTAAGTCTAGTCCCAGACTAAAATGCACGTTTGAGCTGTTTTAATTGAAAGCATCTTAAAATATGTCGGTGGCATTGTTTTGTCTCAAGATGCGCACCAGTAATGTTTTTTCAAAGGCACGTTTCTAAAAGCTACTTAAATGCCCTAATTGAACTATGGCCTAGTCCTGTATACGAAACCTGGCCTTTGTCTGTTAAATCTCTCCACAGCTGCAAGCAGAATTTTGCCGTTGAAATGGTTTAAATGACAAGCAGCTCATCTGTGACTCATTCACCGACGCGCTTCCTCCGCAGCTTTTTCATCTTCTGTTTCTTTCTTCTTGCCGATCACGTCCTTCATGTCGTAGGTTTCGTAAGCTTCGACAACCCGGCGAGCGCTCAGGCTGCCATCCAGGCCATGAACGGCTTTCAGATCGGCATGAAGAGGCTTAAAGTTCAGCTCAAGAGGCCTAAAGACGCCAACCGCCCATACTGAGACGAACAGGTGAGGAAAACCAGAAAAGATAACAAGCGCCTCTTCTCTAAATCTCTCAGTGTTATGCTTTATAATGTCTGACCAGTTCTAAACTAACAAGTCTAGCCAGAATATCCTGTTTTGATTGATTTTTTAAAAGATTGTAACCTAAATAACTCATCAGCATTAGATCTTAAAAAACGTAGTCGAAAAGGAAAAAATTAATTTTTACTTTCATTTATTGTTTTTGTGCTGTGTCATTGTTCAAAAAACAATCAAACAAACAAACACAACCTCATCCGCACCAAGGCTGCCCCGTCCAATCATAACTCGTGCGGAGACCACGTCGCTATGGCTACGGTGGCCTAGCAACCAATAAAGCTCCCCCTTCCTCCCACAGCGTTGGTTTGTAAGTTGATTGGCCTGTGTTGGTTGCTGTGGCGATATTCCTGCCTGTGATGGTTGCCATTAGCAGTTTTGTTTTTTGGCCCTTTGTCATGTATCCTCCATGCTGAGAGTGCATGGCGGGTTACCGTGGTGACTATGGACTGTGTTTGGTGCGTTGTGACTCTCTCTTTTTGTTTTATAAATACTGATCAATAACTGACACTACATCTGTGATTTACTCTCAACGTAACTCGTAGCTTATGGAGTTACTCCAACTAAATTGATCCTATTGAACTCTAATCAACCAGCTCAATGTGCTACTTTTGGGTGGATTTTGTTTTTGATCAGTCTCCTTTGTGTTTTGTTTGGTCATGACTCTACTTCTTCTACAAAATACTCCCATATGTAGTCTGGTGGTGTTATAGTTACTGTGAATGTGGGGTGGGGTTGGGTGGGGGGTGGGGTCTCAGTGTGGTTGTATTTGATTCCAAGAGAGTTTGTGCTAGTGGGTATGCTGTTTCGTGCCAACGAGTGAGCTTGTGTACGTGCTTGCGTGAGTGATGCGAACGATTCGTGCGTGAGAGCGAGAGGTAGGGAACTTCATTCATTCTACCTCTCAAACCTCTCACGCTGAGGTTTGAGGTGACACTCTGTGGTTGTTTTGGTGAAAAAAGTGACGCATTGTGCCGACCAAAGAACAGCATTCCTCTGTAGAAATTCTGGGTTATTTGACAGTCAAACTACATTCGATCATTGTTTGAGCACTCAAAAAGACGCAGTTAAGTCACCATCTGATAAAACCATACAGCCCAGAATTCCTATGGTGCATGTTGGAAATTTGTTTGCCTGCCAGAAATGTTTCCCCACTTTAAACACTAACACAGAAAAACACACACTTGCATAAAAAACATTAAAAAAAAAAAAACATTCACTGACTCACAACATAGGTTGCATGGAAGTATAGAATGGTAAGCATTAGATAACATTCCCAAATGCTAACTTTGTGAAACAAGTAGGGGTGTTTTTTTGTGTGTTTTTTTTGCTTATGGATGTGAATTGCTCCTAACTGCTGTTTTCATTTTCTCTCTCTCTAACAGGGAAGAAAGGAGAGGACTAACGGAGTCACTTTTCCTCTGCTGCAAATTACGGGACCAACAACTTTCGCAAAACTACAGTATAAGACCTACCGAGATTATTTAAACAAAAATATACATTTAATAATAATAATAAAGACAGACTTATCGCAGGAGGTGCAGGTTAAATAGAATGATTTACTACCTTAACAGTATACGATATAGGACCAATCAGCAACGCAACTCACTCTTCTGCTTCACAAGCTGTTGTGCCGTGTGCTTGTGGGTCGTGACCTTTCTGCCCTCGACCCACACATCTACGCCTTGCGCGCGCACACACACACACATACATACACACACATACACAAATGGGACCAACGCTAATATGTCAGTACTACATGAGTTTCACTTCTGGGTTCAAAGGAACTACGGACTATTAAAGTCTTTCTGCAGCAATTTAAAATATGTATATAGAAATTCCAGGGGACCATGTGTAGACATATCGAAACAGTTGGGAGGGTGGGGCTGGGTCCACGTGATCAGAGCAAAGAATCATGGGTGGTACAGTAGCTAGAGAAGTTTTGGGAGTTTGGAAGGATTTGCTCTTGGTCTCTAATCTGAGTCCGGCTATACATAGTTCTTCATCTTTAATTCTTACAGAAACAAATGACCTGTGGTATAGGATGCTGGTCCTATATTGCAATCCTCCCTAAAATGACTGAATATAGTTTATCACAGAGAGGCTGTAGTTAGAGTTTTTCTTGTTTTTTTTTTTTTTTTTTTTTTATGGGAAAAAAATTGTGGATGATTCGAGAAGATTCACGAACGTTAAAAATGTATTTCACTGTATATATCATGCTTTTAAAATGAAGGTCAAGATTTAAACATTTGGGATATTATTATTATTATTTAGGGAAAATGATTTCTATCCTTTTTTGCAATTAATTTATCAATTTCTTGGAGGGCATTTTTTTAATTATTTATGAAGATAGAGGATCATTGGCACATGTTCCGATGAATCCCATGTATTTTTAGAAATTTTATTTACAGATTTACCATTATTGAACAATCATTATTATTATTATTATTATTATTATTATTATATTTATTTTCTTCAACTGTTGTTTCACAACCTGTCGATTACAAAAAAAAATTTGAATAAAATTTTAAACAATAATTTTTTTGTTTGTGTCTGTGTGTCATTACCGGAATAAATGTATGTGTATTTGTGATATTTTGTGATCTTTAAAATATATATTGTTACCAACTTGCAGCAGAACATATTTTCACTCATAATTTATGTATGCTAAAGTCTTCATATCATTGGCTTTAGAAATGGCTGTGTATCAAAATTACTGCATATTTATAGTGGCTGTATGAACATTAATTCCTCACAGATTATTTGAACAATCTACTGCTTATCCTGCTAATTTCAACAATTGTAAGATGGACAAAACTGAATTTGCTGGTTTATTAATCAAAGACATGCACATTGAAAACAATGATTAGAAATGAAAAGTGCTTACCTTCTGGATTAAAAAAATTCACAACAGATTTTTTTATATATATATAAGAACTGAAAAATATTAACTTTTAATATTCAACTAGGAAAAAGAGCTATTATTTTAATTAATACTAATAGCAAACTGCATTTACTGTTTTTGAGTGGTGTATATAACAGATGCATCATGTTTTAAATAAGATTAGGCTACTCTATAATCCATATAAATACAAATCTGAAATTGGACGGACTGTGTCATTGTCATGAAATAAAATGCCTTGTTGTGATGCAATTATGGTTCTTCAGGTATTATGTACTTCCGATTCAATGATATTTTTTTTCAATCGAGACCCACAAATAATCACCCTAGTCATTTAATGAACAGCTGTCATTTACAGTCAATAACAGAGCTTTCTCAAAGGTTTCGTCATCCTTAAAACGTCACAACTCACATGCAGTTAAACGTCACCTTAAATAGCTTCTGCCCCGCCCTTCATATTTAGAATCGCACTCCTCGTTTTATTTGGCCCTCCTCTTCTGTCTTTCATTCGCCTGCCTCGATTCGGCTCTCAACAACACCCGGCAAAAGTACGTCTAGACACTTTAAACTCGGACATGTGAAGAGAAAAGTTTATAATTCGAGCTACCAACAGTGAACGAAGCGGGGAAAACACCAAAAAGTGGAAGAGTTTAAACGTCAGCTTTAACGCCAGGCTTCCTTTGGCGTTTTTTCTTATTGCGCGGATTTAAGAAAACTATGCTGACAGATTGGATTATGGATTATGAAGAACGATCACATTTGTACAGATTGCCTTGAATAACTGCGAGATTACACCCCTTTTCATGCACCTTTCCTAAATCCATCTCATTTCATCTCATCTCCTCACGCGCTCACATCCGTGTGTTTCGCACTACTGCTGAAAGTAAGTACCGTAATACGCAGTTATGCTCATTCCCGCGCCGCTCTTTGTAGTTTTGTCCTTGTCTTAAATTTATTTTCATACATTCATATTTGTTGTGTTTTTAACCTAATGTTTTGTTTTGGCTCGATCGCCTCTTGAAGTCAGTTGTTTGATGATGTATACGGCCTACACTGGGAACGGCGCAATGGAAGTACACACTCAAATTTAGTAGCGCGTGATGTTAAGTATGCACTGTTGTGAATACAACAAGCCTACGAACAAATATCCGTCGTAACTTGTTCGTGTAGTAATACGTCGAAATGCATCAAGAATTTGGAAAACCTACAGTGTTTTCTCTTTCCTGGTTTTCCTAACGTTAGCGGGTTCCATGTTTGAAAGCCTCTCGGATAATGCATTGTGAGTCAATGCAAAATTGAGGATTAGTTTTTAGTCCATCTTTTGCAGACCATCAGGAGCGAATCGTGTTAGACACGAATGTTTTCACGCTAAAGGACGTCGGCTGTTTTTCAAGCATGTTTTTATGTAAACCGTCACAATGGAAGGCTAACTGATCTCTCACGTACGATATCATCAACGTATCAACTTGTGATTATCGTCTCGTGTTGCACTCGAGCCTCGAGGGCTCTGAACTAAGTGGACTCTCATACCTATGTATGACGTCATGGCATACGTGGAGTAAAAGGCTAATGGTGTGATTTAAAGTCATGTCGAAAAGATCGTATTGACGAGTTCACGCCACCTCAAAGTCGTAAATACAATTGGGAAGCTCTGGATTTTCTTTTTCGAGTTGGGGCGTGTCAGTGAGAAACTTGGCTGAAAGCCACAACATTTATAGGTATTCAGCAGTGACATTGTCAGGCTTTTTTATTTACGACAAGATAAGCTAATTCACTGCACAAAATATACTAGCATTGTAATATAAAACCGCATAATATCTAATGATAAAGTTACAATGAGTTTTATGAATTAATTAAAAACATTAAACTTCAAAATACACCTGATGTACATTCTTTGTTCTTCATTTTCTAGAACTTGACCTCGTAACTTCCCAGAGGACTTGAACTCACAAGATGTTCCAACTTTTTTTGTAGTTTTGCTGAAAATATTATATATATATAATAAAATTCGTCACTAAAAGATTAGTTCAGGTCATTCATATTTTGCACCTATTTTTTTATGTATATTGAAGAAATGGACATAATATTAATTTGACCTACTACTTTTTGTATACTCTGTATAATATGGAAGTATAGGCATATGTAGACATTCACTGAAATCATTCATTAATGACAAATATACCATCCTAAAATCTGCATGAAATGAAAATTCTAAATGCATGTTATAAATGTCATTGTGAACAACTCATCCATGCATGTTTAATTTTTCTCCAGTTTTGAAACACCTGAAAGCTCAAGCCCACATCTCAGAATCCAATCAACAACTGATACATAGAACCAAGTTCCGGTCTACATTTTTTCCTCTCCGATAATTCGCTACACTCGGATATACGTCACAACACGGAATAAAAGATCTCTTGCTACTTCCCCTACGTCACAATTTTAAGCATCAAATGCGTTTTTTCACACAAAACTCAGCAAAGCTAATTTATCTTTTTTTTTGTCAAGTTGTCAAGTCACTGATTCATTCACGAACAAAAACACAACTACAGTGTTACAGCTGCTTTTTATAGTTTGGGTATTTGCTAACCAAACAATTCTTCAAAGCTGAGAGTGAATGCAAACAAAAGCTGACTACCCAGACAGTCTTTAGACTCCATGTTCAAAGTCCAATGTCTTATTTCATGCTTGGAAATTAATGAAGTCCACTGAGAGACATTTTCCTATTTCAAACTCACCGAAGTTTGTGAAAACATCCATTAGTAGCTGTGGTGATTTCTAATGAACAGTGTTTTGGATTGCCGCTCAACAACAACAACAACAACAACAACAACAACAAAAAAAAGATATTATTGAAAAGGAAAGATTCTGAATTATGAAGTCATCTATGATTGCATATTCAGTTATATCAGTGCAGGTCTTCTATCAAAGTTTATTGACACTTTGGCATTGCTGATATGTTCAAGCCTTGCTCAGATAACATTCTGACAGTTTGTATATTATCACTGTGCGTTTAGCTCTTCACACAGAATGGCACAGCAAGGGAGAGAATCCGTCTCATTCTCAAGCCTGGCCGGCTCCAAGCAGTGCTCATTACCACAGGTGACAGTGCAGCTTTTCATCCGCTGCCAATGACAGCGGCCATGATGTCATGCTGACCTCTCAGAATGATTCCATTGAAACAGAGCAGGCTTTAGTCCAGCTGTCGACCCATCCGCTCAAACCGTGTCACTGACAGCATGAGGATAAGGAGGGGCTTTCATTGAAAAGTCCTCCACATATTTTCTTGGACCCGTGTGAATGGTTCACCAATCTATACCAGGGATGTGTTCTGGTCTCTCTCAGGAGAGCTCATCTTTTACAGAAAGTTTACTTTCTTTGTGGTTAAAATAATAGCTCATCAGCTCACATTTAGTTACTGAATGAATAATGTGGATTATCAGTGGGTGGATCACATGAGTGTTTGCTAAGGGAATGGCAGCATTGAATCTGTAATAAGTCCTTTTAATGTGTTACTTGTGTTCTATGAAGGTTTATTGTCAGTGTGATGTGTAAATATTGTACTTTAAGCGCATGCTTTGTTCAAACACTAGTGAGCTGCCTCCATAGACCGTATTTGAAGGCATTATTAGGTGTGCTCCAGATTCTAAAGCCTGTTGCAAGCCAGCAACGTAAGCGGGGGGAAACGCTTGTATGATTTTGGCCACGATTCTGAAACAAATTTTGTGATCCTACGTGATTACTGTAAAAATGAAAGGATCCTGGAGGAACCTTTTGGGGTTCCTTACTTTGCCACTCCAGCAGAACTCGTTCAAAAGTGGTGGTTCTCTGAGGAACTCTTATGAAGCATTGTGTGGGACTGCTTTGGGTCCCTCCAGGAACTGAGTTTAAAGTTTTATTTCTTGGTGGTACCGTAGTTAACATTTACTTCTAAGCTAATAAACAAACTGAACCAAATACAAAATAAGAATAATTATAGCATATTATAGATGCGCTTTAATACATACACTTTGACAAAATCTAGTAATAGGCTGTAGGCAGCCTAGGCTCTGAAATCTGCACACAAAACAAATGGGTACAACCACCACTCAAAACCCAAATAAACAGTGTTTCAACCAATCACCGACAGGGGCGGGTGTTGCTCCAACTTCGCGTCCAGTCGTGAACGAGCTCAAAACCTCACAACACCCGCCCCTGTCAGTGATTGGTTGAAACACTGTTTATTTTGGTTTTGAGTGGTGGTTGTACCCATTTGTTTTGTGTGCAGATTTCAGAGCCTAGGCTGCCTACAGAGACGCGGTTTTTGGACGACATGCTTATGGGGCGGGCAGCTAGCGGATCGTTAGGAAAGATTAGGTGAATGTGATCATTTATGTTTCGGCCTTTTTTGGGCCTGAAATGACTGATAACCTTTAACATCTTGACTACACTAATTAAAGGTTCATCAAATGTTTTTAGTATACTCCACTTTAGAACATTTGTATCTCAATCCTCTTTTGTTAAGTCTGATGTCACTATTTCTGGTCCAAAAGCTGTATCAGCTGCCTATAGCAAACAACAAACAGTGCCACTGTAATGCTACTGAAAAATCACGATCCTAACCTTTATCTCTATACACAAATCTCAGATGATCACAGTTATTCAGCTTTTATGAATTGAATCGTTAAAATATTGAAGTCTGGGATGACGTGAGACTGTGAGTGTACACCATTTAAAAAGCTTATCTTAAATGCGTGATATGAATCAACAGTGCTCATAAACGTCTAGAAACGAGTAGAAGGCTTGGACCCAGAAACATAATTCCTTACTCAGACTTAAGCAGATAACATCTGTTACACTGTTGCCATTGTACAATGGACTTTTTTGCCCACAAAATGTCACTGAAATTTCACAGGTGTGACCTACACCTTCCCCGTTGCAACATAAAATGCAATCAATATAAATAAAATATTCACAAGGGACATTTGACGTGAAGGGCAAGTATGGTAACCAATACTCTGAATTTTTCTTCTGCATTTAACCCATCTAAGTAAGTGCACACACAATAGGAGCAGTGAGTAGTAAACAAACACACACGCGCGCACTGCAAACCATGGACATACACACCCGAAACAGCATTAATTACTTCACCAAAATTTAAGGTAACTAATTGAGTCCGAAAAGTAAAAATATGCAGCAGCTTTGTCTTCTGCCAGGCTTCTTTTTTCCTCTCGCTTTTCTGGTGGATGGTCCTGGCACTTGATTTTCAGAAGTTTTCATTCCTGTTCAAACTTGTATTTCAGCATACTTTGCCAAGATACCTACAAAGTTTAAATTTCACTGTTAGTAATGCAATTCGCGTCATAGTTGTGAAAATAAAAACCATTTCCTCATCCTTGTGACTTTTCAAACCTGTTTGACTTTGTCTGTAAAACCCAAAAGCAGATCTTGGAGACATATGCATTATATGCTAATATAGATATGCTAATATGCATTAGCAACATGAATGAGATGGGAAGATTTTCAGAGAGTAACTGATTCACACACACATAGCTCTTATAAAATAGGAATATAGGAATCTCGCGTATTGATGGTCTTAAGAGAATTTTAAAGTTTAATAGCTTCTATCCCCATTCACTTTTGATGAATGGACAAGAGCAGCTTTAAGTTTCATTTAGATCCTTAACCTTTCTAAGACTTTACCCATTACAGCACCTTGTCTAACATTATCATTGAATATCTCCTAAACTGTAATTGAAATTAAATTCACTGTAGGTAGGTAAAGAGGATATGGCATAATGTACATTACCACAGAAAATAAAAGACGTAATTACAGAAGTGCACTTACAAGTAAACCAGGTCATGCATTTTTGAAATATGAAGCTTGTTAAAGTGGATGAACTAAAAGAAAAAAGTTGATGTCAAGTTTCTATGGATGCGCAGCACAAACTCCGATCTCTGTGTGCGAGTGATGTGTGTGTGTGTGTGTGTGTGTCTCCCAGAAGCCCCAGGAAATCACTTTTAATAATAGGCTAGTCTAGTCTTTCGAAATGTCTGAATGTGTCATGTGTGTGTCTTCCTCTGCATCAGGATGTTGTCCGGGCTGAGAGAGTGGTTCTGGAACGAGAGGCTGTGGTTTCCAGAAGGCCTTGGCTGGGCCAACCTGGAGGATCGCGATGGTGTCATCTACTCCAAAGCATCTGACCTCTGGGTGACCCTGCCCATCGCCCTCGTCTTCCTTATCATACGACAGATCTTTGAAAGGTCAGCATTAGATTTGAGTGTTTTTATGTGGTTAACAAACGCCAATGTCAATATTGTATTTGCAACATATGGTTTATGCACTGGGCTTTTTTTTATCAGAAGTGCATAGACACATGCTGTTCATCGTAAAAGAATCCTGAAAAACATTTAACACTGATTCCAAAAAAATATTATTAATCTGACATAAGGTCTGCTGAAAATTCAGCTTTTCATCACAGAAATAAATAACATATTAAAATGTGTTAAAATAGAAAACTAATTGTAATAACATTTCACAATATTACTGTTTTTCCTGTAGTGTTTCAAGTAAATGCACCTTGGTGAGCATATGAGACTTGTTTCAAAAAAATATTTTTTTTAATTTTTGTGACCGTAAACCTTTAAAGGAGTGTAATACGGAGTGAATTAAACTTACTGTGAACAAGTGTACACTGCAGCTCAGAAGTAGGATATTTTATATTTCAACATCTGTCTTGTAAATGGAATCATTTAGTAATCAAAATATGGTTAACATTGATGCAGTGTTTTCAGTTTTTCCAACTCAAGTGTTGAGTTTAACACTGTTCGTCAACTTTAGGACGGTGGCCATTCGTCTGGCCACAGCTATGGGCGTAAAGGAGAAAACCCGAGTGCGAGTGGCTCACGACCCAATAATGGAGTCGTACTTCAAAACGACAAGTAAAAATCCCAAACAGGTACAATTCAACATATTATACACTGTCCAACTCATCAGTACAGAACAAACCTATAAATATGTTCTTTTCTTGAATGTCTCCTCATTTGCAAGCTTCTGTTAAATAAATAAATGTATGCAGAAATTCAATTTTGCTAAGTCTTGAATGTACTGCATATGCACACTGAACGACATATCTAACTCAACTCATATTTCACCATTGACGGACCCTTCATGTTCTTCGTTACTCTACAGGGCGAAATCGAGAGTTTAGGTAAAAAGACGGGGTACTCAGAGAGGCATATCCACAGATGGTTCCGGCGACGACGGAATCAAGAGAGACCAAACCAGCTGAAGAAGTTCAGAGAGGCCAGGTACAGAGCGATACGCACAGGCTGTCCGCTCCTATCCTTCCATAACTGGTCATAAATTGCATCATTCTGCATCAAGTCTTTCAAAAAGCAATTGACTGCTTGTAAACATCATAAAATGATTGAGTAACATGATTGAGTTATCTGAGAATTGGTACGGTATGCAATTATTACACCATATTCACTGTGCAACAAAGAAAAAAAACATACATTTTCTATTAGGTGGTAGGAAGTCTATTTCACACTGGAGAAACGGTATGTGGTGTTAATAAACGGAATAGAATTTGGCTAATGTACCCATGCATAAAAAAAATTCATTGTGTTTTACTAACTGTGGGTTGGTCTTTTAATATCTCGCCCTTGACATTTCAACATCTATTTGTCTTTTTTCAGAAACGCATCCAACACGTGTGATTAAAGTGATTAAAGGAATGTACAAGGTTCAATACAAGTTAAGATTTATCCGAAGCAAATTTCCTTTTCAAATATTTTCAAACCGTCCCTCAAAATGTATACATTTAATTAAAAACAAAATGCAGATAAAAAGTAGCAAACATTTCATTCCTCACGGTTTTGAGAGTACAGTTTTCAATATTATGCGTTTCAACACAAGACTAGTGTGATGTTGTTTACCAACCATGTCTGTGCAAAGTTTTATCAATTCGTGGCCACGTAAAGCATTTTTCACTTGCATCCACTTACAAAACAAATTACAATTTACACGACCTTACAGTTCAAATATAATTCATGTAGGTGATTTAACAAGCTTCATATTTCAAAAGTGCTTGACCCGGTTTACTTGTAAGTGCACTGCTGTAATTGCGTCTTTTATTTTCTGTGGTAATGTACATTACGCCACAAAGGCTTGTCAATAGCTTTTAACTTGTATTGAGCTTTGAAAACATCCTTTAAATTAGGCTGTTATCAAGCTGTCTCCTACTGTCAGTCACAATAGTAGGTCATAGATGCTTTAAATATAGGCTTAGGTGCTGTTGTTCGTGATGTGGTGTTGTATTAGTACAGTTTGTATTGTGAGTGGACTCTATCAGTTGTTGTTTTGGCTTGTTTTTGTACATTTTGTTGCTGTGTGTCCTGTAGTAACTTCATAATGCAAAAATAAGTGTAGACCCTTGAATTGAATGGATGGTGATCAAATAATGTTTTGGAACCAATAATCCAAATAATAATGTCATTTATTGATATGAGGGATGCATTGCTTTTTATATTATGTTGCTGATATATGTCGTTTGCTGAAATGGATGTACATTTTCTTACAGTTGGAGATTTACCTTTTACCTTCTTGCTTTCATTGCTGGCCTTGCTGCACTTATTGATGTAAGTTTTTCAAACGCTTCCCTTTTCCTATTTATTATTATATCAGTATACACTAGTATATCGACCAACGTTTGATCAGTTTTAGTTTTATTGGCATGAACCAAATCCTACTTTGGCCTATAATATTAATATTAGTGCTCTCAAATGGATTAATCGCATCTAACTATATTATATATTATTTTATTTTAGATATTATATATTTGTGTCTGTGTGTGTGCGTGTCCGTCTATTTACATATACACAAATTTATATGTATAAATGTGTGTGTATACAGTATATACACACACAGAGACATATAATATATTATAATATATACACGCATATATTATGTAAACAAAAACTTTTATGTTTAATGTGATTAATCGTGATTAATTGATTTTACAGCACCAATTTATTTCCTAGTATGGCTGTAGTCATTTTGAATCTTGCCTGGTTGGCGCTTGTACCTTTTTCAAAATTCTGTTAGTTTTGTCTAGGGATAGTACAAAGTTTTTGGTTTCAAATATATGAATGAATTTTGAGTAAGTGTTGTTTGTTTCATACAATACTTACAACAATTCATTCAAATATTTTAAGATTTCCCATTTTTATCCGATTTAACTCTTAGCAATATCGTGTACGTCTTGTTTGCTAACATTACATGTATATCCTATCATAATTATATATGTAAACTACAGATCCAAAGTTCTAAACTTACTTATTCTGTATTATCACTATTTTATACATTTTAGAATAAAAGTTAAGTCATCAAAACTATGACATAACATACACTAAAATCAAAGACTAAAAGAAATTCATGCACAGGCATAAATTATATTTGTATACAAAACAATTTTTGAGCATTTAAGCTAAAGTGAAAATATTAAGATCATGAAAATCCTACATTTAAATCGTGTCTCCAAATCATGTTTACTAATCCAGTTTTTTTTTCCAAAGCAAAAAATAAATAAAATTGCTCTTTTATAGTATTTCAACTTGTTACTCGACACAAAAATAACCAATTAAGCTGGCATGCCATTAAAACGCCAACCAACCAACTGTTTGACTGGTGGTTTATATCTACCATTACATCAGCTATCAGCCAAATGGCTCTCTAGATTTTGGCATTGGCTGTTAAAATACCCATACTAGTGAACCATTACTCCATGTTTTTAAATCGTGTAATCTCATACTTGTGACCTGCATTGCTTTTGTTCAGATGAAATGTGAGAGCTTCTTTGGCTCTTATTCTCTTCACATTGTTTGTCTTTTGCAGAAACCTTGGTTCTACAAAATGGAGGAGATGTGGGCGGGGTTTCCAATGCTAGTATGTTCACTTCTTCCATTGATTGTACATTTAAAAAGGGTCTTCACAACCTTGTCATAATCTAAAGCAATCTTTCAGTGAACTTTCATGTTGATAAGCTTACAGTATGTAAATAAGAGCGTTTGAGGAGGCGCAGAGAACTTTGAATTTGCTATGGGAAATATGCAAACTGATTCCAGATAATCCTACAGCTTTGAATCATGACGTCTGTTCTGTTGACTGTCACACTGAGATGTAATCTTTCAAACATATTTGATTAATTTCTTTGTTTTCTGTCTCTCTCCAGCCGCTGCTGCCTTCTCAGTACTGGTACTACATGATCGAACTAGGGTTTTACATGTCACTCCTCTTCAGCGTAGCGTCAGACATCAAGCGAAAAGTGAGTGTGATGAGAATATCAAAGCAAAAAAAAAGGTCAATCTTTTTAATAGAAATATCCAGTATTTGTGGAAGCTTGTTTCCGCCACGGAATAAAAATACCAAAGGTAACTGCGACTTTTTTTATTTTACTGTTTTATTTAACTTTTTTTTTCTCCCAATTGCAGGTTTATATCTCACAATTTTGAGACAAATTTCTTCAGAATTGTGAGAAACTCAAGAAATTGTGAGAAATTGGGTGTTATATAGTACGAATTACAAAATATAAACTCGTATTTCTGAGATTTTTTTTTTTGTTGCAATTTGAACTTTATATCTTGCAATTGCAAGTTTATCTGACAATTGACATTTTTCCCCCTCAGAATTGTTTATATGCAATTCTCGTTTTTTTATTATTTTTTTCTCCCTCAGAATTGTGACGTATAGACTTGCAGTTGTGAGTTATATTGTACGAATTGTGAGTAGTAAGATTAAAATGTTGCAATTACCTTTTTTTACACTATGGCGGAAACAAGCTTAAAGGTCCCCTGACATGAAATTTTCACTTTCTGAGGTTTTTTAACATTAAAGGGGACATATCATGCTAAATCTACTTTTTTAGCCTTTAAATGCCTTTTGTTGTATATTTGGAGTGTTTATAAGTACAGAAAAGTTAAAATTAGTCTCTTCAGAAACTTCGTTGATATCTTTATATTCTGTTTTGGGCACATTTTTCAACCGGTTTCGATTTTTCTGTAATCTATGACGTTTTTTGAACTATTAGGTCACAGTATTTGCAGCGGAACTGCCAAATAAGGACATCGACTTCCGGCCCAACACTTCAAGCAATCCGCCATTTTTATTTCTCGCGGCAATTTTGTAGTCCAAGTTCAAGGATGCAGAAGTTATGAGAGGGTACGTCAAAATGTTCGGTTGTTGGATGTAGTAACCCACACGCTTCATTACACCGTCTCCCAGCATCAGAACCTCTTCGAAGTGCCTGGTTGAGTTTTATTTTTGAGCACTCAATGATAACTAACGTTACTTCAGCAACCTCCGCCAGTATAAAGAAGGATTTGCCGATAGACTTCGTCTGATTGAGGGCTAAATTCCTTCTATCTTTGAGACGACGAACAGAGCACTTCGGTAAGATGTAAATAACGTTAATAAAAATAAAGTACTACTTTCTTAAAACACGGTGGTCATGGTTTAGCAGTTGTCTTGTTAGTGTGCTTGTTTTAACAAGAGAAACAATCGTGAGTGTTAATAAATAGTCGTTGTAAAACATGCAGTATTGTAGTAGTGGGCATGGATGGAGAAGTTACTGTAACAGTAACACACCATTGCGATACATCCATATGAAGACGTTGTTCTGCAGGTTCGTTGTCTTTATTTTCATCTCGCTCCGACTCTGGCTCGAATATGTAAGGCTTGATGGACAAGTCTTCCGTTGTTGACATTTTGTTAATAACGTGTGGAATAAAAAGTATCTGTGCCGCTAGATAATCGTATCTCTGCTATCAAACTACAAAAATGTCCGAACGGGGTGGAGTTGAACCGAGTGTCACCTCTGCAGCCTGGATTTAAAGAGACCGCACCAAAACGAGTTGCTCTCAGACGCACATCAGAAAAGGGGTAGAAAAGGGGCCTGTGGAGCTATAATAATGAGGAATTCAGACCCAAGCATTGCAGTTCCTTTTTATATAGACCACAAATGTATGATTTATATGTAAAAAGGAACGATTTAAAAGCATGATATGTACCCTTTAATATTAGTTCCCCTAGCCTGTATTTGGTCCCCTCGTGTCTAGAAATTTCAGTCGATGTAAACCGAGTTTTGGCTATCTTTCTCTGCCAGTGAGAAAACGAGATCTCAGACGGGCTGATCTTGAATCTCCCCTATATGACGTCATATAGGGGAAAGTTCTCTGCTTTGCCCGCCCAGAGAATTTGAGCCGCCCATGTGAAAACGAGCTAGGAAGTACGAACGCGCGCGCACGATTTTAGTTTATCCTCGAGAGATATCATAGCGTGTGTGAGCGATCGAAGCACAAAAGTTGAATAGAGAGATATAATGGCTTGCAAACGAGCGAAGCATGGCAGTTGATCAGTGTTCGGATGTACAAATGAACACAAAAGTATTTTTTAGTTCCTTCATCCGAGCCTCTGAAGAAACAATGGGTTAATTTTATTTTCTCTGGAAATGCGCCGACACAACTTCCCAAAGTTTTGGATGGTCCAAACATTTCACCGTCGACTGTTTCCTCAACTTGGGCCAATACAGAGCTGGCCTCGATGAACGTCTGAAAATAAATCGGTCGAGCTACCAAGCAACAATTCAAGTTCAAGTTCAGACTGTTTCTCTCAAATCTTTCTCTCAAAATCGTTCAATCGAGTTTATCTGGACAACTCGTTATGAAATCAATGACGCACGTGACTGCACAACGAAGCTCTTACTGTATATACATCATCGTGTTTGCATTGGTGAAAGCATTAGAGAGAGTGAAGAAACTGCGTTGTCTCGTGATCAACACACTGTCATCTGTTTGCTCAGTGCTCATCACAGCAACATCATATGTGTTGGGAATAGATCTAAATACTTTAAAAACTTCTCACGATTCGTTAATCTCGATAGTTGTATTAGTAAAAACGTATAATAGCTGTAGTATAAGTATTCGAGAGAGTTTCACATGTAATACGTAGCTATTTCATATGCACGCATGTCAGCCAATCACAGCGGAGGCCGGTTACACACAGACACGCCCCTCCAAACAGAGCATTTGGGCTCAGGGCAAAAATCAGGCTAGGAAAAATGCCTTTTATTTCTAAATTATGACTATTTTTGATCTAAAAAACATACTAACATTATAAGGGCAACCCAAGAAACATTAAAAAATAATAAAATAACCCCATGTCAGGGGACCTTTAACACAGCATTAGTTTCGAAAGGTTGATTATTTGTACAAGTATCTCCACAAGATGTCTGTCAGGTGTGTGATGTTATCTGCCGTGTTTGTGTATGCATGTGAGGTTAGTTAATATTTTACTTGTGTGCCTGTGTAAAATCTCTTGGCTCACGGTCTAATAAAATAACATTTGGATTTTTATATAGTCTGTCTCCAGCACAAAGAATTCTCCACAAGCCACAACAGGAAAAGAATAGCGGCTTACATTTATCAGCAGTTTACTACATCATTTGCCCAATGTTTTAGTGTCACCCCTCAAAAAAACATGCCAAAGCTGGTTTTAGAGGGGGTTTTGGGGATTTTTCAACTGGGAGACTGGCTGAAGACAAGCTTGGCAAAGTAAGAGACCAGCTAAGATCAGCGAACCAACTTGGGCTCCTTTTAAAAGCAGTGAAATTGGAGTCTCAGAACAGTAGGATCGCACATCAGGTTATCTTTTTAAGCTCTTCATGAAGTATGTCTCATGTTTAGTGCTGTCCATTAAACTTCTAGCCAACTGCGTGAATAAAGCTTCAGAACTAAACTGAATGAAGATGATGCATCAATGTACCTTCTTCCTAAAGTTTGAAGGAACATCCGAGAGTCTAATAAGATGATACATCCACACAAAACCTATTTACATTTGGGCCGTACGTTAAATCAAGCTTCATCCAACATGGAAAAGTCCCCTGCTTGAGATAATAAAATCCAACAGATCGAATGTCACCTGGTGATATTTTCACAAACTGAGTTTAATATGTCATCTATTTGACATGATTGTTCGATTAATCAGTCACCTAGTCTATGGTGATCGTCCTGAACTTTGACTCTAAAGCTGGAGCAATATCATTCTAATATCACTCAACAGAGTATGTGAAATCCAAATTCAGTGCCTTAAATTCCTAGAAAAAGAGAAGGAATATGCAAAAGCTATATTACAGATTCAGTTTAGCAAAAGATAAACCATAAACAGAAGCATAATCCAATGATGCTGCGCTATGTACAAGGTTGTATGCGTTTCGTTTGTTTGTGAAGAAATACAATGATTTGGTGAGAGTATTATAATACCATGATATTTTGTAATATGCACTACCATTCAAAAGTTTGGCGTCAGTTAATTAATTATTTTTTTTTAATTAGTACATTTCTAATGTTACAAAATCTCATTATGAAATCAATGTTTTTCTCTAATACACTTTAGCCAAGATTAATGACACCCTTTTATTCAATACTTTTTGCAACCCCATTTTGCCAAGATAACCGCTCTCTGTAAAGCCTGATGAGTTTAGAGAAATCCTGGCAAGAGATCAGTGATCATTCCTCCATACCGAATCTCTCCAGATCCTTTAATTTCCCAGGTCCATGTTTATACACTACTCTTCAGTTTTCTCTTCAGGTCAGAACCTTAATTTTGTGGTGAGTGACGCATGTTTGTGTTGTTTTATTATTTCATTTTGTCCTGATGGAAGATTCAGCCACGGCCCATTTCAGATAGAATTTATCTGAACAAGATGTCCAGGACCTCCTGCAGAAAAATAGGTCCACAACAAAGATCCAGACCGCGACTGTGACACGCACCAGACCCATCTAGTGGGTTTGCTGCCAAACCCACTGCGGCTTTTTTTTTATGATTATTTTTTTAAACGGCTAAGTAGATTATACAATGCTCCACTTAAAGGTGATGATACACAGGGCAACTTTATGAGCAATGTTGCTGGGCAATGTTGCCGTCAATGGGCAACCAGATGAGACACAGGGCCCACGACCGATCTAAATTATCCAGAAAGAAATGTATTGCCCATTTTCAATGAGAAAGTGGCCAAGCAACAATCGCTCGGCAAGATTGCCCAGCAACATTGCTCAAAAAGTTGCCCTGTGTATCATCACCTAAGGCTCATAATGCTTTTGAGAAGCGCAGCCCAGAACTATGTTCTTTGGTTTTACCCATTGTGATGGATGATTAAGGGAATTTGGCCTTTGTTTCCTCACATTTATACTCCTGTGAAACAGGAAGTCATGGCTGGATAGTTTCATGTTTGTAATCAGCCTGGTGTGTTGGTTTGCGGTTACTGATTTTTACTGTAATGTATCACATAAATGAGGTCTTAAAGGGATAGTTCACCCAAAAATGAAAATTAGCCCATTATGCACTCACCCTCAAGCCATGCTAGGTGTATATGACATTCTTCTGTCAGACGAATACAATCGGTGTTATATAAAAAAATGTCCTGGTTCTTTCAAGCTTGATAATGGCAGTGAATGGTTGTTTCAGTTTTGAAGCCTGTAAAAGTATCCATCATAAAAGTGCTCCACACGGCACCGGGGGTTAATAAAGGCCTTCTGAAACGATGCGTTTGTGTAAGATAAATATTAATATTTAACGTGTTACAAAGTAAAATTCTAGCTTCCGGCCAAATGGCCATACGCAGTCTACTTGCGCCTAAAGCGCAACTTATGACGTCAGAAGTAGCGTGGTGCGTCATGGCGTAGCGTAAATATCAGCAGTACCTCGTATTACTCACATAAGTTGCGCTTAGACATAAGTCGAATCTGTATGTTTGTTTGGCTGGATTTTACTTAATAAAGTTTTAAATAAGATTTTTTTTTTTTTACACTAACGCATGTCCCTTTAAGAGACTTCTTTCAAAAGAATTACTGACCACAATCTTTTGATTGGTAGTATTCCATATTTATATTATTTACCTGGTTCTCCAAAGAATGCCATGGCACTATGGTGATGTATGTCCAAAGCCATTGTATAATTTTGTTGGTAAGATAATATTGCCTCTCATTCTCTCTTCCTCAGGACTTTAAAGAACAAATAGTGCACCATGTTGCCACCATCGTGCTGATTAGTTTCTCCTGGTGTGTGAACTACATCAGAGCAGGAACCCTCATTATGCTGGTGCACGACGCCTCCGACTATCTGCTGGAGGTAATGGAACATCTGAAGAATATTAGTGCTGAGACTGTGTCTCTGGAGCTTTGACTTTGTTACACTTCAATTAAAACAACAAACGTTTTTCGAACAACATTAGAATAAATGTATTTCAAGTGAAAGCAGTATGTCAATGTTTAACAGAATGATACTGTGGTGAGTTGATTCATTCTGTTTGAATAGGACTAGTTGTCTCTGAAGAGCTTTGGGAAATTTGTATTTCAGACATACTTTGATTTTTAATATCTGTTTTTCCTCGCTATTTCAGTGAATATCATAGAGCAAATGACATGTTTTTTCTGCTATCTTCCTCTGAGAAGTCCAATGCCATCCAGATTCCCGATAGCAGTATCTGTAATTGTGGCTTGTCCTTGTTTATTTTGCTGAATACCTTAACTAAAACTGCCTGGTACATCTTTATTAAAAATTAAGACCTTTTTGAAAACATTCTGGGCAAAATAAATACCATTTCTGTGATTTCAAGTACAGCTGGCATCCCAGCCGATGTAAAAAATTAAATCTGTAAGAAGACTAGTCTGATCATGGACTTCTCAAAATTGACATTAAAATAATGTTAGTCCCCATTAAAATAAGTGTATCACATATATAGGTCTTGCCTACTTAATTGAGTTTCATGACATCCATATCCCTGTCCAGTACATGATTTCACAGGTGTCCTAAATTGATAGTTGTAAGCTTAAGTTTTATATATAAAAAAATAATAATCTTGACCAGTGCTGTTACTGAGCTTCATATGCTTTTAAATTCAGGTAGATTCTGTAAAAGCCAGAAGTAATTCAGTAAATCTACTTCAGTCTGTCATGGTTGTTAAAGGGATAGTTCACCCAAAAATTCTGTAATTATTTAATCACCCTCAAGTCGTGATTTCGTTCATCTTCGGAACACAAATGAAGATCTTATTGATGAAATCTGAGAGCTTTCTGTCCCTCCATTGACCAGCTGTGCAACTACCACTTTGAAGCTTCAAAAAGTTAATAAAGATCGTTAATAAAACTAATCCATATGAATCAAGCGGTTCAGTCCAAATTTTCTAAGAGAATCGAACTCTTTATCTGATGAACAGATTGAATTTAGGCTTTTATTCACACATAAACATTGATCAGTGAAAATAAACAGAAGCTCAACCGAACCTGCTTGATGCGCGAGAACAACTCTTGCTGAAGCTCAAACGTGCTGTGTAACACGAGAACGAACCTCATTGGTTCTTGCATGTCAAGCGAACGTGCTTGAGCTTCCGTTTACCACAACTGATGTGTGAAGTGATGAATGTTTATGTGTGGATAAAATCCTAAATTCAACCTCTTCATATAAAACGATCGTGTTTCTTCAGAAAATTGACTAAACCGCTCAATTCGTGTGGATTAGTTTTACCATCACTTTAAGAACTTTGAAGCATCAAAGTGATAGTTGTGTAGCTTTCAATGGAGGGACAGAAAGCTCTCAGATTTCATCAAAAAGATCTTCATTTGTGTTGTGAAGATGAACGAAAGTTTTACGGGTTTGGAACGACATGAGAGTGAGTAATTAATGACAGAATTCTTATTTTTGGGTGAACTAACCCTTTAATGCAGGAGTGTAACACTGCTCCCTAGTGGTACTTTAGTGCAAGAATCAAAAACCCATGTCCTGTCTGTCGTATAACAGTCTGCCAAGATGTTTAACTATGCCGGCTGGAGAAAAGCGTGCAACTACATATTCATCTTATTTGCTGTCGTCTTCATAATCACCAGACTCATCATCTTCCCATTTGGGTGAGTTAAATAATTTTCTATTTTGATCCCAAGGTTTATTATTAAACTAGAAATCATTCATTACTCTTGACACTTTCTATATTTGTCAAGAGTTATCAAATGATTATCAAATGAAAGCTCTATAAATAGTCATTTGTGCTTGTCTCCAAGATTGGTTGAAATGCCAGTCTTATATTACTATATACATTTTAAAATGAACTCCATATGCCTTTTCTCTTCACTGCTAGGTAAATATCAGATGTAAAACTCTAACTTTCTCTCTTTTCTGTGTCTCACAGGATCATGCGTTGTACCTGGGTGTATCCAGTGACTATTTATCGTCCGTTCTTTGGGTATTACTTCTTTAACGGGCTGCTGTTTGTGCTGCTGTGTCTGCACATCTTCTGGGCCGTACTCATCCTGCGTATGGCTATCAAATTCTTGCCAGGCAATGTAAGTTAACCAACACAGACTGCACTGATTTGGATATTTCGTTTTCATACACTATAGTTCTGTAACACTGTTGATTTCAAAGCCAGGAGACGAAAATAGCCCCCTTCCCCCATAAAATATTTTTTTCTCTTAAAGTTATAAATATCAGATTCTAACATCAAGAACCATATTCATCCGCTCAGTCATGCAGAGCCAAAGCACAACCAAAACAATGTTCTTCTGCAAAATGCATACAGTTTTGTTTTGGCCAAAAATTACAGTGTACGCTTTTAAATCAAACAGTTTAAAAAACTAAAGATATTTAGCAGATTGTCCACGCTGCTCTTATTCGTACAATGAAAATAAATGGTGATCATCGCCATTCCTTGTTCCATCCAATTAATTTGACAAAAAAGAGCAGCTTGAACGGTCTGCTAAATCTCTCCTTGTGGTCCAAATGAGAGAAAAAAATCATGTGAAATGACATGAGAGTGAGAAAATGATAACAGAACCTTAATTTTTGGGTTTGAGCAAAAAATAAAATAAAATTGCAAGATATATGAATCGCAAGGATTTTAAAGTTCATTTGTCCTGCCACAGAATATCGTGGAGGACGAGAGGAGTGACAGAGAAGAAACGGAGTCCGAGGAGGACGAGGACGTCGAGACACCAATGAAAAATGGAGCAGTGCAGAACGGCCACTCTCCTCTAAACAACAACCATCACCGCAAGAATGAGTGACGCTTTCAGAGATGAGAGAGGAGGTACAACACTCCCCTTCATGTGCACATGGACGAGAGAGACCAAACTAATGTCAGGGGTGTTTGATCGATTGAAAAGGCCCAGAGCAAACACACACACATAAATACATGTAGTATGTGATACATTTTTTTGGAAACAGGCATACTTCAAAAGAGAGCAACAAAATAACCTCTTACCCCTTGCAAACTATTCAAAACACTATCAACAGGCACTGTATCATTAAATGACCTTTTTTTTATTATTTTTTTTTTTTTATAGATTGTCTAATGTTAGTGAATCCAACATTCACTTGTTCTACTGGAAATATTCCCTCCAGTTTAGTATGCGTTTAGTACCTTATTAGTACAAAGTTGAACTTGTGTTGTACTGCTGTTCATACGTTTATTTTCTTTAGTCTTTTCGGGCATCACACACTGTTATCCTCCCTTTAGTTGTCAGTAAGTTTTATGCATGTTTTTTTTTCTGGTCAACTGTCAGATTTCCCAGTATTTGTGTTCTGAAGTTGCCAGAAACTGCCTGGAATTATTTTTCATGTCTCATTTGTTCACTTGACAATAACAGTCTCACCAAGTGACCTTCACGCGCTTGCTTACCTTATTAAACACACGTGACCTTCATCGCAGGTGTGTGTGTATACCGAGGGTCCCAGTTTTGCTTCTTTTAGAGATACAAAGACTCATGATTTGTAATGCCATGATAGCCTGTCCCAAAGTCGCTGAATCAGTATGCTGCTTTTTTTTGTTGCATTTAACGTTTGTCTAGTAACTGTTGTGTTTGTAATGAAGCAACAAATGTGTGTGTGTGTGTGTGTGTGTCTCATATCTAATATTTGTGTTTTGCTCAGCGTGTGTCCTGTAACACATTTCTGTTAAAGACTCATTCTTAGTTATATCAGTTACACATACAAGTTATTTTTAAAAAAATGTTGTTCTTTTTTGTTGGTTTTTCATTTAAAGTTATTTTTATTTAAGGTCCAGATTTTTAAGCAAGCCTGATAAGCTGATAATTTATGCAGTAGGTGGAAAATTGCTTTGTAAAAAAACAACAACAAAAAACTGTACTTGGCAGCAAAACCTGTAGTTTGTTTTTGTCTCTTACATTAATATGATAAATTATTTCAATAATCAGTATTGACTGTTGGATGCACTTTGTAACTCTGTCTTATGTAAAATGCCTTATAATGATTGTGTTTTCAGCAAACTTTTTGACATAACTGAACCTCTGGTTTGCATTTGTGGTATTTATTGGAAATAAATTCCATAGTTTAAAAAAAAAAGTTCAGTTATGGAATTAGCCCAATATGTCCTCCAGTATGTTATGTTTGCCCATTGGCTGCTGCTTTACATGAGGTCATATGAAACTTTAAAGGGAGAGTATACCCAAAATTGTAACTATTCCTCAATACATTCCAACTCTGTATGACTTTGTCTTCTGCGTAACACAAAAGATATTTTGAAGAATGTTGGGATGCAGACAAAATTTGGACGTCATTGATTGCATTGTATGGACAAAAACTAAATCTTCTTTTGTGTTCCACAGAAGAAAGTCTTACATGTTTGGAATGACATGAGGGTGAATAAATAATGGCAGAACGTTTATTTTTAGGTGAACTGTCCCTTTAAGTTTAATTGTCAATTGTAAGGTCAGGTTTAACAATTATATCATTATTATTATTATTATTATAATTATTATTAAGCAACAGTTTTACAAATTGTGGTCCAGTTATTTTTATTTTATTTTTTTTATGATGTATATGAAAGTCAGTTTCAATACAGGTGCACTTTTGCAAGTGGAACGGGACATCTGGATAGGCTTTAAAAAGTTATTTTAAGTTTCCGAATGTTTTCACAAGTGCCTTATTTGCAAATGTTTATTTGTGTTGTTTCCATGCGTGCTTGTTGTGCTTGTTGTCTTTGTGTTCCTCACCTCATCACCTTTAGATTTTAAGCTTGACCATCCTCCTCTCTCTCACTCCTCCTCTGTTTACATCCATTAATTCATCTCTCCTTGTGGCCCAGTGCCAAGACCAATCCCCCCACCATGTCCTGTCAACTCTGGGTCTACTGCACAAACATAAACTGTTTGATCAGTGTCCAAACTGCCTGTGTTTTATGTTGTATTTTGCATTGTCATTATTCAATGATGAAAGATAAAGATTCTTGTGGATGACAGTTTTCTTTTGTCTGCTTGTTTTTATTTTATTTTAATATATATATACACATATACATGCATGCATACATACAACGATGAGCCAAAACATTGACTGCCTGCCTAATATGGTGTTAATTCTACACTGGTCCCTGGCGAGACATGGACTCTACAAGAGCCCTAAAGGAGTCCTGTGGTTTCTGGCCAAGGCTTTAGCAGCAGATCCTTCAAGTCCTTTAGGTTGCGAGGTGGTGTCGCTGTGGATCGAACTTGTTGGTCCAGCACATCCCAGTTTGTGCAGTGTGACAGGGTGCTTTATCCTGCTGAAAGGCCACTTCCAGTTGTCAAGAAGGCATGTACCCGGTCTATAACAATGTTTAGGTAGGTGGCACGTGTCAAATTGACGTCCACATGTATGGCCGGACCCAGGGTTTCCCAGCAGAACTTTGCCCAGAGCATCACTCTCCCTCCACCGGCTTGTTGCCATCCCATAGTGCTTCCTTGTGCCATCACTTCCCCAGGTAAACATCGCACACGTACTCGGCCGTCCACGTAACGTAGAAGAAAACAGGACTCATTGGACCAGGCGACCTTCTTCCACTTCTCCAAGGTCCGGTTCCGATATTTGCATTGACGTTTGTAGATTTCGATGGTGGACAGGGATAACTTGTGCCACAGTAGACCTTCTGTTGGCTCGGATCAGACAGCATTCATTGCCCTCTTGCATTGATTAGCCTTGGGCGTCCAACACCCTGTCGTCAGTTTCTAGTTTGTTCCCCCTTGGACCACTGTTGGTAAATTCTCACCACTGCCGACCCACAAGCCTTGCTGACCCAGTCGTCTTGCCATAACAACTTGCCGCTAGTCAAAGCCGTCAGATCTTTGCCCATTTCTCCTGCATCCAACACGCAGATTACGAGAACACAGACCTTACGGCCTTGTTAGCAGGTGATCAACGATATTTGTTTTTTAAAGAAACTTCACTTAATTGAGAATATCTAACCAGAGGTATAATAGAAATAAGTTGACCAATTTAACTTTCTCTAATGGTAACTTTATATAATCATTCCATGGTTTCCCATGGACACTTAGTTAGAATATTATAATAATCAGAGGTTGAGGCTCGCCCTATTTAGATTGGTCTAACAACACGTAGTTCTTAACGTAAATTTCCTTATTAGCTTCTACAGTCTTGAGTACACATGACTAATGCCAATGTGTATGTAGAGCGTAGAATCAATGAGCGTAGATTTTTGGTGGTATGGACTTAACGTTAATATTAATTCAGAATAAATTAAAATGTAACAATTTATTATTAGTCAGGTAAATGTATCATGCCAATTGCATAGCCAATTCAAAATGATCAATACAAATTTTTTTTAAAAAAGGAACTGAGAAAAAGCTTAGAAATAAAGATTAAAAGATGCATACCTGACCTCAGAAAAACACATAATGCTACTCTGGATCCAGAATCGCCTTTTAGCCTTTTGCAACATTTCTTTAATTACTCAGACCAAGACAAAACATCCCACAAATGAAGACATGGGCTAACAATGGGAATTTGCATTAACCAAGACCCCAGACTTAGTTCACACCTTTTTGGAGACTGAAGGTAATTTGCATGAAAGACACCTACCACAGTAAGCATATCTCTAAACTCTTAAAACCTTTATTACCTTTTGGTTTACTTCTGAGACTATTGTAGCCTACCAGTTGCACTGAGACATTTCAAATGATGCCAAACATGAATAGTGCTGTATAGTATGGTTCACATTAAACCATAGATTTTTGGGTGAATTTCAGGATGATCTCAGCAGTGGAGAGAAGAGATGCATGGGGAAAGAGAGAGTGAAGGAAAAGAAATGCTGATAAGAGGTGTGATTGCGTCTCAGATGGGGATGCTAATTTTGAAAGAGGGAGTTCAAATGTTCCAGAAATGTCCTTTGTTTCCTCAGAGAGTAGCCCTTCCGAGTCCAGGCAGCACGGGGGAACAAATTAGTAAAACATGCTGACGTACTAGCAAGACGTGGGAATGAATTGTTAATTTGTGGCCACATACATATTCCCCCCGCATGTCATGTTTGGGGCTCCATATAAATATTCACATCTGCTGTTACTCTCCACTGTTGTGGTTACCTGACTCTCCCCTGTGTACTGAACCTTGGACAACATACAGTTAACTGCCACTTTAATATCTTAGATCAGTTACCGACCACACTATGACTCTTAGCCTTAATGCAGGGTTATGGGGCTGAAATCTGATCTCAGATCAGCAATTAGCCTGATCACACACTGACTGTAATTGGTCCTCTATGGTAATGTGGTCGTGTCACTTTTCTACCTCCACACATGAGGGTCACAGCGACTGCACACTTGAGTTCAGTTCTCCATGTCTTTCAGCGGTGATCCAGCTCTGTCCCTCCATATCTCTATGGTACTCTGGCCTACGGGTCATTTTAATCATGTGCTCGGTGTAATCTGTCTAAATAAGGAGGAGAATGGGATGGGACATGTAAAACGGGTGAGTGCATGATGCCAAATTAATTTAGAACAGATAATTTTATCTATGCTTAATTTTTTGCGCTAGAGTCTCCGTGGAAGTGAAAGGCAATATAGAATCATTTTCTAACATACATACTTAATATTATTTTATTATTGTCACTTTACTGCAAAAATAAGGCATGCGTTTTTGAAAGAAGTATCGTATTCTCACCAAGGCTGCATTTATTTGATAAAAAATACAGTAAAAACGTTAATTTTGTGAAAAATGATTACTGAATGAATTTAAAGTAACCGTTTTTTTAAAATTTTGATATATTTTGAAAATGTTATTTATTCCTGTGATGGCAAAGCTGCATTTTCAGCAGCTATTATTCTTTCAGTGTCACATGATCCTTCAGAAATCATTCTAATGTGCTGATTTGATGCTCAAGAAACATTATCATCAATGCTGAAAACAGTTATTAATATTTCTTCTACTATTTAATAAATCATTAGCAATTTATTGCAATTAATGTAAAATATTGAAATGATGTACAGTAGTAAACATTTTGAAGTGGATCAAAACCTTAGGACAACTTTGATGAACTTTTTTGATCCACTTCAAATGTTGACTACTGTTGACCACTTGATTGTAATATTTATTCCTAAACAGCAGCGGTGTAGTACCTGAAATGAGATCTACCTCCATGGGGCACCAGATTAGTTGTGCATTGGCTAAGCTTTATTCAGTTACCCTAATGAAATCTCTTTGGGATTGTGTCTATTATTTATAAGAGGTTTTGGAAATGGCACCCATCTCTCTAGTTTACTCAACAATTTCTTCCTCTTTCCTTCTTTCCCCCTCCTTCTCCTGAACGTGAGTGTAGAAACCATAGCTAACTGGAAAGGATATCTCTACTACATCACCTTACTCTTTCTTGTTCTGTCCGTTTTCTGGCTCGGCGGCCAATCAAATGAAAGGTATCGCCTCCCTGCATTGTCTTCACGCTGCCCCTGGTGGCGAGCTTAATTGCTGTTGAGTATTGTCTTTCTGGCATAGGCCTCTCCCTTCTGTCACGTTCTTCTTTGTCCTTCCTTTTTTCCCTTGGTGTGACGTGTCCTTACCTATTTGGTCTGAGTCCTGCTTGAGTTACGGACGCATTCGAACCAGGTGTGTGACTGGACCACGGCCTTCAGTAAAGGCCAGAGCTTGATCCACAGCCAGGCTAAACCCGTCTGTCATTCAACTCCTGTTAAACTATTCATAATGGCTTGGGTGCCAGGAGGAGGCCGCAAATATGCAAATGCTCTGTTTGATGAAGGGTCCACCAGGTGTACTTGAAGAACAGAGATGTTTGACAGAAAGATTGTCAGAGCTAGAGCAGAGATGGTAATGTAGAAGTGTGTCATGTAGAGGTTAGCATGGAGAACTGAACTGAACTCACAGGTATCTTTTTGCAGAAAAGCCAGTCCCATATTGCATTGTGATGAGCACAGTGGAAAGATAATTCCCTCCAATAGGTGTCCATTATACATATCCCCAAAATAAAGAAAAACAATAGACGGTCTAATAAAAAGTGAGTGTTTTAGTCATTTTGCATGCAAAATTTTCACCTGCTAAAAAATTGTGGAACAAGCAGTGTTGCAAGGGCCGCAGTTTTTCTGCACAATCGGGCTATTTTTTTTTAATGCGGTCATGAGAAAAATGACAGGGTTTCATTTTATAATGTACCGTGCCCACAGGAAAAGTTCATTGTGGAAATTAAAAGACAATATGTGTTTTTAAGGGCAAAAACTGCCATACCATTTTATGACTGGCGTTGTCAGTGTATTACATTGTGAGTGTTATTCATATTTATAGCTCACATTTTAAACAATTAATGCAAAGTGCTGAAAATTAAAACCAAAAACAGAGTTAAATAAGAATAAAGCTACCACAAAAATAAATAAATCAGTAGAAATAAAATAAAATATATTCATACTAGTATGGGGTTATGGATTAGGCTAGTTTTCTATTCCTTTTGGGTGGGTTTTGAGTCGGCTTTGGGATGAAAATACTACTGAGACCTGGGAACAACCGTAAATCTGCACCTTTTAGTTGCTTTTTGTTCCAGATTTTTGATTGTACAGTCATTTCAATTAGAATCCATGCGATCAGGAATTTCATGTGAGGGTGAATTTTTGGTGAAAGGGTTCAAATTGGTGGCGCCATGTTGATGAACAGAAAGCTGCTGGGTTTAAAAGTGATTCCCGTGTGAGCTGTGCGTCATAAATCGCTACACCATTGCCAATAGACAACAGGCCCTTTTGGCTGAAATTTCGCTAATGTGACTGCAACTTAGACAGCTACTTGGACAGAAGACAACCTCCAGATTTTAGAACAAAGCCAATGACGGGTTATATTTTATCCTTTAGCATCAATATTCCTCCTGTCTTGTTTCTTGATGAACTAATTGGACCAGAGCCTGTCAAATTTATTTAGATTCCAGTTGATCAGGATCAATCATGCCTTAATTCATTTGACATCAAATGTGGACTGCAAATATTTAGTTACATTGCCTGTATTATGTTACTGCTTCATTTTGATAATGATGGTTTTTTTTTAATCAGGGTGATGTGGCTTTATACACCGTAAGCAAGCACTCGTATTCTGGGATCCGATTCGCAAGGGCGCAGTGAAAGATCTCCTGTCAAAAAACAAACACTGAAACAGGGATTGCCATTGTAACGGTGCTCTGTCCCAGTTCTACCAAAGGAATTTGACTCAATTTCAAGGAAACAATAACATAGGGTGGATAACATCTCAGTGTCCTTGTGGGTGAACCATCCGTTCAACATTGGTGACACTGTCTGACAAGCTTCTCAACGCACATCACCGATGGACCAGCCAGTGCCGCCAGTGCTGGAGATAGATGTGGATTTGGGCTTTGCCATCTTTTTTCTCTTTCTTCTGTGCCTCTTCTTGTTTGCTACTGTCGTGCGTTGCGCTCAAACAGTTGTGGATCCATACGGAGCCATCTCCACCTCCACCTATCAGGAGGAGCAGATAAATAACTAATATCCTGATCTCGCCAATCCAACACACTGGATGAAACACGAGGATTTTAAGGATCTGTGTTCAGAATGGAAGACTATGCATTATGCAATGATGAACAATTGTCAAAATCTCTTGAACAATTGATCATTACATCATTTTAATCATGAAATGAGGTCTGTTATGCCAGAAATTAATAAAAACAAATTATGTCATCCAGTTATGGCCAAATGTTTGAACAAGCTGGAAATAGAAGGAACTTTAAGTAACATTATTTTGTGTCTTGTCTTCTATTTGCATTATATTTACACTGCGTTTAGATTCAAATCAGACACTTTCCTACCAAAGAGACTAAAAATACAGAGAGCAAATCACATCGACAACACTCTGAGCTATGTTATTTTTTGAAGTATAGGCTAAGTGAGCAAGGAGCCAAAGGGGTTTTTCAGAGGTCTTGGTTGGATGGATTTTTTTTTGCACAACACTACAAGTCTTGACAGGCGCCTTGAGCTGCTGTGACTACATATCAGGTTCTGTGGTTTATTGGCTTTAGTGCTAAAACACCGGGCTCGTCCGGGATTTGAACCCGGGACCTCTCGCACCCTAAGCGAGAATCATACCCCTAGACCAACGAGCCAGACACGGAATTATGCGTGCGCAATATGAACCTCAATTCACGTATTAAATAGCGGAATATTTTGGGGGGAAAATACCAAACGACGCATTATGCTAAATGTATCATGCAGCAATAACGCTAAACCTCACACACTTTTAACGAGAGTGTTTGAGTGACGTGGCCATAGCTTATGATAGAAACAACGTTTTTGTGTTTAACGAGCTTGAAAGAGAAAGTTTCTAAACATCAGAAAATATTTGATCTTATTCACTGACCTAATAAAACTGGGATTTAATTTAAAGTTGAATCCAGTTTGTTTTGTATTCTAAAACCAAATTTTAAAGTAGCCTAACCAATGTGTTAAAATCGTCTTAGGCTATCTACGGCGAATTAGCCTAACAAATCAAAGTCCTTTAGAATAAATCCGATGTATGATTATGTTAATAAATAAATTGGTAATTGTCTTTAAATTATTATCAATATTAGTTTTTTTTTATATTGGAAACGTGGACCAAAACGTTTATCAAGGTAAAGACATTTAACAGCAAAACATGTCACATTTTAAATACTCTCATTTCATGGGAATATCGGATTTCATTAGGCCCAATCAAGTAAACAGAATTTGTCTAAAGCCACTTTTCCTGCATAAGTGATGTAACTTCCACTATCTGAATGGGAATGGGGCTTTCAGCTCTTCAGATAGGCAGGCATTGATCAAGCTGTCTCACAGAGCACTCTACCATTTGAGCCAAATCGTCTACACGTGTAGGCTACTAGAGATCTTTCAAAGATTACTGCCAAAGCAGGACAGCCTGCATGAATTACCTGACCACAATTCACTTATCTGATGAAATACACCTGGCCCATTTTACCTCAGGTTGTTTAAGATGATATGTGTTAAAGATAATCTAGGCCAAAAGAATAGGCAATTATCTTTAACCTGCCCAACATTTTCTCCTGAACATCCTCTTTAACATTTTGCAAACCCTGGGCATGTGGCCATTCAGGATCCTATCGGCATACTCTCAGTATTCCATTATAGGCAAACAAACTGCCCTTGATCCCATAATAGATAAACTGTCTGTTTTGGAATGCGGATCAGGAGCTGCTACAGCAATTGCAGTGACCCATGAATGATGCTTCCCAGCTGCCAGTGTGAAGTCTCGGGGTGGCCGCATCTGCAGACACTTGTCTCTAATCATTAGCTGGAAGTGAGAAGTCTTGATTCCTCCTGATGTTGTGTGGAGGAGTTCTGCTCACTAAAGGACAGGTCAAGTACATTATTAGTGCACTTGAGATGGGATTACAGGATGACACTTCCCGTTACCAGCTGCATATTCCACATCAGAACTCTTTCAAATGAATAGTACTCATATCAGACTTGTAAATCAATTTAATTGTATTATAGGCCTGATGAAAAGCTAAAATATATAAAACAACACAGAAAACAACTCTTTAACAAAAACACCATGGTATGAGATAGAAGTCTATGCCACCGCATTTAAAGGCCTATACAATGTCCATACAGAATAATTTCCACCAGGTCCAGGATATTTAGCCTTCATGAAGGAACTTCAAAAACAACAGACAAAGGTTACCATGATATCTTATCTGAAAAAAAAAAATGAAAAAAAGAAAAAAAAACCTACAAAGCCTACTTTGGTAGCTACAATTTGGTAGGATAGGCCTAAATTTTTGTTTATAAGATTTTAGTTGGAATTAGCCTAATAAAACAAATATCATATTTCACCATACATTTCCAGATTATATTATATGGTACCATTAAACCCGTTTACATGTGTCATTATAGCCTGTCTTTTTTAATCATTCAGATAGCCTAACTACAATATAATCTAACACTCAAAAATCGGGAGGAGAAATAAAAATAAAAACAACAGCCAGGGGAAAGGCTATATAAAAGGAAAAAAAAGAAAACAATACAAGGAAAAAAAGAAAACAATACAATGATACAGACAAAGTTATTACGGTCTGTTATTGACCTCATCTGCCTCTACCAACATGTCCGCGCTCTACCTCCGATGACGCATTTCCGTTCACGTCCGCGCTCGTCCGATGATATTAGTCTGCTTCCGCTTGGAACTTCCTTTCTGGCAGCGGCTTAATCTTCGCCAACATGCCAGTGAGTACCAGAGAGCAAAAACATGTCAATATACACCACTTACAAGCCATTGAGACCTAAATACTGAAGCGCGTTCACGAACATATTAATAGTACCGACCCTAATGTGCGCGTTGCCGCATAAATGAGAAGATGAACATAAAAATAAGTGTTTAGTCTTGAATGATTCGGAAGCGTGCGTTCGCGCTCTGCATCAAGATGGCGGCGTACATAGAACAAAACATGGACGTTTAACCGTAACGTGTCGCACATTTAAGTATTGATGTGTTTATGCAGTCTGACATTATTCATTCATAGTTTTAAAACTGCTAACGTTAGATTGTTTAATTCCCACATCTAAGATGTTACAAACAGCCTAATGACTGTAAACGATTATACGAAGCTCTCTGGAGTTGCCAAAATGAACTGCAAATGATAAAGACTCAAAGGATTTTTAATGGCTGCCTCGAAATCTAATGTGATGCCTACTTGGAGACTATTTTTAAGCATCATATGCGCACTTATGTAATGCCTAAAGATGTTGTCTGGCTAGGCAGCTCACCATATTTCAATACAAGTTTATGTAAAGTTGCTGGTCAATTGGTGTTTAAACGCAGTTTTCTCATGTAATACCATGTTATTTATCTAAATAGCTCGCAAAAGACTTGCTGCATCCCACCCCTGAGGAGGAGAGGAGGAGGCACAAGAAGAAGCGACTCGTACAGAGTCCCAATTCTTATTTCATGGATGTCAAGTGTCCAGGTGAGTGTCCTTCACATAATGAATATGCTGGATGATTGTACCGGTCAGAGTCTGGATGGTCTTAAATGTGTCTTTATGTCTCTCTTGTGTTTCAGGATGTTATAAGATCACAACGGTGTTCAGCCACGCACAGACCGTCGTGCTTTGTGTCGGTTGCTCAACTGTGCTGTGTCAGCCTACCGGAGGCAAAGCTCGACTCACAGAAGGTTTGTTCGTGTTTTTACTTAGACTTATGCCTACTACAGACTGCGATTTTGGCAATCCTATAAGATCATTACAAATCTCACTGTACGACATGGATCTGATAAACTTGGGTATGACATGTATGTAGGCTGTATGATGATGACACTTATGGAATCATAGACACGGCGCAAGTTTGTATAGAAGAATAAAACCTCAACAACATGTGCTAGTGGTAAACAGAGCAAGATGAATCGCACTTTGGCGTTTGTGGTTTTTATGTGCGCTGAAAAATGGCCAATTTGGCAAATGGAGCTTAAAGAAGTCTTAAGTTTTTGTGCCGTGTCGTGTTGACCTATACGCCTTTTCATGTTGCATTTTTATTGGCTAGTCAAAAGACGTAGGTCATAGCAGCGAACAGTGACAGATGATCATGCTAAATTTCAGACACTGTCAGAAAATGATTGCAAGACCTTGACAACAGCCGTCTTTGAACCTTTGAGCCACGATTAGTCATCTTTTTTCTGGGACAGCCCAACATTGTACAACGTGTACCAGGCATTAGACATGTTTAGGAGCAAAAGTGGAGTGGGAAAATCAAATAAGCTGTTTGCTTGTTTATTAGAATGACAGTCAGAACCCCTCATATCATCAATAACATGTTGCGATGATGTTATTCCCTTAAGAACTGACGTTTGACATTAACTGTAGTAGATCTGTGTTTTTAAAGGAAAAAATGAAGCATTACCTTAACAAGAATCAGGAATGTGGTTTTCTTTGGATGTAAGGAATGATGCATAAGCTAAGTTGTCCATTTGGAATGCAGACTTTTAGGGTTGAACTCATGGAAATGAGTGATTTTGCTTACAGCGAGTTTTACTTCTGATGCTGGAAGATCTGTGATGTCATTGGTTAAAACTGTCACTATGTTGTAAATGGCTTTGAAGTAAATGAACTGCAGACAATATTTCAAGTTAGCAGCCGCCATCTAGGCAGACATTACTTTGGCTCTGACTTCAAATAATGACAGATTAAAAAAGTTTTTCATTGAGTGTGACACCATTTGCAGTCTTTATTGTGAGTTTAGATGCTGAAGTTCTAAACTCAAAAGTCATTGTTCGCACAAGCTGATTTGGTATATGATTTGTGGTTATTGCAGTAATAAAGGGATTTTGATATGCATGATATTGTTGTAGGCCTGCAGTTCATTATGTTCTCTGACATCTTTCAAACCTTAAAGCTCTTGCAAATGTTGACCTGATTGAAATAGATACCAAGCTATATTTTGGATGGATGTTTGTGGTTCTGCTTTGGAACAGATTTATTTGGTTGAATCCTGATGATCTTTTTGTGGTTTTGTGCTGGCAGAAGCAAAGGGGGAATAAAAATGCAAAAAGCAAAGAATTGCAATGGTCAAGTGAAAGGTGAAGTGTGTAGGTTTTTTTTTTATTAAAATGTCTTCTATACCAGGTTAATATGCATTGATAACTAAACCCTTTGTTAGTAGATTTTTCCTGGAAAGTATGAATTCTGTAGCTCTGTGTTAGGATTATCTGTTTGTCCATCTGATAGAAGATATAGTTGTGCGCAGAAAAACAATTTTTCTTTTTCTTTTTTTTTGGTGCTGCTAAAGGCACAGAAATGACACTTCACAGAAGATTCCAGGATAAAGACAAACGTTTGAGGCCATTGTGTGGTGTACTTCATGCTTTTGTTGTTAATGAGCTTAGCAGTTGTTTTTGATAATGACCCCTCTTTTATTCTCATTCCTCCAGGGTGTTCCTTTCGAAGGAAGCAGCATTAAGATCTTTTCTGGATGCTTCCTCAGAGAGCGAGAGAGAGAGAGAGACGGACCGGCCTCAGTAACAGCAGCCTGATTATTTCAGGCAAGAGATGAGGAGATAAAACCAAACACCCTTAGAGGTCTGAAGAACCGATGGGAACACCCTCCAACCTAGTGTCTCTTTTTCTCTCTCTGTCTCGGTCTCAATAAAATGTTTGGGCTACAATGATGTTGTAATGAGTTTTTTGTTCAAACTGTCAACCACTAAACCGTGTTGCCAAAGTTATTTGGTGGGAAAGGATCAAACTAAAAATATATACAGTAAAAAAGTAATTGGCACAATTTAAGATTACTTTCCTATTTTAATATATTTTTTTATTATTATTATTTTTTGTATATATTCCTGTGATGCAAAGCCGAATCTTCAGCGTCGTTCAGGGTCACATGATCCTTCAGAAATCTTACTAGTATTTTGAATTGTTTCTCGGAAAAACATTTGTTGAATAATACGCTGTAATTTTTTATTTTTGGAAATAGTTTTCCAGGATTCTTTGATAAACAAAGTTCAAAAGAACATAATTTATTTGCCGTAGAAATATGTAACTTTCTAAATGTACTGTCACCTTTGATCAATTTAATGCATTCTTGCTGAAAGTATAAATTTCTTAGTGGCCCGGACTCCCTGGAAGAAGATCTCCCTGGATCTCATTGGGACTATCCTGTTAAAATAAAGGATAAATAAAAATATTGCTAGAATATAAAAACATACAAATACATATAAACCATTAAAAAGGTTTTAAATGATGTAATAGTCCAGAAATTTGGTAACAAACTTCAAAATGAATTTGAAACAAGACAGCACATTTAATTTGACCAACATTGAATGGAAGCAAGTATTTAAATTTTAATAATCCCAGAGCTAGAAATACATATTGTACGTGTTTTCCATGAGAAAACCCATCTGTCATATTCAGCCATAATCCTGAGGTTGTGGAGTGAAATTTATTAAAACGCAAAGAGTAAAAATGCATAAATATTTCTGAATAGCTTTTCAAACAGCATTTGTGCAAAAGTCATCCTAGTATTCATAAAAGGTTCATAGAGATGACGTTCATTCTCAAGGCCATGGGATGGAAGACACATGAAGGATATTATTGAAGCTATAGTGACCCACTGCAGTGTGTTGAATAGAAATATGCAATCAGTGGATGAAATGTTTAATTATCAATACCTGAGTGAAGGACTGCAGTTACTTGTATTACAGTGTACTTACCTAAGAAAGTACTGGTAATATAAAAATAATGACATGGGTTAAGGGTTATTAACCAGTTATTGTTATTACTATAGGCACGTAAATAGTGTGCATGGGAAACAGGACTAACCTGCAAGATAAAGTGGTACACCAAAAGAAGTTCAGTATCTTTTAAGTTGTTTGCCTACGATACTGTATGAGATGAGCTGTCAATAATTCCCTATTAAGTACAGGAATGTGTCAGTGTGCTAGAATACTCAAACTCATCTACGCAGCGTTTAAAATCCCACAGTGCAGCACATCGACAGAGCAGCCTTTGTCAGGAAACAGTGGTGTCATGTCATTACGTTTCCCAGATCATTAGTTGATTGCTTCTCTCTGCCGAACTGCTATCTTCAGTGGTTCCTGAATGATAATATGATGAAATCAATTCAATTGTATTCTCTACCCTCCAGGAACGAGACCGGTGTGCAAAAATGTCTCTGTCCCTGCTTAACCAAATCAACTGCAAATTGTGTCTGCCTAATGATGCCTTGTGGGAATGAAACTGCAGCCTCATGGGAGGATCTCATGATTACTTTCAAGAGTCAAAACTTTTTGAACATCACAGTACTTTCTCTTATTTATTTTTCTTCATGAAATCATCAGGATGCATCTTTGCCACATGGTGTTTTCCTATGAACCATGTTATGGAACAACGCAGTCATGTTATGGATAATCATTTTCCCATTATGAAGAACATTAGTCTAAGTACCACACACTTTCCCTCTTCATTTCATATACTCGAGCGAGAGCCCAGATGCTGCCGCCCTGCACAAACGCAGTTCCCGAAGTGACCACAAAGTGTCAGGAAATCTGTGACCCAGAAGTCTGCTTTTGCACATCTTTAGCACATGTGGTTTTCAGGTTTTGATAACATCATAAGCATTTGAATAGCATTACTGGTCACCATACCATGCTTTGTTGGGAAAAGTTGTTAAACAGGATGTGTGTTAAAAGGGGGTCTGGGACACTGGAGTTTAAGCAAACAGTGTAAAAATACTTAAAAATAAGATTACAAATAAATAATTTAACACATTAAAGAACATAATTGCGTAGCTTCATAGAAAACAAATATTTTACAAATTAATATTTTAATTTATGATTTTGCTTACAGACTACACTGGATTTTTTTAAATATAAGAAACTGTATTCCTTTGGATTGGGGTGCCTCATATGAGGAGATGTGGGGTTCCGTAGTATCTTAAAAGATTTAAAACCCCTAGGCTGTGTGGGCTATTGGTTCATGTTAAACAATAGCCTCACATTTATTTATTGTAATACAAAAATATGCTCTCAAGGGTGAACTTGACCTTCAGCCGCCACAGTCCCGAAACTCATCCAGGCCTGGGTCCATTCAGTTCTGCAATCACCACTGAATGAACCGATCAATTCCTGCTGGACTTTAAGTTTCCACTCTTTATTTGGGCACTCACAAACAGCTTTTAAGCATTCCTTTTTTGAAGAACAACAGTTTTGTGCAGGTCTAATAAGTGCAATCAAACATCTTGGCATCATCCTTTTTAATGGCGCTGTCTTTAGGTGATATATTAAACGCTTGTTTTCCATGACATATCTATATGTTATACCGCTGTTAGGCTTTCTCTCAGAGAGCAGTGGGGTGTGAAAGCCTCTCCAGATGCCTGACTGACTGTAAGCTCCGCTCACCTCGGCTCCCTCCCCGCGTGAAGAGGCTACCGAAGGGCATCTGTAGTAATAGGGTAATCTATTATAGGGCTCTCACTCGCTCTCTGGTTTCCCATTCCCGGGCCCCTGTCTCAGCACTTCGTCAGGACGAATGAGAGGAGGAGTTTAACTAAGCACATTACTGTGTGCCACTTGCATATCCCAGCACTTCCTCAATTAAACCCCCTCCAAACATAATCTCCGTTATCCCATTAAGACACGCGCACACACACACACACACATGCCTGAACATGCTTGACTTTGGTACGCCTCACAATTTTTTTGTATAGGCCTACTTGAAACATTTGGCATTTTCAGACTGTTAAAAATGGCAGACATTGTATAGGTTTTTTTCTAAGAATTGTGAATTATTTTGAATGTACAATACATACATGTTAGAACTATATATTAGCTACTCCATATTTTGCAGCAACTAGCTTTTAAGAACCATCTGAACAAACAATTTCATAGAACATTGTTGCAATTTCCAAGCATGCGTTGCAGATGGATAAATTATTGAAGTCGGCATGAAATGGAAGTCCCTGTAAGTATATCCCTTTTCTTCCCTATATTCAGAGCAGCGGCGTGATATGAAAGCGAGGCTGGGGGATAGACTTACCAAGTTTTCAATGGCATCCGCTGTAAAAAGTTGTATAAAACTCCCTGATTATTAGGCCTACTTATACGTTTTTTGTCTACTGAAACTTCTTGGAAAGATATTTCCTCGGTTTCGTCAGCAGAAGAATCCAAAAACACATTAAAGGATTAGTTCACTTTAAAAAAATGTTTTGCTGATAATTTACTCACCCCCATGTCATCCAAGATGTCCATGTCTTTCTTTCTTCAGTCGAAAAGAAATTAAGGTTTTTGATGAAAACATTCCAGGATTTTTCTCCATATAATGGACTTCAATGGACCCCAAACGGTTCAAGGTCCAAATGACAGTTTCAGTGCAGCTTACCAGACGATAAACCATACCAGACGATGAATAAGGGTCTTATCTAGCGAAACGATCGGGCATAAAAAAAAAAAAAAAAAGTTAAAGTTTTATGAGCAGAAATGCTGGCACCGTGTCAGTGTTAACAAATGTGAGGAAAGAGGACCATATACACATATTCAAATGTCTTTGTGTCAGTTTATCGTTTAAATGCCCATTTGTGTGCGTATCCTGGGTGTTGTAATATTAAAAAGGCTAAAAGAAAATTTTCGTCTGGACAGAAGCGTGACCTTTTCAACGTAATTGCCTATTACGTGACGTCATGAACGCGCATCACAGAACAGAGCAAGGCGAACTTTTGTGCTTATAAAACGTAAACTTTTTTATTTATTTTTGAAATGACCGATCGTTTCGCTAGATAAGAATCTATCACATTAATCGTCTGGTATCGTTTAAAGCCATTTGAAGCTGCACTGAAACGGTCATTTGGATCTTGAACTGTTTGGGGTCAGTTGAAGTCCATTATATGGAGAAAAATCCTGGAATGTTTTCATCAAAAACCTTAATTTCTTTTCGACTGAAGAAAGAAAGACATGGACATCTTGGATGACATGGGGGTGAGTCACTTATCAGCAAAAGTTTTTTTAAAAGTGAACTAATCCTTTTTTTAAAAGTGAACTAATCCCTCACAGCCTCGCTTTTATTCCTGACCGTTAAAATGGCGCTGATGTCAATGAGGTGTGAATATCCATACAGCTTCTCGAACAAGAAACAATGTAGGGACGTTGGGTTCTGATGTCAACCCAAATTTAATTTCCAACCAGAATCCAACATCTGTCCGACGACGGATGTTGACGTCAGTCTGACGATGGGTTCTGACGTCAACCCATCTTTCGGCACTGACACCTGTAACCGCTAAGAATGAATAAATAATGTGTTTCATGAGATAATTTACACTCAGTTTTTATTATTATTATTTTACTATACTCAAAAGTAATTCATATTAATAAACGTATCTGACAACAGAAGGTTACATCAATGTTAGCTCAAGTAGAAAAAATTCGTACAAATTCAGGTTACCATTTTTTGCAATGTACCTAACAACTGATAAATTATAACTTGTGAACACCTAAATGTTATGAAGTATGCAACATTAAACAGTATTTTTTACAGTATTCTTTGGTAAATATAATTTTTTGTAAAAAAATCTAAATGTCTTTACTGTCACTTTTGATCAGTATAATGCACCATAGCTGAATCAAAGTATTTTTTATTTCTTTAACAAAACATCTGACCCTAAACTTAATAATATTTAAAGACATTGTTGCTAACATATCAGTCTATTACATGGAAGGGCTGTAGTAAAATGATAATTATCAAAAAAAAAATTATAACCTTCGTATAACAAAAGTTTTTCTAGTGACCACGCTTTTCAATTCCTCTCAAGGTCTCACTTTGAGAATATTTATGATTCTATAAGACCAGGAATGATGGAGAAGGAAAGTAGGACAAAGAGAGATGAAACAGTGGAAGATTAAACCGAATGTGATTTTCAAGATCAGTTTCCCCTTTTTCTCCCCAAATCTTTCTCCCTTCTTCCCATTCATCTGTCCTTTATAGAGAAGCTCAGAGATTTGGGTGGAGAGAAAGAGAGCTGACTTGTGAGTCTCAAATCAATCAGGTCTTTTTTCCCTCTCCTCTCAATCGCTACAATTTGCCGACATCACTGGGTAAGCTCTCTCTCACTCTCTCTCTCTCTCTCTCTCTCTCTCTCTCTCTCTCTCTCTCTTCCACATTTATTCTGTCCACTGCTTGCATCAAGTCAGCTCTTGCTTTCCTCTCCTCTCCTTCACTCCACCAGGATATTTCCTCCTCCTCTCTCCATATCCGAACATATTCCTGTTTTCTGCCCTGCTTTTCCTTCATATTTCCTGGAATGTGGCACTCTTTGGCTTTCACTCTATGTGGGATCTCCGCTTTGATTCAGGGTAGGTTCCTCACTATGTTCACATGTACATAAATCTGTGTGTCTATGAAACATTTATTCAGGAAAGAGATGTAGACTTTGAACGCAGGTGCACATTTAAGAGAAAGCAGCTTACGATCTTGTTTTGTGTTTGGGTCTGGCTCATGTGTGCTCTGTAAATCGGTTTGCCTTTAGGCTGCCTCGTGCCCCCAGATGTTTCTAGGTTTTTTTGATTTTTGATTTTAACCACTGTTGCAGTCAAGAGAGAGAGAAAGAGGGGGAATCATATTCAACCAGAGGGAACAAGAAGGAGAATGAGACAAAATTGCTTTGCCATGAAGAATTAGAAGCTGCAATCATAAATTGCACCTTCTCTCCCCCCTCCCGTCTTCTCTCTCTCTCTCTCTCTCTCTCTCTCTCTCATTCATTCCTCTAAATCCATGAGTACATGAGACTGCATGGAGGTGACGGAAGCACAGAATGCATTTGTAGATTCAGTTCTCCAGCTTTTTTTATGGACATGTTGCTGCAGTGGAGTAAAGACTAAAGAGGGAGTGTGTGTGTGTGTGTGTGTGTTGCCATGGAAAGCCTCTGTCTATTTTAGCTTTCATTCTTTCCCTCTCTATTCACATGTCTGTCATAAAGCAGAACTTTTATTTGGGCTGTCAATCTCACACCAGGTCATTTGGATTCATTTCACGTACATTCTCTTAATATGTAATTCTCTTCATAATTTTTTTAAATGTCACATCACAGAATAATCATGGATCTTCATGTTTTCACAGTTGCTGAAGATGAACTGTTTTGATAGAAATTACGTTTCTGGGTATCGGATTCTGAGCTGACAAAAAAAAAAAAAATCAAAATTGACTGAAGCTTTAAACCTTCACTTATCAGAAAGGTAACTGATATTTATTTTAGTAATGTTGCTTCTATTTAAACGCACTGTAGACAAGTAAAATAAATCAAACTAAACTAAAGTCTTTGCATTTGAAAATGTTTGACCACTATAAAAAGGTTTTTTCAAGACGGATACTTTTATGTTTTACGGAAAAGTTATGCAGTATCAACCTGATATCTCAATGCTATTTTATTAAATGATATTCAATTAAATGTTATTTAAAAAAATAATCAGTATCATAAAGTCTGTCAGATCTCAAACAGAACATTTGCTTCATGTATCTGCCTATTTGCAGTGTTAAAAATTTTTTTTAACAGATATTTATTTTATTCGTTCTGCTTCATACAAACTACAAATCAATGCACGTCATGTGATCAGTTTGTGCCTGTGAGTGAGTGATTATCTATAGTTTATATTATATTATATTATATATTATTATATAATCTATAGATCAAAAAGACTTGAAAGAAATTCGAAAGCAATAAATACCTCAACGTTCCAGTGTTGATTTTTCTGGTTTTTGATTAAGAAAAGCATGTAATATAATTCCCAGAGAAAAGGTCATAGATATAGCAGAGTCATTGACATGGTGAAGGAACATTTTAACTATTCAATTTAATTATCCTTGAATATAAATAATTTCTTGGGTCTAGTTACTCTTCTTGATTGAGGGTCAAGTTATTGGTGAACACGTGGCCCTTACTGAATGTACACATTTGATGTTTTGATTGAAGAGTAGAGGTTCAAATGTGTAGATGTGTATAGAATCAAATGTGTAGATGTATAGGTGTATAGTTTCAAATGTGTAGATGTATAGGTGTATAGATTCAGATGTGTAGATGCACAGGTGTATAGTTTCAAATGTGTAGATGTATAGGTGTATAGATTCAGATGTGTAGATGCACAGGTGTATCGTTTCAAATGTGTAGATGTATAGGTGTATAGATGCAGATGTGTAGATGGGAGGCACATTTTTGTTTAATTCTGTCAATCACTGTAAGGGTATCCGGCTGCTTACCTCACTCCTGTAAACAATGCTTATGGCATCCCTCCACCTTTATTGCTATTTATTTCTAAACCCTATAATTATGCAGCCGAGGGGGTATTCGGGTTGTGTCGAGTCTCGTGCCCTGTAGATGCTTTAGTGAAAACCTGTCATACTCTTGATACTTTTGCTTAACAACACAGAATCGCCCTGAAGGATTATTCATGTCAGCAATGCTACAAGCACTATATTATGCGTTCATTGCTGCTAGTGGTCATAGTCAGTTGAGAATGCCAGTGGGAATCTGTTAATATTAAATCTGTTGTTATTGCTGGGGGCTGGCACTGCTTTTCAAGTGTGAATGAGAGTAATAAATTAAAGAGCGGGTCCTTTCTTGCTTTTAACCTTAAGATAAATGTATTCTCTTTCATTCAGTCATACCTTATCCACACATGCCATGCACATACAGACTCTTCACACGGCTTTTTACCTCTTTCTGGGGCTATATTAGGCAGAAATAATTGAGATTTTTCTATCCATCCATCCATCCATCCATCCATCCATCCATCCATCCATCCATCCATCCATCCATCCATCCATCTAGCTATCTATATCTATGTCTGTCATCTATCTGTCTGTCTGTCATTTCTATTTATCTATCCATCTGTCTGTCGGATAGATATGTATACATACAGATATATATAGATACATCTGTCATCATACTAACTGTCTCTCTGCATGTGTCTTGGCTCAGTAAACTGATGTCTTGATTTGAAGTGTCTGTTCTGGGTTGTAGAGTATTCATGTCTTTCTGTCAGTGTCAGTGCAAGGTCCATACCAGCGGACCCTGTTGAAAAACCTCCTGAAGGATTATAACCCCATGGAGAGGCCTATCGCCAACGACTCTCAAGCTCTCACTGTCTCTCTGTCTATGAGCTTGATACAGATCATGGATGTGGTAAGTCACACTTTTTCTTCTCATTTTTTTTTTAATTGTCTTCCTGGTTGTTATGAAGTATGGCTATCTGGTATGAAAGCCAAGGTGTATTTGATCTAATTCCTCTAGTCTTGTATAAATCCGTATGCAATGCACTTCTCAAATGCTATGCAGCTTTCTGAACCTGTCTGAAATTAAATTTTTATGCGGTTCGGGATGGTTCATGAAAATCTTTATCCATTTGTTTCACCTTGGTTTCCTTTTTCTTGTCATCACCAACATATTGATGTTCTTTGTCTGAAATATGTGTTGAATGTGGCTAGAGCTGGAAATAGTGGTCTATTTTCACCTTTGACTGACTAACTTTGCCACCAGTTTGATTTTACACCCTAAGTGGTGTTTACAGTTGTCATTTTGTGACATTCATCATTAAGCTCACAATGTTAAACTCACTCTAAACATTTGTGCTCATACAGGATGAGAAAAATCAAGTACTGACCTCCAATATCTGGCTTAACATGGTAAGCCACGTCTTAGGAAACATTTGTATTTACATAACTAAATGACCTAGTGTTATATCAATATATTTATCAATGGCATCAGTTGGTCTAGGGTCAATATGCTAAGTTGATTGCATTTGTGGCATGGTGTTATTATAAACCAAAAAATGTTTTTTCCCAAATTTTGACAAAATTCCATTTGTCCTCCCCTTTCTTTAAATAAGCAAAAATCTGGGTAACAGATAATCTCTGTAAGGCACTTACAAAGGAAGTGAATGGGACCAATAATCGCATCACAAAACGAATCCCTTACTATCCTTTTCTATTACAACTTTGTTACTGTAACAGGACAACATTAATGTGAAAAAATCTGTAAAAATCAAGCGTAGCTTCAGTTCTGGCAGGTCACGTTAGTCAAGCTCGCATCAGCTGACTCTCAGCTAATCTACCTATAGGAACAGGACGCCTATCACCGTGTACATATATAAGCTCCTTCAGTATTATCAGCAGCTATCGTGTTTCTCAGGAGCTAATTTCCCTCCTCCATCCCCAGCTCCTCCCGTCAGTCAGGATTTGGCATTCTGATTCCCCTTGAATCAGACTCAAATTCTCGAACTATTTTGTACATTAAAATTAATTAATGATATCTGCAATACATTTATGTTGGTTCTGTTCTGTTTACCCTAAGTGGGGTTATTGCTGCTCTCCCTGCTCTTATCCATGCTAGGCTGTTCTCGCCCAGAACAGAACCATAGCCTATCCAAACTGTATCCTAATTATCAATCGTATTTGAGAATAGTGGTCCTGACAGAAATGATTTAAGCAGCTTTAAATTTCAAATAACACACACATTTTAACAGATTTTATAAAAGTACTAAACATTTTACATTTCTGCTTTAATATCCTCCAAAAATGGGTCTCATTCACTTCCATTGTAAGTGAGTCACTGTAAGCTTGATTTTTTTTTTATAAAGACCACAAGTCTAAATTATTTTTTTGTGGTAATCCACATTACGCCACAATTAAATCTGGCCTTTTAAAGCGTACTAATTTAGAACATGTACGTGTGTTGAAACGGTTCTTTCTCTATATATTTTTTAGCACTGGTATGATCATTACCTTCAGTGGAACCAATCTGAATATCCAGGTGTCAAAAACCTTCGCTTTACCACAGACCAAGTCTGGACGCCGGACATCCTGCTGTATAACAGGTATATAAGCATTTATATTTATGAAACCAGACTTTTGTTTCAGTGTTATTGCATTATTATTATTGCCCTGTTAGGTTTTGCTTTTCCTCTAGAGATCTTTTACAGGATATACATTATTTTCATCTTTGTCTTGTATCTGAATACTTCTCATTTGTAAATCGGTTTGGGGAAAAACGTTTTTGGCTAAATTAAAACAAGTATATGGTACGTCCCTCAACAAGATATGAAGCAAATAGATCTGAAACCCAGTATTTTCAGTGATCATGCAGGCAGACACTTAAAAATAAAATCCTTTTGTGAAATGATATACATTCAACTGCAGCATCAATAATGGCAATCCGTATGTGCATGGGTAAAGGGACCTTGGGAATCAGAATCAGCAGACGTAGGTTTTGTGCGTGTGATTGAGAATTGCGGTATTGGAGCCATAATTCAAACTGTGGGGCTAAACAGAAGAGCAACTACAGATCAATGAACTGAAAATTTGGTCCTTGGGCAAAAGCAGATCGTTTAGTCGAAGAGCTGGTGTCCAAACAGCCTATTATCATCCTTCGCTGTAGACTTTCTGTTTTTTTAACTCAGAGAGGATTCACATGGGAGCTTGCTGCTTAGTTGTACATTAAATGTAATCATGGCCTCAAGCTAATTTTTGAAAGGCACATTATTCAATCATGCCTAGTTATAACCTTATGAACCGCAGGAATCTTTTCCCCCATTTGCTTTTCACTTTGAGTTTATCAAAGCCCTAAATCTGATGACTAAATTTGCATCAAGATTTCGTCCTTACTGTATCTGACTGTTAATTGTGTCCTTGTCTTTGTCTGTGGTTATTGAATGTGAACATTGATGTTTAGTGCTGGCTTTCCTGATCCCTGCTTCCCCTCCTCATCCTCTCCCAATAATTTCCTCTCCTTTCCATACTGTTTGTATCAATGTAACATAAAAATGCAAAATATTAAACCTAAATGTCTAAACTATTCATCTTCTCTTCATTTGCAGTGCAGATGACAAGTTTGACTCCACCTTCAAGTCGAATATTGTAGTGAACTCCAGTGGCTACTGCAACTGGTTGCCTCCAGGTCAGTGTGAACCCTTATGCTTAAGGTTTATGTCGCATTTAATGATAAAAGCAATAGTAAGCTGCGGTTCATAACACAAAAACACCAGTGGCATTCAAAATAAAGCGTTAGGCTATAAAATGATTTTTGCATGGAAATGAAGATAGAAAGGAAGTAGGAAAAGGTCATCTTGTTTATGGGAAGTGCAACAGTTAAAGCACACATGAATATTGTCGGTTGAAGTGCAGTTATACAGACGAAAAGACATATTTTTTGAAGCCGTTTAAGTATTAAAGAGTTCTCTGCATACCGAGTATGGAAATCAAAGAAACCTCTTTCATATTCCATTGTAAATGATGGTTCATGGGTCATCAATTTATAGATTTGCACATCAGAAACAGGGACGTTTATGGTGCAAAAGGAAATAAGGGAGTTTATGAATTATGTTACAGCTACTTTATTTCCTCTGAGGGCAGTAGTGCTTATATGCATTGCAAATGCATATTCCATTTATTTTTGGAAAACTGAATGAGAACGAAAATCTCCCTTTGATGAAAATATATGCATTGTATGTATAAATACAGGCTGAAGCAATGACATGGTTTCGCAGTCACAAGATTCTTCAACTCGTGTCTGTGAAGAAAAACATCTCTTTTTTTCTCTCTTGCACGCACATGCAGAATCATACACAACTCGCTCAGCAATGAAGCTGGAGTCTTTAAATAACCCTCAGAGTCACTGCAGATGCAAACAAACAAACACATTCGCTATCACAAGCAGATCGTGCCCCAATGGCTCGTATTTGCTGCTCATGCTGATTTCATCGCAATTTAGTGCTGCTTTTCTCTTCCTTGCATTAAAGCAATCCAGTCCCTCAGTAGCAAACAGAAATCAAATGCCTTTTTGAAGTCAAGTTAGACAGAGAGATGAGGAGAGGAAATGAGTAGGGGAGAAAAGACAGACATAAATAGAGAGAAAGTCTCACATCTTGTTTTCAGAAACATGTTTATTCACTGTTGGCTAGTGGGTGTGAACAGATTTTGGTAATCCAGTGATCTGGGCCGATGCCAAAGAACACACACGGAGACAAAGTCTGATGCAAGATAAAGCTTTGTTTATTTGCTGCAACTGTTTGTCCAGGCGACTGTGTCAGTCAGTGATGTTATACACTTGGATGCTGGTGAGAACACTCTTACAATGAAAGGTGTTACAGCATCTGCAAATCTACCACATATGTATACATTTAAATATAGTGAACTCACTATATGTTTTAGAAACCAGTTTGAGATGATTTGAGCTGTCACATAGCGTGTTATCCTGCTGAAAGTAGCCACCAGAAGATGGATACACTGTGGTCATAAAGGGATGGACACGGTCAGCAATAATACTCAGGCTGGCTGCGCCATTTAAATGATGCTCAATTGGTACTAAGGGGTCTAAAGTGTGCCAAGAAAATATCCCCAATACCATTACACCACCACCAGCCTAAAGCGTTGATAAAAGGCAGGATGGATGGATCCATGCTTTCATGTTGTTTACGTGTACAGCAGAAATCAAAACCAGGCAAGGTTTTTCCAATCTTCTATTAATTTTGGTGAGCCCGTGTGAATTGTAGCCTCAGTTACTTGCTCTTAGCTGACAGGAGAGACACCGGTGTGTTCTTCTACTGCTGTAGCACATCTGCTTCAAGGTTCGACGTGTTGTACGTTCAGAAATGCTCTTCGACAAACCTCGGTTGTAACGACTGGTTATTGAGTTTCTGTTGCCTTTCTATCAGCTCGAACCAGTCTGGCCATTCTCCTCTGACCTCAGGCACCAACAAGGCATTTTCACCCACAGAACTACTGCACACATATTTTCAGTTTTTCGGACCATTCTTCATAAACCCTAAAGAAAATCCCAGTAGATCAGCAGTTTCTGAAATACTCAGTCCAGCCTGTCTGGCACTAGCAACCATGTCACGTCCAAAGACACTTAAATCACCTTCCTTCCCCATTCTGATGCTGGGTTAAACTTCAGCAGATCGTCTTGACAATTTCTACATGCCTAAATGCATAGAGTTGCTGTCATGTGATTGGCTGATTAGATATTTGCATTAACAAGCAGTTGAACAGGTGAATGTATGGTTGAGTGTATGTATGCGTGCATATATATATATACAAACAGGAATATTTTCTCATATTTAGTTTTCACTGAGTTAATCATAGCCATGCATAAATCACAATTTATTTTGTCGAGGTGTGGCTGGAAACACTTTAGAATACTGGTCCTTCATTAAAACTACACAGTAACAAATGAGTAACGCAATATTAACACTCTAATAACTAACAAGTAACTCTTGGGCCGTATTCACAAAACATCTTAAGGCCAAAAGTACCTCCTAACTTGCCAATTTAGGAGAAACTCTTTAAAATAAAGGGCTTGTCAAGAGTCCAAAATTTTTGCTCTGAGAGTATTCCATAAAACATTTTAGCGCTAAAATTAGCTCCTAAATCTGTGAAATGTTAGTAGTCAAGAGGACTCCTAAGTCACTAAGACAAAATCACAAACAATCCTAATGGCTGTTGCTGGCAATCCACATCAGCAATCCGCCCAAAGACACTGTACACAATTAAGGCAATAGCAATAGAGCATTGGGTGCTGAGCCTGAGCCCTACTCACATAATATCCTCTCGCTTCTAAATATGACCTTAGCCATTTTAGGACTATCCCAGAAAGCCCAGCCCAGTTTTCAAGCCTGTCAAGAAATATGTTGTGTAACACTTGAGTCATTACTAGTAAGTTACCATGATCTTCACTTAAGAATACTGATCCAATAATTAGTAGTTCCTTTAGAAGGATTTAGCAATACCATGATACTATTTGGTAATACTTACTAGTGGGTTATCATGACCATAACATTAGATTTAATTATACATTATGCATTATTCACATTAATTATGAAACCTCTATATAGTAGTCCTCTGGGAGGTATGAAAAAATAGTAGTTATTGATAAGCTAATAGTGAAGTACCACTTTAGATCTAGCACTATTACTTATTAATTCATTAATCAGAGTTTCCAACCCGATCTCACGACCAATTCGTACGAATTTGTACGAGTGGCTAATTCGTAACAATTCATACGACCTCACTCGTACAAATTTGTAGGATTTTTGCTAAATCGTACATATTTTACGAATTCCAAATTCGTATGAATTCATACGAATGACCTACCCCTGACCCCGCCCCTAAACCTACCCATCACGTGGGTTTAGACAAATCGTACGAATCCGTACGAGTGAGGTCGTATGAATTCGTACGAATCAGCCACCTTTTAATCACTCGTACAAATTCGTACGAATTGGTCGTGAGATAGCGTTGGAGTTTCCTGTTAGTTAATATACTAGAGTGTTAATATTGTGTTACTCATTTGTTCCTAGTTATTCTTTAATGATGGAGCAGTATTCTAAAGTGTTACCGTGTGGCTAAGTGGCTGTGGAATTTGAACGTTGATGTTTGGTGCTCGTGATTCAAATTGCAGCAAAAAATATATGTATTTTTTCGTAATTGTCATGCAGATAATGAAAAACAAAACAAAAAATCTCTGCATTTTTGTCAACTTTTTAGAAATCATTAAAAATTATTTTCTTTTTTTTCTTTTTTATTTGAGCTGAAATGTGAACTGAACATGTTCTTGAAAGGTTTCATGATTTTTGAATGATATGAACACAGCTGCTATAAGTGTGCAGTGGATTAGAGACTCAATTAGAATGATCTGCAATGAGTGTTGACAGCAACGTTATTTTCTGAGAAGATCACTCTAGTCTAATATTGACTCATGCACATTTTGCTGGAATTCCTGTTGATACTGACAGGATATGCCCTGTAGGGCTGGTGACTCATATGTTTCTGACAGATTTAAAGCGAACTACCATGCCTGGATGTGTGTATTAAACAGAGTTGGGGTGTGTTTTTGGTGCATTTTGTTTATGTTTGCCATACAAAGAAGGGTTTGATCATGGTTTGGTTCTGTATCTTTGTTAATCTCAGAGAAATGAAAATGGGTAGTTGAGATTAAAATGAAAATTTCACACACACACACACACACACACACACACACACACACACACACACACACACACACACACACACACACACACACACACACACACAGCCACACACACACATATTCACAAATGATTTTTTTTAATGTAGAATTACCTCATGAATGACTATTACATATCAAATATTACATATCAGCCCAGCTCATAACAGGTTTTTAGCATGCACCGACTGCTTCACTCAGAGGTTTCTGCTCTTCCCTGCGTCATCTCATTTAATATTTTTCACCGTCTTTACTGCTTGCCCCATGCCTCTCATCTGAAGAATCCATTTAGCGGGAGTGGGTTTGCTAGCTCGCTAGCCGTTGTTATTGATTAGCTTTTAGGATTAGTCACCTGGTTCCCTGGAGTAGAAGTCGTCGACATGGAAAAGAAAGGCAACAAAAATCCAGCGGAGATCTAATGTGCTTAGACTGAGCTGTGTTTAAGTCCTGTATCGATTTAGATTTAGACTGATTTGAAAAATGACCATTGTGCTCTTGAGTGTACTGTAAACTGCCCTGGATAAGATTTCTCTAAATGTCAAGGTACCAGAGGGTCCAGTTAGCAAATTCAAATGGGTCAGTCTAAGTGCTGAGTAATTCTAAGTGGAACGATATTTGTGGATGTGAAACCTTTGGAAATGCAATATTGGCTAATTTTTTTTAAATGTGAGTCACACACTGGCCACATCCACTTCGTTTCACTGTCAGTCATAAAGGGTCTACAACACAGTTTTTTTTTTCTTTTTTTTTTTCAGAAGAAGAAATAATCTTCTTGCATATGTATTAGGACTGGCATTGGATCCTAGCCACATGGAAGACCCCCAGGTCCATAAGTAGGCCTAAATGTAATTAGTGATGCTTTATAAGGCAAATTGCTCATATATAGGGTTAGGGATTTAAATAGAAATGCTAGATATTAAACTTTGGCATATAAATCGAGACTTTATGCAGTTTGTTGAGAAGAGTTGTGCTTTTACTTTTCGAAGCAATGTTTTTTAACCAAGCTGACAACATTTTTTTATAGCCAGGGATGAGAGTATCATTGCAAATGGGTTGACATGAAATACTGACATTTCTTTCTTGTCATATGAAACATATACATATTTTGTTGGCTCATCTTCTCCCCATATCAAGCAGAAACTATTTGCTCTCGTCCTTTCTTTGGTAGGAAGTGATGAAGTTTGTGGCTTAAGATTGTGGTATGATCAGGCCAGGCATTTTCATAGTAGTTTATTTTTTTGGAAGCCCAAACTGGGAATTGAGCTGCTGGGACGATTTTCAGAAGACTTTCTGGTCTCCATCTGTACCAGAGATTAAAGGGAAACTTGTGTCTAATATCAGAGGCCCAGTACAGAGGTGAATTATTTAGGAACTTTCTGAAGCAGTGTAGATCAGTTTGAAGAGATCTGTGGATGGGGTCAGTACAGCGGAACATAATGTATGACCTGAAAAATGTCACTTTCTTTTGGGAGATCAATATTTCTCTTTTCTGTATGTCCCTTAACTGTTTTCTTTCTTTCTCTCAGCTCTGGAATCTATTTTTCAAACGCAATGAATTTATCAAAGTAAGGGGAAGAACAGTTTTTTACATTTGAAATGCACTTGTCTTTTGAATTACTTATGCAATGCTGAGGTGTTTTCTAAGGCAAGCAAGCATCACTATTACTGTTGTTCTTTTGAACAAACCAAGCCTAAGTATTAAACTTCTGTTTACCCTCAATTTGTGCTACAGGCAATGATACCAACTAGTACACGAGTGATATGTGCTAATCAATTAGTTATGATTGAAATCAGGATGAGCTCTTTTTAGGGCCATTAATCAACCACTTAGCAATCACTCTAAACACCTTCGCAATTGAAAAGTGTGCGTGCTGCAGCTTGCAGTTGTTCTTCAATAATCTCATTGAAGCACAAGTCTTGTTCACTTACACATCTGTGGTGATTCTTTCCTTTTGTGATTCCGTTTTTTAATATGTTTGCTGCCTGAGAATCACTGTAAAAGTTTGATGGCTTGCTGTTCTGTGAAAATTTACAGGATTGTTCAATCAGTGTTCAGAGGCAATATAAGCCCTATTGAGCTTCCCTCTTCCGACTTCTGTTCCATCTCAAGTGTGATTTCTTCAATAAATATCTAAGTGTATGATTAGGAAGCTCTTTGAGGTGGTGGCTTCGACTGCTGTGCGGTATAAAACAAATTACACTCATTATCTCATCCATGTCTGTCATAATTCTCATTTTCAGGGTTCAAATGGCTTATTTGCAAGCTGTTTGAAACAATAATGAGTTTATCTGCCTATATTGCAGTATTTAAACTTGAGCGAGTCTATTTAGTTAGTGATATGATTCATCTAGCTGGTGTCTTTGTGTGTGAGTGAACGTGTGTGTGTGTAATAATAATGAGAGTGTCAGCCTGGGTATTCGTACTGTGCATAAAGGTCTTTATGTAATGGAGTTTCTTATGGCTCCGCCGTTTCTGAATGTGTATCTTTTAACTGTCTGGTTTTACTCCAGTGAAAAGGTCAATTGGATTTAATTTGAAGTTGGCTGCTGCAATACGGCGCTGATGAAGAAACAGTGTGGCATTTTGAAACCGTACATTCTTCAGGCAGTTTCGATGCTGACTGTGGATCAGAATGAAAAGCATAAATATTTTTTTCTCCTATTTCTTCACTTCATTACAGGTATCTTCATGAGCACCTGCAACGTGGATGTACGCTGGTTTCCGTTTGACATCCAGAAGTGCGAGCTCAAATTTGGCTCGTGGACGTTTGACGGATGGCTGCTGGACCTCCAGATGAATGAGGCTGATATCTCTGGCTACATGCCCAACGGAGAATGGGACCTTGTGGGTGAGTGAGTTCAGACAAGATCTCCTGTAAACTTCTCACGATGAAGCAAACATAACACCCACAGGCAGATATGCGCTTTGCGTTGCTGTATAATTGATAATGACTCAGGCAGTGAGAGGTCAGTTTGACAGCTGCATGTTTAAATGGTTAAAATGCATTCTGCATATTTTAAAAAAAGTAAAAATGTTTTAAGTAGAGCTCACAGGCCTGAGAATAACTCTATTTAACCTCCTATATAGAACAGAAATCTACTTTAGAATTTAAAAATAAAATGTCCAGCCCTTCTTGTTAAATTCATGTCCATTCATATTCATTTATAGTCCATTCGATGAGCCTGTTAGTATTCAAATGAATGTAATTAAATTGCGTGGATAAGAGGAAGCGGACTGGAAAAACATCTTGCACTGCACAATTCTGTCTCTCACTGACCCTCTTCTGATTTGCTTCATTGCGTAATTCACTATTTTACTTCTGTCTTGCTGTTCGCGTCTGCAATATCATGCCAGTCACACTCTTGAACTCTTGAACATTTTTAATTGTGCACGTACGTAAATACTCGATACTAAAAAGACAGAAACAATTTGCATAGTTTATTACAACCCGTTTTGAATTAAACCTAGCTCATGGTAGTAATTAAAACTGGAGGTCAGAGTTGTTTATATATGACCGTTAGCTTGTCCAAACTGGTTTAGGTAGTTAACTTGCTGGATTACAGCCATTATAGCTGAGCTCAACCTGAGGCTTGTTGCAAAAACTGCTTAGACTAGTCTCTCATCTCTCTCAAGACTCATGATTGTTTAGTTTGAATCCAAAAAGTAAGGCTGTTTGCCCTTGGTGATCTGCTAGTTGGCCAGACTAGTTTTTAAGTCACAGTCTGGAAATAGTTGTTGTGTTTATGGAACCGGCCCCTGGTTAAAGCAGGTAGTTCACCTTGGCTATAGCTGTTCGAGTTGGTTAACCATGCTTACTTTAAATGAATAGTTCACCCAAAAATGAAACTTTTGTCATTTAGTCACCATCATGTTGTTCACCACCTGAGTTTTTTTTTTTCAGTTCTGTGCATTACCCTTGCTGGTTGTTTTTATGTTATGAAATGGACTACATAAATGACAAAAAGCCTCATTGGTTCTTCCTTCTCTCTTGACCAAACAATAGATGTCAAACCTAATACATCACATCTAATAGCAACATATTTCAGTCTGTTTCTCACACAGCTTTTCCTTTAGTTGTTTCCCCCCTTAGTTTTGGTTTCCTCCTTTCCCTTTACGTTCTTGAGAGGCTATAGAGGACGGTATACAAAAGTTTTGAGGAGCTCTCTAATGATGTTCATATAAAAGCATGATGCTCAGTCTCAGAGAAGAACTTGCCTCTGGCTGGCATCTGCTGATTAGAATGTTTTTTTCCCCCTAGTAGATCAAAGGTGGAAGAGCAGTATAGGCCGCTCTTGAGGACATCTCTTTGAACATGTTTTTTTTTTTATATACCTTCATCATTATATATTAATTTTTCTCCTCACATGCTGTGTCTAATCAGGTGTCCCTGGCTCAAGAAGCGAGCTGTACTATGACTGCTGCAAGGAACCCTATCCAGATGTGACATTCGTGGTGACCATGCGTAGGCGGACGCTCTACTACGCCTTGAACCTTCTCGTTCCCTGTGTCCTCCTTTCATCCATGACCTTGCTTATCTTCCTACTGCCTGCCGACTCTGGAGAGAAGATCTCACTAGGTATTATGAAAGAAAGAGATTATCTACATATTTTATAAACAAACATGATTGATTTGGAAGAAGAATGGTGTATAGGTTTGCATATCTGGCATATTTCAATGCAACGGAAAAACAATATTACACAGCCTTGCCAAGGTCTAGTCACAGAACAGAGAGCTGGGACATGCAACAGAAAATGTGTGGGTGCTCATTTCAAAGACATCTCCTGATCGTGTCATGTCAAATTAACTCTTGGTTTACATCAGGGGCTTTTATCCATGTTTTTTTTCACCCACTCTCTGTCAAGAGAACTTTACCATCAAAAAGCATACAGTTCAAAGAAGAAAAAACTGTCATCAGTGATGGTATGGAAGGAACTTTAGATGACTGTCAGGAAATGTAAAGAGGCGTGAACTGAAGGGTATTCACAATATACTTAAGTGGAGAAGCAAAAGACAGAAGCTTAGAGCAACCAAAGAGAAAGGAAATGAGGCAGTTTTCTCACTTCAAGAATGCGTATCACTGCAAGCACGATGAAGGGAAGTGCTTTGCTGTACACTCATATGGCCAATTAATCTATTGATGTAATTAAAGCAGGGGTGAGTCAATGTGTGTAAGAGAGAAAGAGAAAGAATGCATTGCACTTTCCAGGAACCAGGCCTGCAATATTGAAACATCTTTGATTGACAAATCATCAGAACATTTAGGATAGACCTAAAAAAAAAAAATCATACATAATTTTTTAATATATGCTTTATGTTTAAGAAGCATATATTAAAAGGGATAGTCCACTCAAACATGACAATTCTGTAATCATTATTAATAACCATTACTCACCCTCATGTCCTTCCAAATCTGACTTTCTTCTGTGGAACATCATTATATGGACAAAAAATGCAATGGAAGTCAATGGGAACCAAAACCGTTTGGTTACCAACATTCTTTAATATATCGAGAAAGTCCTCTACCTCAAATTGAAAGGGAGTGTTAGTGATACTTCTTTTAAAAAACGCAATGTTAGTTTAATTAATTATAATTACTGTTTTGCTTTTATACACCAGGTCAATAAACAAGAAGTTAACTTTGAGTAACTTACATTTTTGAAACGACATTGGCAGTTATTTTTTTCTATTCTTGCTCTGCCAATGGAAACATTTCCAAACAATAATCAATGAATCTGTGTTTTTGAACAAATCGGATGAGTGAATGATTCAATGACTCACTCATCCTCACCACTAATGCACAGGCAGTTAGTGAGTGATACAAACATTAAAGCTCCAATAATTGCAGTTAATTAATCAGCATATCATGGAATTAATTCGTTTGAAATTTTAATGGTAGCCCTGATTTAAAGCCAAGAGTGTTTTTGTTGTTGTTGTTGTTGATGAATTCAGTTAGTCTCATTGGTGACAATTTTATTGAGGTTTCATTATGCCACGGTAGCACTTATAAATCTGAGCAAAAACATATGTAAGAGGAAGGAGGTTTAGTGAGAGAGCGGAAGCAGATTTAAACAGCAGATAGAGATGAATGGATTGTGTGTGTGGTGAGAGAAGAGGAGAGATGGATAGCAGCTGGAGAGGGAGGGAGATGACTTGAACTGAACTAAAGAGCGATTGAGGAAGAGAAATGGCCTGATGTAATTCAATTTATGTATCACTCCATCAAACCCTGCACTGCCGTCTAATCAGATCCAATCAAATTCTGTCAAGATGAGTTACATCCAATAAGAAGCTGTGTTTGGGCATCTTATGAAGTGCCAATGTCGTACATAACTAGAGAGGCTGTATAACTATGCATTTATTTTAGTGGTCAGCTGATATTGATTTTTCAGTGGCAGATGCTGATATCTAGACTGCAGGGTTGGAGATTTAATGCCTACTATATATATAATGTATATATACAAATGTAAATATATACTATACTGCCATTAAAAGATTCAGAAACACTATTTTTATGTTTCTGATTATCTAATGTTGTAGACATATTTTATTGTAAATAATAGATACAGAAACTAGCTTAAATAAACATTAATTTAATACAGTTTAATGAACTCAAAGAAAATAAACTATAAATGTTTAAAAACTGCCAAATATTGACCAGTTCATCAGCTTGGACCTATATTAGTAGACAATTAATGTCTTAGCAGTTGTGTAGAATTCATTATATGCAATGACATGTATGTTTCATAAAGTCCATTTCTTTTTGTTTTATACATTCACAGGTATTACTGTGCTACTCTCATTAACAGTCTTCATGTTGTTGGTGGCAGAGATCATGCCAGCAACCTCAGACTCCATCCCGCTAATAGGTAAAGCATGCATGTCCATTATTTTGCATATTTTAACATATTTTTAATGCACATATTTTTCCTCTGTATTTTATACAGTATATTTTAGAACGTCTGCCCCACTTAGTTCATTTGCAAATAAAAACACCGGCTTTGAATATATTAGTATTTATGCGAGTCTTTGAACTTAATGATATGTAAAATTTAGTGCACAAGGATGTATAGTTTGTGTGTGCTCAGATCCACACACTGCACCACTGAATAATAAATTGATCACTATTCTGTATCATGGCCAAAAGCCCTAGTCTTGGCAACCGTATGCTCGGCTTCTAATAGTAATTTGCAACATGAATCGTAAAAGATTTTTAACTGGAAATGATGGGCAGGTCAGGAGAGAGAAGCAGGACAAACATAAAAATGAAACAGACCTAGACATAGACATGATCCTCCATGGAAAAACAAAAGCAATTCACCCCACATTCTCTTTTCCCATCCTCTGGTTTATAGGCCCTCAGAAGCCGCAAAGATGTAATCTTCAGAAATGCGTTTGCTGGAAGAGTGTTCACCCACCGCGCTTTGTCTCTCCTGTCTGCTTCCCCCTCTCCTTTATGATTGAGTTTTTATGGTTCACTCATCTGTTCCTCATTCTCCCTTTCTTCCCTGCGCCACTCTTTTATAATCAATGCCCCTTTTTGTTACATTTGCCCTGGTTTTTGCTAGTACGACTGGATGATAAAAAGTTATTCTGCTAAGAGAGTAATAAATGAAAGGTTTATGCATACCCTATTATCTTCCTTTCTCTCTTTGTCTCTCTCTCAGGGCAGTATTTTGCCAGTATAATGATCATTGTTGGAATGTCAGTTATTGCGACTGTGGTTGTGCTCCAATATCACCATCATGACCCCAATGGAGGGAACATGCCAAAATGGGTATGTCTACTCACACAAACACATACATACACTGCCTGAATTCACAAATGCTTTTTTTCCCCTTTAAGCAAGCAACAATGTCAGTTGCACTGAAAGCAGTAATTTACTTATTCAATGATAATAGAGATAAAACAGAAGGGGACTAAATGAGTAATTGGATGCAGATGGATATAGATCTGCAATCTGTCTGCGCTGATGAATGACCGTATTTGATCGTATTCTGCAAGCCAATTAGCAGCTCAGCTGATGTGCCCCGGTCCCGCTGATCGAACCCCATTCACTAACAAAGCCAAATGCAACAACAAGAGGAAGCTGACAGGTGTATTTACTCAATGAGACTAACATCAATTCTAGATTTTTACATGTTTCTGAAGAAAATGTGAGTGGTCTCAAGTGCCTATATCCGCCTACAGTTCAAAAGTTTGGGGTCGGTAGATTTTTTAAATGTTTTTGAAAGTCTCTCACGCTCACCAAGGCTGCATTTATTTGATTAAAAACAGTAATACAGTGAAATATTATTACAATATAAAATAACTGTTTTCTATTTTAATATATTTTAAAATGTACTCAAGTCCTTAAAGGAGAACTCCAGCGCAAAATGAACCTTTGGTCTAATTACACATTGTTACCTAGTCAACCGTTATCTGAGATTTGTTTTCATGATTATCGAATGTAAATAGTTTTATCTCTAAAAACAGTTTAGCCTATAACGCTAGTATAACGCTAGTAAATAGGGCATAGAGTAATGCCAAATAAAAATCGCTTGTTAATACCACTAACAAGGCTCAAAATAGCCCCACACTAACACGGTAGCATAATAAGGGTCCCTACCTTCAAACCGAAGCATTGAGAACTTTGTCAGTGTCCAGACAGTTTAATAAGAAGATATTTTATACATACAGTCAGCTTCGCGAATACAGGCAGAAGCCATCTTTGAAAAACAGTCTCTACCAGTCGATCTACGAACGCAGATCCAAGTGCGCTGGTGAGATGTGATTAAATTATTTTTATTTATTTATTTTCTCTGTTGCGTTCAGTGCTTCTCTTATGCGCTCAGTGCTTTCTTCCGGAAACAACGGACCATATGAGATTCTACACAATTCAGCGCACTTGGATCGGCGTTCGTAGATCGACTGGTAGAGACTGTTTTTCAAAGATGGCTTCTGCCTGTATTCGCGAAGCTGACTCTATGTAACATGATGCTTCAGATTATAAGATGCAAATTTGATCCTTAGGAAACATTTCTAATGTTGTATTGCTTAATATTTTTGTGGACACCATTATACTTTTTTTCAGGATTACAGGATGAACAGAAAGTTCAAAAGAGCAGCATTTTTTTTAAAAAGAAATATTTTGCAACATCTTTACTGTCACTTTCATGGCTCGTTTCCACCGAGCGGTACGGTACAGTACAGTACAGTACAGTACAGTATGCAATTAATTCCATTTCAATTGTCAGAAGTTGTGAATGGTACCAAAATACCCTTTTTGGACCCTTCTATTGGGTCACCTGCACAGTAATCTGGAACAAGAACAAGATCTGCTGTATGTCCTCCATTGTTGTTTACCTTGTCGGTTTTTTCTTCGCACGAGAATGATGTCGAGCGTTACTTTCCGGCATACACCACGCCTGTCAAGTTAGGGTACTGTTGCCATTGGAAACGCAAGCCGGATCAGGGTTTACTGTCCCGAATCGTACTGTACTGTACTGTAACTGTACTTTACTGCTCGGTGGGACTTTTTCCAGCAGCAGACAAAAACTGCATGCCTCATTGCTTAGAAGTAATAGCACATCCTTTGCCACACGAGTTAAGGACTAATACTGAAGATTAGAGGTTTATTTAAAACCTAACTCAAGGTATGAGCAATTATAATAGTGATGTGCTTTCCGTAGCATAACGTCCTAGGATCCTCTCCTGGGATCCGCTTTTAACAACATTCACACCCAATACTCGGCATGGGTAGTTATTGAAAACGTCCATCAGGACTTTCTCTGAACAACCTGGAAAAAGCAATGCTTATATAACAGCAATGGTTGTAATCTTATGATGTCAAGAACTAAAAGAGATACAGATACAGAAGAAGATGCTAAAAAGGAAGGCTAAGGTGGATACTTGTCAAACTTTCAAAGGGCTTCTAGACTTGTATTTATAGAAGAAAATAAAAGAGAAACTCAATCAAGACTGTCTAGACTGAGTGTGTTAGTAATACCTGTTCTTTCATTGCATATATTTTGCAAGGTTCTGCACTAGTGACACTAAATTTGTCTATGTAGCCAAACATGCATGTGATCTTTTAATGCGAAAAAAGGACCTAGTTGCTTAAACTGCAGTTTTTCTGCATATGATAGCAGTGGCAACCCCACTAGTCATACATTTGGCCATGCTTTATGCATCTCCTTGGCCAGGACTTGGCAGTACAACTGAATAATTCCAGCTTGTCACCTCTTTATCTCTCTCTGTGTCAATGTCCTTGCTGTCATATTTTGCTTTCCATCCAAACCTTCTCTTCTCTTGACTCAGCAGACGCTAACTAGTGCTCAGAATTTTTTTTGCATGAATTTGCTTTATTTTTTGCGCAGACTGTGCTGTATCCTTTTGTTTAGGCTGTACGTGTAGAGTTAAAAATGTCTTGACGCACTGCTGTGAAATGCATGCTTTCTCATACATGCATAAAATTGCCAGCTTACATTTTGCTGGAGAGGATTTTACTTTTAATATTCAAAGCTAATGTTGTTTACTGAGAAAGAAGGAAATGGGGGAAATCTGATTTGGTTTTAAAAGTTGGTACCATAGGGGAATAAGTAAGATTTACAGATTTACAGAAGAGATTTACAGTTAGGTCCATATATATTTGGACACAGGCACAATTTTCATACTTCTGGCTCTGTATGCCACCACAATAAAATTCAAATGAAACAATCAAGACAAATTTGAAGTGCGGACTTTCAGCTTTAATTCAAGGGGTTGAACGCAAATATCAAGTAAACATTTTAGGAACTGCAACCATTTTTATACACAGTCCCCCCATTTTCAGGGGCTCAAATTAATATAATCATAAATAAAATGTAAATTTTTTATATTTAGCTGAGAATCCTTTGCAGGCAATGACTGCCTGAATTCTGGAACCCATGGACATCACCAAAGACTGGGTTTCCTGCTTTGAGATGCTTTGCCAGGCCTTAACTGCAAGCTGTCTTCAGTTGTTTGTTCGTGGGTCTTTCTGCCTTTAATTTTGCCTTCATCAAGTGAAATGCATGCTCGATTGAGTTGAGATCAGGTGATTGACTTGGCCATTGTAGAATATTCCACTTCTTTTCCTTAAAAAACTCTTGGGCTGCTTTTGCAGTGTGTTTTGGATCATTGTCCATCTGTACCGTAAAGCTCCGTCCAATCAACTTTGCTGCATTCAGCTTAATCTGGGCAGACTATACACTACACTTATACACTATACACATCAGAATCCATCAGGCTGCTTTTTTTTTAACATCATCAATAAACACCAGTGACCAGTGCCACTGGACGCCATGCATGCCCATGCCATCACACTGCCTCCCCACCATGTTTTACAGATTACGTAGTATGCTTTGGATCATGAACTGTTCCAAGCCTTCTCCATACTTTTTTCTTCCTGTCATTTTGGTACAGGTTGATCCTAGTTTCATCCGTCCAAAGAATGCTTTTCCAGAACTCGTCAGGCTTTTTTAGATGGTTTTTGGCAAAGTCTAATCTGGCCTTTCTATTCTTGATGCTTATGAATGGTTTTCACCTTGTGGTGAACCGTCTGTATTTTCTATCATGAAGTTTTCTCTTGATTGAGGACTTTGACAATGACACGCCTACCTCCTGGAGAGTCTCCTTCACTTGGCTGGATGTTATGAATGTTGGTGGATGTTGGTTTTTCTTTACCATGGAGAGGATCCTACGATCATCTACCACTGTTCATTCTCACCAGTGCATTCTTTTTTTCTCAGAATGTACCAAACTGTTGATTTACGTGTAGCTACTCTCAAGAGCTGTAATTCCTAAACCCTTATTCCAATTTGGATGTAAATACCCTCAAATTAAACCTGGGAGTGTGCACTTTCAGCCTTTCACTTGCAATTTTTTCTTGAATATGTTTTGGTAAAAACCTCAAAAAATCAAAATGTGTGCCTGTGTCCAAATACATATGGACCCAACTGTATATAAAGATAATATTATTTTAGCTTGAGGGAAAAAATGTAGTATCTCCCAATCAAATTTTTTACAAATGTCTCCAATTACACAGTTTTATTAATTCAGCATTGAATAAATAATTCTTAAAGTATCCACAACCACTAACAACAGGCTTTTATTTTATTTATCATCAATTTTAACACATTAAACTCTATTAGTTGCATGCGCTATGCGTTCATTTTGACAGTGCTAATAAATATATAAGAAAATGTGTTATATGTGTTGTATGTTTGTATTTATTGTATATTTTATTACTCAATGTACAAATGTGTGTAAAATGTTTATACAACACCATTGACCAATCTTTTTCACTTATTTCTCCCTCTTCATCTTCCTTCTCTTAGGTTCAGGTAGTTTTGCTCCAGTGGGTGGCCTGGTTTTTACGCATGAAGCGTCCAGGTGAGGGCGAAGACCCTGAGCGGCCTCCTTGTGCCCCCCACTTACGCCGTTGCTCTTCAGGTTCCCAGAGCGGCAGCCTGCCAAACGCGCCCGGTTCCGCCTCTGCAGATCTCCATCACCACCACACGTCCTCAACACTCCACCCGCTTCATCCCCAAAGCCTCCTTCAAGCCGCTGCCGCCGCCGGGCACACCCACCATCTCCACAACCAGACCAACAGCGCCAACAACAACGGCAACCTGCTCTACATCGGATTCTCCAGTCTGGACGAAGCTTCGCCGCCATCCTTGCTCGCCGAGGCCGTGCAGAGAAACAGCATGTCAGGCATCCCGCGATCAGCGGTAGTGTCGCCCCCAGCGGTAGGCTCCAGTCCACCACCTCACCTTCCCTCACAATTCTGCAGCCCTCCACCGCCTCCCACTCCCAATATGGAGGCCACGGGATGTCCGAGCACGGTGTCTGGTGGTGGCGGAGGCTGTTCTTGCTCGGGGACCAGCGGCGGAGGAGACCCACAGCTTCAGGCTATTTTAGAAGAGGTGCGATTTGTTGCAGATAGGTTTCGCGGACAGGACGAGAACGAAAGCGTGGCTGAACAGTGGAAGTTTGCTGCAGCTGTAATTGACAGACTTTGTCTGGTGGCGTTCAGCGTTTTCAACATCATCTGCACCATCTCCATTCTTATGTCGGCACCTAACTTTGTGGAGGCAGTTTCTAAGGACTTCATCTGATTGCTGTGTCGAAAGAGAACGTGCATTCGGGAAACTTGGGTTTGACCGTAATTGGAAAGTATTCTTCTCCTCAAAACAGTGACTCAGCTTTTTTTTCCCAAGACTGTGATTGGAATAGTGCAGGATCCCAAGGTCTGAATTGAGAATGCTTCTGATTGGCTAATGTCCTGGAGATTTAAGGCCCACTCAGACATCTCAGACTCAACTTTGTTGTTGGAACGCTAATGACCTTCACCGAAAGGTGTTTGTAAATGACAAAGGGGTTGGTTCAATATATGGTAAAATATTCGGCTATGGAATGAATGAAAAACGAAACATAAAAAAGTGAAAATACTGCTTAATGACCTTTCAACTGTGTCAAACGCCTCATAACCCGACATGAACCTCTGAGGAATGGCCAGTCGTGTTACTCAAACTTGTGTGACATTGTACATCTAACATCTAGCACAGTACAAAACCTCTCTATGATGTCAAAATATATTTTGGTAACGTTCATCCATGAGTAGGCGAGGAGAGAGGGAAGGAAAGAGCAGACAAGACAGAGAGTAATATTGATACTATAGTGGCAGACGTGCAGTGAATGGCTTGTATGAACCCAGATCAAAAAATGTGTTAAAAAATGAAAAAGGCGCTTGTTTCAAGGACAGATGAGAGATTTGGAGAACTGCTGGAGGGTTTGAGTGGTTCAGTTAATGGAGAGATACAGAAGAAGTGAGAGATGGAATACCCTTCTGACGTGGACAGAGATGTAGACCGATGGAGAGATTAGGGCCTCACAGGAAGACGAGGCACGAGCAGAACAAGGGTAATGAAAGACAAAATGAGACAGAGTGTATTAGAGAAAGAGACACAGTCAGCGCAATACGAAAGAAGGATGGGCTGAAGAAGTGGATCAGACAAGTGGATAAGAAAATGAAAGAGTGATAGGGGAATTAGAGAGGGATGGACAGAAACAGACAGAGAAGGCGGTCGGTGGTAAGTGAGACTCAGCAACATTTACTGGCAAGAGAAAGTATGGCTTCACTGTTGGAAAGAAATAGCACATCATGCCCCAAAAAGCCAAACAGTGAGTGCATCTGTCACAAAACAGATAAGAGAAAAACACAATGCAGAAAGGAAGTGGGGGAGAGTGTGGGAAGAAAGACCAAAAGACTGGAGAAATTGCACAAAGACAGTGGAGACATGGGTAGAATATTATATCTCCCTTCCTCTTTCCCATCATCTCTGTGAAATGACAGACAGTGTGAGGTGTTCTCAAACAGCAGAGATGATCTTCTGCATATCTAAGTGGGTGCAGAGCCACAACCATAGTAACTGTGCCCTGATTCTCTACTGTCACTTAAAGATGCAGTAAGCGATTTTCAAAAAACGCTATTGAAAAGTGGATCGGACTGAGCACCAAAACACACTTTTAGCCAATTAGCGGTAACGGGCATATACACGCATGATGGGGGTGGAGAGAGAGCACAGTGTATAAGACAACAACTTTTGAAAGAAACAAAATGGCAGAGAAAACACAATAGAGGAAAAGGCCAGGGGAATATAACTTTAAAAAAAAGGTTACATTCAGGCAAGAGAAAGGACCCATGTTAATATCAGAGAAGCTTTCCAGCGCCGGAGAGAAGCAGGAAGGCCTGAAAACGGAAGCAGAGGTTTCTTTATTTCTTCTTGATACGTGAGTAACGTTGGTTTTGCTGTTTCACAGAACTAAGATATGCTGTCTTTTTGCTTGAATATTCTCGTGTGTTATTTTCGCTGGTTTGTTCATTTGCATTAATATTATATTATTATACGCCTAGAATGTCTAAACCTCCTCCACCATCCGTTTCAACATACTCCTAATATGTTTTTTCTTTTTGGTTCCCCTTTTAGTGATCGCTATAACCTGTTCATGAAACCATTTTGTTTTTTGGGGTGGAAGGGTTGACTTTGCCATCGGAGTAGAAAAGCTAAATTACAATTAGACATTCAACCTGAATTATCATAGTAACACAAATTGCTTTAATTTATTGATGACATCTGGGTGGCAGACGCATCGGCACATAGTTGTTGCCTGTGTTGCATAGCATGCACTTGAATGTGGGGGTGGAGGCATCAAGTTAGGGGTGTGCTCCTTTTGGTGTGGGGGTGTGTTTGTTTCGGTGATTTCAGATATCAACAGCGTTTACCAGAAATCACTTGCTGCACCTTTAAAATAAGTATGTGAGGTAAATCTATTCTTGCTTGTTGCTGCTTACACATACAGTGTCCTGCAAATGTTTGGAAATGTCTTGGGTAAAATGGGGGTTTGCACAATATTAGCATAAATCTTGGACCATGTTAACATGCTCTAATTTTCGGAACGAATCTTTATATCTGATGACATACCTGATTTCGTCTTCAGTAATAATTGACAATGACACTTGTCACTGATAATTTAAAAGGAAAGGTCAGCTTTAAATATATTTGCAGTGAATGCATATGAATGTCATGTCAAGACTACAATATTAGACTCATGGATAATTATAATTGGCCTTATTATAACACAATTTAGCTTATCCTCTTTTAGATACTCAATCTTGAGGAATATCTTGTGAGCTTATGAAAAATCTTAAGATTAAGCTCGAAAACACACTCTCATCCCCTTCCCATCATCTGTAGCAGTGACGCAAAACGACTTTATCTACACTGGAAATTGTAATGCATAAGTCCTGTGAAAAATCATGTGCGTGCACAAAAACTTTCTTTTTTTGTACGCAAAAGTCCTCTTTTTTGTTGTTGTTGCAAAGGTCTCTGTAGGGGCTCCTTATGGCGCTTTTCCACTGCATGGTACGGCTCGGTTTGGTTCGACTCGGCGCAGAACGGTTAACAAAGCATCCGATGATAGTGATGTGGATATGTTTGGACAAGCTCTGCAATTAACCAGTATCATGTCAAAACCTATAATAAAAATTACACTTATGATAGTTTGATTCTAAAGTATATTTGAGACTGTAGACTATAGATACTATATATACTATATGATACTATAGTTGGAATTAATCCATTTTGTTTGCATGACACATTGACATTACAGTACAGAATAGCTCTATCGACAGTCTCCTGAATTAATTAAGTTGGCTTGGAAAAGCCAACTTACTGAAATCCTATTTAAACTTATTATTATTCTTCTTCTTCTTATTTTTCTTACCCAAAAAATTCTGACTCTAACTCGTCCTAGAGCTTTAACTCTACAAACTCCAAACTCGGGTCAGACCTTCAGACTGTTCTGACTCGGTGTGCTATATCTTTTCAAACTGATTTGACTTTCAGATTTCTTAAAAATTAATATTAAAAATCATAAAAATCCCATTGACTTTCATTGCAACAGTTCAAATTGAGCCAAGACTACGGTGGCCCAGTAGTGAACAACACAAAAACTCAAATCTAAACTCCCTGAAGCCCTAGATTCAATTAAACTACCATTCTATATGTACTAACGAACTTTATCTATCTATCTATCTATCTATCTATCTATCTATCTATCTATCTATCTATCTATCTATCTATCTATCTATCTATCTATCTTTCTAACTTATCTTTCTTTCTTTCTAACTAATCTTTCTTTCTTTCTACCTAATCTTTCTTTATTTCTTTCTTTCTTACTAATCTATCTTTCTTTCAAACTAATCTTTCTTTCTTTCAAACTAATCTTTCTTTCTTTCTAACTAATATTTATTTCTTGCTAACTGATCTATCTTTCTTTCTTTCTAACTAATCTTTCTTTCTTTCTAACTAATCTATCTTTCTTCTTTCTAACTAATCTATCTTTCTTTCTAACTAATCTACCTTACTTTCTTTCTAACTAATCTATCTTTCTTTCTAACTAATCTATCTATCTTTCTTTCTTTCTAACTACTCTATCTTTCTTTCATTCTAACTTTTCTTTCTTTCTAACTAATCTATCTATCTTTCTAACTAATCTCTTTCTTTCTAACCAATCTTTCATTCTTTCTTTCTTACTTTCTTTTATTCTTTCTTTCTAACTAATCTATCTTTTTTCTTTCTAACTAATCTTTCTTTCTTTCTAACTAATCTATCTATCTTTCTTTCTTTCTAACTAATCTATCTATCTTTCTTTCTTTCTAACTAATCTATCTATCTTTCTTTCTTTCTAACTAATCTTTTCTTTCTTTCTAACTAATCTCTATCTTTCAAACTAATCTATCTTTCTTTCTAACCAATTTTTCTTTCTTTCTTTCTTTCTTTCTTTTTTTCTTTCTAACTAATCTATCTATCTTTCTTTCTAACTAATCTTTCTTTCTTTCTAACTAATCTTTCTTTCTTTCTAACTAATCTATCTTTCTTTCTTTCTAAATAATCTATCTTTCTAACTAATCTATCTATCTATCTTTCTTTCTAACTAATCTATCTATCTTTCTTTCTAACTACTTTATCTTTATTTCTAACTAATCTATCGTTCTTTATTCCTTTCTTTCTTTCTTACTAATCTATCTTTCTTTCTTTCTAACCAATCTATCATTCTTTCTTTCTTTCTAACTAATCTTTCTTTCTTTCTAACTAATCTATCTATCTTTCTTTCTAACTAATCTATCTTTCTTTCTTTCTAACTAATCTATCTTTTTTTTCTAACTAATCTATCTATCTTTCTTTCTAACTAATATATCTTTCTTTCTTTCTAACTAATCTATCTTTCTTTCTTTCTAACTAATCTATCTATCTATCTATCTATCTTTCTTTCTAACTAATCTATCTCTTTCTTTCTAACTAACTAGTCTTTCTAACTAATCTATCTTTCTTTCTTTCTTTCTTTCTAACTAATCTATGTTTCTTTCTTTCTAACTAATCCATCTTTCTTTATATCTTTCTTACTAACTAATCTATCTTTCTTTCTAACCAATCTTTCTTTCTTTCTTTCTTTTTTCATTCTTTCTAACTAATCTATCTTTCTTTCTTTCTAACTAATCTATCTTTCTTTCTAACTAATCTATCTATCTTTCTTTCTAACTAATCTATCTTTCTTTCTTTCTAACTAATCTATCTATCTATCTATCTATCTATCTTTCTAACTAATCTATCTTTCTTTCTAACTAATCTATCTTTCTTTCTAACTAATCTATCTATCTTTCTTTCTAACTAATCTATCTTTCTTTCTTTCTAACTAATCTATCTATCTATCTATCTTTCTAACTAATCTATCTTTCTTTCTAACTAATCTATCTTTCTTTCTAACTAATCTTTCTTTCTTTCTAACTAATCTATCTTTCTTTCTTTCTTTCTAACTAATCTATGTTTCTTTCTTTCTAACTAATCTATCTTTCTTTCTATCTTTCTAACTAATCTATCTTTCTTTCTAACCAATCTTTCTTTCTTTCTTTCTTTCTTTCTAACTAATCTATCTTTTTTCTTTCTAACTAATCTATCTATCTTTCTTTCTAACTAATCTTTCTTTCTTTCTAACCAATCTATCTTTCTTTCTAACTAATCTTTCTTTCTTTCTTTCTAACTTATCTATCTATCTTTCTAACTAATCTATCTTTCTTTCTTTCTAACTAATCTATCTTTCTTTCTAACTAATCTATCTTACTTTCTAACTAATTTATCTTTCTTTCTTTCTAACTAATCTATCTTTCTTTTTTTCTAACTAATCTATCTTTCTTTCTATCAAATCTATCTTTCTTTGTTTTTTAAATAATCTATCTTTCTTTATTTCTAACTAAGTTATCTTTCTTTCTAACTAATCTATCTTTCTTTCTAACTAATCTATCTTTCTAACTAATCTATCTTTCTTTCTAACAAATCTCTTTCTTTGTTTTTTAACTAATCTATCTTTCTTTCTAACTAATTTATCTTTCTTTCTAACTAATCTATCTTTCTTTCTAACTAATCTATCTTTCTTTCTTTCTAATCTATCTTTCTTTCTTTCTAACTAATCTATCTTACTTTCTTTCTTTCTTTTTAATTAACTTTCTTTCTTTCTTTCTAACTAATCTATCTTTCTTTCTTTCTAACTGATCTATCTTTCTTTTTCTTTCTAACTAATCTATCTTTCTTTCTTTCTAACTAATCTTTCTTTCTTTCTTACTAATCTATCTTTCTTTCTTTCTTTCTAACTAATCTATCTTTCTTTCTTACTAATATTTTTTTCTTTCTTTCTTTCTAACTAATCTATCTTTCTAACTAATCTTTCTTTCTTTCTTTCTTTTAAATTAACTTTCTTTCTTTCTTTCTTTCTAACCAATCTATCTTTCTTTCTTTCTAACTAATCTATCTTTCTTTTTCTTTGTAACTAATCAATCTTTCTTTCTTTCTAACTAATCTTTCTTTCTTTCTTACTAATCTTTTTTTCTTTCTTTCTAACTAATCTATCTATCTTTCTTTCTTTTTAATTAACTTTATTTATTTCTTTCTAACTAATCTATCTTTCTTTCTAACTAATCTATCTTTCTTTTTCTTTCTAACTAATCTATCTTTCTTTCTTTCTTTCTAACTAATCTATCTTTCTCACTAATCTCTTTCTTTCTTTCTTTCTTACTAATATATCTTTCTTTCCTTTTTTCTTTCTAACTAATCTATCTTTCTTTCTTTCTTACTAATCTTTTTTTCTTTTTTTCTAACTAATCTATCTATCTTTCATTCTTTCTTTCTAACTAATCTTTTTTTCTTTCTTTCTAACTAATCTATCTTTCTTTCTTTCTAACTTATCTATATTTCTTTCTTTCTTTCTTTCTTTCTAACTAACTAATCTATCTTTCTTTCTTACTAATCTTTTTTTCTTTCTTTCTTTCTTTCTAACTAATCTATCTATCTTTCTTTCTACCTAATCTATATTTCTTTTTTTCTTTTTAATTAACTTTCTTTCTTTCTTTCTTTCTTTCTAACTAATCTATCTTTCTTTCTTTCTAACTAATCTATCTTTCTTTTTCTTTCTAACTAATCTCTTTCTTTCTAACTAATCTATCTTTCTTTCTCACTAATCTTTTTTCTTTCTTTCTTTCTAACTAATCTATCTATCTCACTAATCTATCTTTCTTCCTTTCTTTCTTACTAATCTATCTTTCTTTCCTTTTTTCTTTCTAACTAATCTATCTTTCTTTCTTACTAATCTTTTTTTTTTCTTTCTAACTAATCCATCTTTCTTTCTCTCTAACTAATCTATCTTTCTTTCTCACTAATCTTTTTTCTTTCTTTCTTTCTAACTAATCTATCTATCTCACTAATCTATCTTTCTTCCTTTCTTTCTTACTAATCTATCTTTCTTTCCTTTTTTCTTTCTAACTAATCTATCTTTCTTTCTTTCTAACTAATCTTTTTTCTTTCTTTCTAACTAATCCATCTTTCTTTCTTTCTAACTAATCTATCTTTCTTTCTTTCTAACTTATCTATATTTCTTTCTTTCTTTCTTTCTTTCTTTCTTTCTTTCTTTCTTTCTTTCTAACTAATCTATCTTTCTTTCTTACTAATCTTTTTTTCTTTCTTTCTTTCTAACTAATCTATCTTTCTAACTAATCTTTCTTTCTTTCTTTTTAATTAACTTTCTTTCTTTCTTTCTAACTAATCTATCTATCTTTCTATCTTTCTTTCTACCTAATCTATCTTTCTTTCTTTCTTTTTAATTAACTTTCTTTCTTTCTTTCTTTCTTTCTTTCTAACTAATTTATCTTTCTTTCTTTCTAACTAATCTATCTTTCTTTTTCTTACTAACTAATCTTTCTTTCTTTCTTTCTAACTAATCTATCTTTCTTTCTCACTAATCTTTTTTTCTTTCTTTCTTTCTTACTAATCTATCTTTCTTTCCTTTTTTCTTTCTAACTAATCTATCTTTCTTTCTTACTAATCTTTTTTTCTTTCTTTTTTCTAACTAATCTATGTTTCTTTCTTTCTAACTAATCTTTTTTTCTTTCTTTCTAACTAATCTATCTTTCTTTCTTTCTTTCTTTCTTACTAATCTTTTTTTCTTTCTTTCTTTCTAACTAATCTATCTTTCTAACTAATCTTTCTTTCTTTCTTTTTAATTAACTTTCTTTCTTTCTTTCTTTCTTTCTTTCTAACTGATCTATCTTTCTTTCTTTCTAACTAATCTATCTTTCTTTTTCTTTCTAACTAATCTCTTTCTTTCTTTCTTTCTTTCTAACTAATCTATCTTTCTTTCTTTCTTTCTAACTAATCTTTTTTCTTTCTTTCTAACTAATCCATCTTTCTTTCTTTCTAACTAATCTATCTTTCTTTCTTTCTAACTTATCTATATTTCTTTCTTTCTCTTTCTTTCTTTCTTTCTTTCTTTCTTTCTAACTAATCTATCTTTCTTTCTTACTAATCTTTTTTTCTTTCTTTCTTTCTAACTAATCTATCTTTCTAACTAATCTTTCTTTCTTTCTCTTTAATTAATTTTCTTTCTTTCTTTCTAACTAATCTATCTATCTTTCTATCTTTCTTTCTACCTAATCTATCTTTCTTTCTTTCTTTTTAATTAACTTTCTTTCTTTCTTTCTTTCTTTCTTTCTTTCTAACTAATCTATCTTTCTTTCTTTCTAAATAAAAACTATCTTTCTTTTTCTTTCTAACTAATCTACCTATCTTTCTATCTTTCTTTCTACCTAATCTATCTTTCTTTCTTTCTTTTTAATTAACTTTCTTTCTTTCTTTCTTTCTTTCTTTCTAACTAATCTATCTTTCTTTCTCACTAATCTCTTTTTCTTTCTTTCTTTCTAACTAATCTATCTATCTTTCTATCTTTCTTACTAATCAATCTTTCTTTCTTTCTTACTAATTTATCTTTCTTTCTTTCTTTCTTACTAATCTATCTTTCTTTCCTTTTTTCTTTCTAACTAATCTTTCTTTCTTTCTTTCTAACTAATCTATCTTTCTTTCTTTCTTTCTTTCTTTCTCACTAATCTTTTTTTCTTTCTTTCTAACTAATCTATCTATCTTTCTATCTTTCTTACTAATCAATCTTTCTTTCTTACTAATTTATCTTTCTTTCTTTCTTTCTTACTAATCTTTTTTTCTTTCTTTCTTTCTAACTAATCTATCTTTCTTTCTTTCTAACTTATCTATATTTCTTTCTTTCTTTCTTTCTTACTAATCTATCTTTCTTTCTAACTAATCTCTTTCTTTCTTTCTAACTAATCTATCTTTCTTTCTTTCTTTCTTACTAATCTTTTTTTCTTTCTTTTTTCTAACTAATCTATCTTTCTTTCTTTCTTTCTAACTAATCTTTTTTTCTTTCTTTCTTTCTAACTTATCTATATTTCTTTCTTTCTTTCTTACTAATCTATCTTTCTTTCTAACTAATCTATCTTTCTTTCTTTCTTTCTTTCTTACTAATCTATCTTTCTTTCTAACTAATCTCTTTCTTTCTTTCTTTCTAACTAATCTATCTTTCTTTCTTTCTTTCTTACTAATCTTTTTTTCTTTCTTTTTTCTAACTAATCTATCTTTCTTTCTTTCTTTCTAACTAATCTTTTTTTCTTTCTTTCTTTCTAACTTATCTATATTTCTTTCTTTCTTTCTTACTAATCTATCTTTCTTTCTAACTAATCTATCTTTCTTTCTTTCTTTCTTTCTAACTAATCTATCTTTCTTTCTTTCTTACTAATCTTTTTTTCTTTCTTTCTAACTAATCTATCTTTCTTTCTTTCTTACTAAACTATAAACTAATTAAACTTTAAACTTCTTTAAACTTCTTCAAACTTATTGGTCCAAACTTTCACAAGCCAACTTAAAGTTTGTCTCGACGAACTTTTTCTAGTTTCATGTGTTATTGAATTGAAGAAAGCTTCTATGGAGTGAGCGTAACATCCTTTGGATTTCCCTCAAGTCCTCATATAAAAATCCGTCTACATGCTTTCATAGACAAAGTCTGGGAAGGTCTCGTTTTTAAGTTTCGTAATGAGGTGTTCACACATTGGCAATACAAAAAGTGATTAATTCATGAAAATTCTTACATAAAGCCCCTTTAGTGAATTCAGAATATCCTTGATCTGTTTTTTAATCACTAAAGTTGTGCTGACCCAAAAATCTTCAAAAAGTAACCGTGGCCAGTTTCATCCAGTAATCAGGCATCACAGTCTGTCTGTATTTATTTCCATTCTTATGTAATCAAAAAGAAAATCATTGTTGGTTTTAAAAATAATTGCAAGATCTCTGTGAATGGTCCCTTGGGGTGTTTTGAAACTTTTGAAGGGCACTGTATGAGGGCAAGGTGACTCAGTGTGTAGCATTGTTGCCTCACACCAAGAAGGTCTCCGGATCGAGTCCAGACTGAGCCAGGAGGCCTTTTTGTCTGGAGTTTGCATGTTCTCCCCGTGTCTGCGTGGGCTTTCTCCAGATGCTCTGGTTTCTCCCACAATCATAAAAAAAAAAAAAAACAGGACAGGACAGGTGGATTTAATTGTCCGTATGGGGGAATGAGAGTACAGATGTTTCTGTGTGAACCCTGTGATGGTGGACTGGCCATCTTTCCAGGGTTTCATCAGCCTGTGGCCATAGGTTCCAGCACAGGGGTTAAAAACCAAGTAAGCAGTTTAGAGAATTGATGTATGTATGAACATAAGGCAGAATATTACTATTAGCTATATTAAGATTTTAGTTGGGTGCCATTACAAAGCTAAAAAGTAAATTATGGGATTATTTTCATTTTTGGGTGAACCCTTCTTTTAGAGCTGTTGAGTGTAATTTCTGCAGCACAAAACTGCAGCATGTTTCTTTAACATTCCCCCCATCTGCCATTGTTTGGGCAAACAAGTAATGGGTTTGGGTAAATCGGTTTTACCCAAGTTTTACTAAAACCCATACCATTAAGCCAGTCTTGATATTTGAGAGTGCTCAGCAAATGCATTTCAAAGTCAGCCCAAAATTAACTTGTAACTCTGGATCTAAACAGTTGCGATACACAGTGTGGACATCAATCATTTTAGATCAGATTGCAATAGGATACACAAATAATCGAATTTGGACTGACAGTGTGAACGTAGCCTTTGATTTCTTCAGTAGGGTACATTTGAAAACAGCAGTATGATGCAGTACGTGTTCAGGGAAACCGTTTTTTGCAATTGCGTTTGGTGATGCTGGTGGTGTTGAAATGACATTCCGCACCAAGTTGTAAATAAAGTGGACTTTTCATTTAAAGGTTGAGTGACTATAGTTGAGTTTGATGGGAAACATGGCTATTGTGTTGTTGAAATTGAGACTTGTTATGTGACTAGGCAATTTACAAAAAAATAGAAATAGACTTGCAGATAAACAATTCACAGTGAAGGTGAAGTAATGACTGAAGTATATTGTCGTTTTTGTACTGAATGGACTGTATACTGTTCCAAATCTGCCTCTGGGGTCCGTACACCTTTCAGGTACATTTTGTGAAACTTTTTTTTCCTTGTTTCCTGCTAAACATTTCTGGTGACAGCACATATCTGGTCCTTACAAACAGTTCTGGTTCTCATTGCAAGTACTACTTTATTGCTAAAGTCATTATAGCAATTAGTGGTTGTTATGGTATTAATTAAAGTTCATCCAATAAACAAGCTGCCAAAAGATTGCTGCTGTTCCGCTATGCCCATGAAATGCCAGCCATCTCATCTTAATGGGGGACCAAGCAAATTACTTTCAAATCTCTCTTTCTCTCTCTCTCAGATGCAGACACAAATCATTTCCCATCTTTGAATAAAGTATTCTTTAATAATATGCAGTCTGTGCTTCGTCTATTCATGGCTGGCTGTTGCTTACATAAGGAATGAGTGGGAAACGTGACAGCACTGATGCAAAATGAGGAGGGCTGTGCCTGTACAGTCATTTTAAAGGGGTCCTATTATGTTTTTTTTTTTTTTTTACATTTCCAACTTTCCTCAAATGTCTGTGTAATGTTAGTGTTTGAAGAGCATGAAAAGGTCTACAAAGTTACAAAGCACAAAGTCCTCTCCAAAGGGTGTTATTCTCTATATCAGTAAGCATTGTTTATGAACTCCTTTAAACACCTCAGTAGTCTTCAGTTTTTTTCTGGGAATGTACACGTCACAATATTCTTCATTTAAATAACTTCTGCCCAAGGCATATGCAAAAAAGTGGGGTGAGGCCTGGTTGAATTGCGTTAGTAGTAGGGATGGGTATCGAGAACCGGTTCCATTTTAGAACCGGTTCCATATGTCCAAGAACCCTGTGATTCGATAAGAAACACACATTTCGATTCCGCTTATCCTGTGTTCCTGTGTGTGCATTTTAATGTGATTTTAAACCATTCAAGTGCAAAAGACTTGTTTTCTGTGCTGCGGCTGCACACACACGTGTAAAAGTATATTGGGTCCATGCAGCTCTTAAAGTGACAGCAGCCTAATATTCCTGCTGCCATCTCTATAATAACATTAATCAAACAAGACAAAGAGAAAATTCTGGCACTGTTCTTGACGGAATAACCTTTGTAACTATATTTGTAAAAAAAAAAATTCCATAAAGTCCAGTTACAGTTTCTGTACCTGAATACCTGAAAATCTTAAAACACTGTTAAATTTCAATTGTATCTTTGTTCAGTTGTATTTATTTGAGCGATTACTCATTTTTTATTTGTTCTTTTTAATGTTTACTTGTCTTATATGCTTGAAATTTATATTAGTTAGGCTAGTTGTTTTTGCGATGGTATTTTTAAGTGTAAGTGTTCTTTACTTAGCCTGTTGATTTTTGTTCATGGTATTCAGCCACAATGAAATGTTTTGCAATAAGACTTAGAATAAATTGGAATGATATCTAAGTTTTTTTTTTTTACCATATAGGAATCGAAATTAGGAATCGATAAGAATCAGAATCGATGAGCGGAATGGAAATTGTTAAAGTTCTAACGATACCCAACCCTAGCATGTTGTTGCCATGTCCAAGAGACACTGTTTTCTCCACCTCTGTACAATTTGAGCTTGCAAAGGTCTTCGGGTTGATCAGTTTGTTTTCTTGACTGTCATTAATGGACTCGGGCTCAAACTGATATGGCAAAACTGATGCCATAGTTAGCGTAGTTACAGTAGTGTTTACAGTGCCTCAGGAAGCTGTACTCAACAATTATGGCAAGGGCGTTACATTTCCAACACACTTTAAGCGGAAAAACCATTCACAACAGTCTAAGGCCTGGCTGACCAATCAGAGCAGACTGAAGGCAGGTTTTTAAAGAAACCGAAACTAAAACTGCTTTCTGACAGAGGGTAAAAGGTGCTGCACAAAACGTATTCTAGTAGACCCCATAAACAAAACTATAACCCTGTAAATGAGCATATTTCATATTTCATATTTCCTACAATTCGATTAATAAAAGCAGGTCATCTAAATTCAGCTTTTACGAGATGCAGCACTAGACAAAAGTGAAGTGGACCTCATGCAAGATATATATATATATATATATATATCCTGCAACAATTGTAGTATATGGCAGTATTCTAGGGACTAAAGCAGACCAATAGGAAATTTAGAACTCTGAATAGACAGAGATGGGGAAATGCTGACGCGCAGTCCCGGCTGGACAAAGTTTCAATTGATCACTCGTTCATGAAGGAGGGATGGAGCAAGGGAGGGTGGGGTTAATGGTGGGGAGAGAGGGCAGTGTCTCAGGCTTTGGGTGGATTTATGAGGGAGAGCAGTCGCTCATTGCGCACGCCTGAACTGCCAAAACACTACAAACAACACAAACAAAATGTTACTAACTACAATTGTTACTGACCTGTAATTGAATATGGGATTATTAGATTTAATGTAATTATATTAACATTCTACATATACTGTAAATCAAGGGCAGTCAAGCAATACATTCTGATTGATTGAGTTCAAAGGTGCATTTTGCAGAAGAACATTGTGTTGGTTGTGCTTCGGCTCTGCATGACTTTGTGAATGAATATGGTTCTTATAACAAAAAAAAAAAAGAGAGATTATCCTACTGCTCTTAAAACATTTACTACAAGCCTTAAGAGATATAACCAGTTCAGATGCAGATGGAAACGATCTCAAGCTGACAAGCTGAAGACGTTACTGTGGCTATTCCCATTAAAAGACACGGTACTTCCTTCCTTGAAAATAAATTCCAGCACAGAGCTACAACAACTCTGTTGAACTCTGTTAGAGAGCTACATATGGCAATTTATCTGTTCAATATAATACCTTACTCACCTGTTGAGTAATAAAAATGCCATCTCCGCATCACTTTTACAACATTTCAAATCCCTCAGTTCTCGCCATCCCCAAAAAGCCAAGTTTTCAGGATGTTGGGCCAAAAATGCCAGATTAGATAAGTGAATGTCCACTTTGATTGCTATTTTGACAACATTATGATGATGCAAGCCACAATATCCCCACAGAGTTCAGCATTTAAGAAATTCTATATAGCTCAATTTCCTATCACAACATGCACTATGGCACTCAGTCAATGCATCAATGAATAAAGATTGCGTGTGTCTACCATTACTGCGGCAGCCATGGCTCGTCTGCCAGAGTAATTCACTCGCCTCTCTCCGTGAATGTGCTGTGCTGGCACATTGACTTGTCCAGATTTACCGTGCTCACTCAGATGGAGAAAAAGAGGATATAGGGGAATAAGAGTGGGTGTGTGGCAAATAAAGGTGATCATGGCACACATGTTTTTGCAGAGATATGGCAGGAGATGATGATTAGACTACATGAGCTGGAGAAGGACAGAACTAGGATTGTGTGAAGGTGAAACTTGTGTGTATTTGAGCATGAATGAGGGAACTGTGGGTAGAAGATTGATAGATTGGTCTCTCAGTGTGTGTGTGTGAAAGATAAAGACAGGAATGTTACGGTAAAGATCGATATGATTTATAAATATATAAAATGTGTAAATGGCAATTAAGGTGCGACAAAGTGTGAAATTACACCTTGAGACTCCTTAATGATGCTTAAATGCATAAAGTCAGTTTAAAATCAGATTAATTTAGGCAAGAGAACAAGCTGATAACAAGGAATCTGGTCCCATGAAAGGATAATATTTGAAAGTGCATGAACATTTAGAGTCTAAAAGTGTTCTTCGTGTTTCTTCTTTTTTTTCCAGTTGTCATTCAACGTCCCTCTTAAAGTCACTGACATACAAACACATATCGGCTGATCTCTGAATGGCTCCTACTGTGACGCCGTCCACGATATTGCTGGCGTGTAGCCGGCGATCAATGGCTTTTAATTAACAGGGTAAGATGGGCATGATCGATAATAATGTCGAGGGAGAGAGAGAGAGAGAGTGATTGAGGTAAAGGGATGGGCTGTTTTGGGATATAAAGATGCAGGTCTCTAAATGAAATTGGAAGAAATGCATAAAGATAGAAATGTAGTAAGACAGAGTTTAAGTGTACTGTAAATCAGGGGCTTTCAAGCTTTTTAATGCCCAATATGATATATGATTGACACATTTTAAATGTGTAAAATATTACTTGAACAATTACTACATCATTTACTTTAAGTTATTATAGTGACACATCCATGCAATGTGTTCATGCATTTTGCGGCGAAGCAAGGTGGAACTATATTTTTGGTATTGTATCTATCTAAATAAAATAATAAATAAAGGATAGAATGAATATAGAATACATATTTAATTAATTTAATAGAATAAAATCCCACGATGATGAGTTTTCATGTTTAGAATGCAGAAAAAAACATTAATGACAAATTGGGTACTGGTAGTTTAAATTTTAAATGTATTTTTGTATTTTATTTTACATTTAGTATTAAAAATACTTAAAATCTTTTACATGTTATAATTATTTTATATTACAATATATTCTTCTTATCATATTTGTATTGATACATGTTTCATTGTATTAATAATAATATTAATACTTTAAAATGTAAACCTTTTGTTTTATTATTATCAATGTTTATTAATTATTAATAAGCATAAGCAAACACCACTACTGTAACCTGCAAAAGTAACAGAATAAAGATGCAGTCAGAATGCTTCTTGGATTAGATTGATTTCTCATGGGAGCATTAGTTAGCACTGATTTGGCTCACTAAGACACCTTCAGTCCACCAGAGTGACCACAAGTGGCCCTTTGAGACCACTGTGGTCTCTCAAACACAGTTCCCTACATTGGACTCTACTCTTTCAAGCATCAACCACTTACAGGCAAAGACGCACAAGCACTCTTCAGACAGCTGAGATCTGAGGTAAAGTGGACCGACACTTCATCCAGTTTGACCTCTGCAGATCGTTGCAGTTTAGAGCTGTATTGATTCCCTCTAACCCCATGGACAGCTTCATCCTTCGAGCCTGCAATGGCAATTTATTACATTCTCGATCCCTCTAAGCTTTACAGTGCTTTTATGATGATGTAATTATGTATGTAAATAGAGGGCGGAGCGTGCTAAAGCTTTTAAGCGCCTATGTTTATGTGGAGACCATGGGTTACAGTGTAGAAAGTCATGTAATGCTGAAGATGCAGCTATTTACCCATACGGTTATCACTGTGACTGACTATATTTATATAATTGTCAATATATACAGTTGAAATCGAAATTATTCAACCCCCATTGCAAAAGTAATTGAAATAGCTATTAGCTTAAATAGCTTAGTGGTTTACCCAATTTCAACTGAAATGCACCTTTTAATGACTTCTGCAGTCTCAGAATTATTCAACCCCTTGGCAAGCATGGCAAGAATCTTTCATACTTAGTAGAACACCCTTTTGCTGTTATGACCTGCTGCAAACGAGATGTATAACCAGACACCATCTTCTGGCCGCATTTCTGAGGAATCTTAACCCATTCCTCATGAGCAATGGCCTCCAGTTCAGTCATATTTTTGGGTTTGTGTGCTGCAACCGCCGCCTTCAAATCCCACCAGAGATTTTTATGGGGTTCAAGTCAGGTGACTGTGATGATGGCCACTGTTGAATCTTTCAGGACTTCTTCTGCAACCCAGCCTTGGTGGAATTTGAGGTATGCTTGGGATCATTGTTCTGTTGGAAGGTTCAACGACACCCAAGCTTCAGCTTCCTCACTGATGGCATGGCGTTTTCTCCTCGGATTTCCTGATACTTTAATAAATCCATCTTGCCTTCCACACGCTGCAGGTTTTCAGTGCCAGAGGATCCAAAGCAGCCCCAGAGCATCACTGAGCCCCACCATGCTTAAGTGTAGGCAGAGTGTCCTTTTCAGCATATGCTTCATTCTTCTTCCTCAGACATACCACTGATCCATAGGGCCGAAAAGTTCCATAACTTCTGTTATCAACAGAATCCCAAAACTTCTGTGGCTTATTTATATGATTTTGAGCACTTTTCTTGTGCTTTTGGGTTAGTAATGGTGTGGGTCTTGGAGTTCTGGCATGGCATGTTTTTAGTACACACCTTACAGCCCAAGCTGAAACCTCAGTGCCTCTTGCCACCAAGTCTTAATGCAGGTCTTTTGCACTCATTCGAGAGTTTTTCTGAACCTGCCTTCTCAGAAATCTGGTTGCAGCTGTTGATAGCTTCCTTTTTCTGTCCCGTCCAGGTATTGTAAGCACTGTTCCTTTAACTTTGAACTTGCGACCTATGCTTCTAACAGTGTCTTTAGGAACATTTAGTGCCTTCGCTATCTTTTTGTATCCTGTTTCTTGTTTGTGAAGGGCGATGACATCTTCTCTAAACTTTTTGGACTATTCTTTTGACTTAGCCATATTTCTAACATGTAGGCCTATTATCAACCAAAGAAAATCTTGGTCGACTGAAATCCTGAAATTTTCGACTAAAAATCAACTAAAAATGACGTTAGGAAAAAAAACGTTAAATGAATTAGCTGCTCACTGTGCGCAGTACTTGGTTGCCTTGTTGTCCGCCTAAATTAATTATAAATAAACATAAAAAACTAGTAGGCTATTTATTAAATCGGTTTTGACTTGAGAAAATTAGTCTTTGACTTTGACTGAAATGAGTCTTACACACATAACAAGTCTGTCGGCTCTGACAGTGTTGCATCACGTGCACCTGCGCAATATCATAGCCTATGATTTCTGAAAATAGTACTACGTTGTCAAATAGTGATATCATCACAATAACTTTTGAGGAATATGCAACATAATTTAGACAATTGTTTTCGTCATATGTATTATAATAACTGACAGACACAATCATTTCAGCCGCTCTGTGCAGCTGAACATAGGAGCTCAGCTTCGCGGCTGAGACACAAATAGACTATTAACTTTAAAAACTGACTATGAATTAAATGCTCTCACAATTAAATAAATAATACTCAGCAAACCTTCTAGTAGCCTACTTTCTTCAATCTGTCTCTCTTCTCCAGTGGGTTTGGCTAATCCAAAAGAAGTGAAAACAAGGGGGGTGTTCTGAAGACAGACTGTTACCTGTGAAACAGGGGTGCTCTGAAAACACCCCCATTAGTGTTTGAAGCAATTAGTGTTTTCCACCTGATGAAATGAACGCAGCAAAACTGATGAAACGCGGCAAAAAAACGGCTAATCAGAATTTCGGTCGAGCCAGAACGTATCGAACAATAATCGACTAATCGACTGGTAGATTACAGCCCTACTAACATGCAGTCAAACTTGACACTCAACAAAAAGCCAGTTCAGATATTTCATCTGTTCTAGCTCAAGCACACCTGGTGCAACTAATGAAGCTCTTGATTAGTTGCATCAGGTGTGCTTGAGAAAACACCTGTTTTGCAGATTTGAGCTGTTGTGAAGGATTCTATTCATGGGGTTGAATAATTTTGAGTCTGCATTCAGGGTTCAGAAAATTGAATTTTCAGTTGAATTTGGGGAAACCACTTCACATTTCTTCATTTCAATATGGACATCACTGAACACAATGAACTCGCCGCTCAGTCAGTGAATCAGATTTTGATTCAGTCTCTGTTCTGAAATCCCAGCCCGTTCTCATCCCAAGGCGTCATTCAGGTGACGCTTTTGACATTTCGTCTAAATCCGACGCACATGGCACCCTTTAGCGTCAATATGAGACGCAGAACCCAAGGTGTCATAACCCTAACCCTACCCCAGACCTAAACCCACCCATAACAGTGCGTGTTATATTGACGCTAAAGGGTGCCATGTGCGTCGGATTTAGACGAAATGTCATATAAATGTCACCTATATGACACCATAGGATGAGAATGCGTTGGAAATCCAGTAGGAGTCAGACTGATTAAAACCTGATTTAATCAATTTCAGTGTATTCTATATCAATGAAAATAAAATAACCCATACTCACAGTCATGTGAAAAAGGGAGCACACCCTTTAGAATTTTATTGTTTTACGTATCAGAACAGAATTAAAATCTTCTGCTTGTTAGCAGGTCTTAGAATGAGGTAAATACAATCTCAGATGAACAACACATGAAATATTACACTGTCATCATTTATTTAACAAAAATAAAGCCAAAATGGAAAAGCCGTGGGTGACAAACTAAGTACACCCTATGATTCAACTGCTTGTAAAGCCACTTTTAGCAGCAATAACTTGAAGTAATCGTTTTCTGTATGACAGTATCAGTCTCTCGCATTGTTCTGGAGGAATTTTGGCCCGCTCTTCTTTACAACGTTGCTTCAGTTCATTGAGGTTTGTGGGCATTTGTTTATGCACAGCTCTCTTAAGGTCCTGTCGCAACATTTCATTCGGGTTGAGGTCTGGACTTTGACTGGGCCATTGCAACAGCTTGCTTCTTTTTTTTAGCCATTCTGATGTAGATTTGCTGGTGTTCTTAGGATCATTGTCCTGTTGTACGACCCAATTTCGGCCAAGCTTTAGCTGTCGTACAGTTGGCTTCACATTTGACTTTAGAATACTTTGGTATACAGAGGAATTAAAGGTCGACTCAAGGACTGCAAGGTGCACAGGTCCTGTGGCTGCAAAACAAGCCAAAAATCATCTAGCCTACCTCAGCATGATGGACAGTTTGCATTAGGTGTTTGTGCTTATATGCTGTGTTTAGTTTTTGCGCTGTGCATTAAATGGCCAAAAACATCTCCACTTTGGTCTTGTCTGTCCAAAGGACATTTTTCCGGAAGTCTTGTGGTTTGTTCAGATGCAACTTTGCAAGCCTAAGCTGTGCTGCCGCGTTCTTTTTAGAGAGAAGAAGCTTTCTCCTGGTAACCCTTCCAAAAATGCCGTACCTGTCTTTTTTTAATTGTACTGTCATGAACTTTAACATTTAACATGTTAACTGAGGCCTGTGGATTTGCAACTGTCTTGATTGAATGTTTTCCACTTTTGAATAATCTTCCTTACTGTAGAAGAATGGACTTCAAATAGTTTGGAAATGGCCATTAAACCCTGATGTCTTTCCTCCTTGGCATTGTGTTAACACACACCCGAACGCTCCAGACCAGCAAACTGACAAAACTGCTGCTTTTATAGAGGTGATCACACTAATGATCAATTAATCAAAGACATTTGATTAGCAGTGCCTGACTTCTCTTGATGGAAGGAGTAAGTGTGTACTTTGTTTGTCACCCATGGCTTCTCCATTTTGTCCTATTTTTTGTTAAATAAATAATGACACAGTGTAATGTCATGTGTTGTTCTTCATCTAAGGTTGTTTTACCTAATTTTAAGACCTGCAAAGGACCAGATGATTTTTTATGTCCTGGTACATAAAACCATAGAATTCAATAGGGTGTCATTTCTTTGTCACGTGACTGTACCAGTATAGTTTAGTGATATTTAGGGCCCGAGTACCGATGGTGAGAGGACCCTATTGTTTTTGCTCTGTTTATTATTAGGGCCCGAGCACCGATGGTGAGAGGACCCTATTGTTTTTGCTCTGTTTATTCTTCTTCTTCTTCTTCTTCTTCTTCTTCTCTTAAAAGAATCGCTTTTTAGAGGGCCTAAACATGCTCAAAAACTCATGAAACTTTGCACACGCTTCAGAAGTGGTGAAAATTTACATGTGATATGGTTTTCAAAATTGGGTGGGGCAAATTCGGTAAATTATTGCCCCCACATTTTGCCCCGGCTCTACGTTTCACGTACAGGTTTGAAATTTGGTACATACATGTAATGACCCAATACCTACAAAAAAGTCTCTTGGAGCATAGCCCTAAACACAACAGGAAGTGAGCTATTTTGAACTTCCTCCTAGATTTTGTGCATTTTTCATAATTTCCTGATGTTGTACTTTAACGAACTCCTCCTAGAGATTTACGCAGATCCACATAATATTTTGTCAGTCTAATCTTAAGGCCTTTGCGACGTTAAATTGCGAAGATCTAGAGTTTTCGTCGAAGGATGTGACCTCGGCGGCCTGACAAAAATGTAGATGTGCAAATCCAATTTCAGCCTCTGGGTGAAATATGCATCATCAGATAACTTCTGTGTAAATCTTGCATGCAGTTCCGGTGTTGCTAGGCAACCACAGACAGTCTGCAGTAACTCAGCCATACAATGTCCGATCTGCCCCAAACTTCACATGTTTGATAAGAGTCCTGGCCTGAACACATGACCATACTCATATTAGATTATTGTAATAGCGCCACCTGCTGGTAGCAGGAAGTGTGGCAAATACAAATACTTTTGTGTTTGTATTTTTTGTGTTACAACCACAGACAGCCTGCAGTAACTCAGGTATACAATGTCCGATCTGCCCCAAACTTCACATTTTTGATAAGAGTCCTGTCCTGAACACATGACCATGCTCATATTTGGTTATAGCAATAGCGCCACCTGCTGGTAGCAGGAAGTGTGGCAAATACAAATACTTTGGCATGGTCCTCCTATATTTATTATCATTACATACTGCCCACCGTGCTCTGTCTTCCTAAAACGGCCGGGTGGCGGCGGCACGGGTGCGAGGGCCCGCTTCATCGCTGCTTGCAGCTTTAATTTGAATTAGAATTTAATTTTAGATCTTAAAGTTGTTTTCTGTGGCTTGTTTCATGACTGATGTATAATTTCACACAAAATCATTTAAACTCAAAACAATGTTCTATGTCCATTTATTTATTTACTTGTTAGCCATATGTGACAGGAAAATTTACAATCCTTTTGCATTGGGTCCAAGTTTGGACAATTACACTGAACTCTGGTTTAGATCAGGCTTAAATATCCAGTTAATTTCGCTAATCATATAGCTTCTTCTTCTGTGCTTTATCAGCTCAAATCTGAAACCTATGACTGAAACCAAATCTGCCTGCTGAAGCCTCTGTTCATATTGTCATTCAGCAGGCGTGTGCTTTATATGTGGCTAATTCTCTTGTGAAATCCCTGGAGTCCTTGTGATAGTAAATAAATGAAATTCATTTAAGTATTTAGCTGACTTGAGGCAAATTATTTCCCAAGTGGTTGCTCATGAGAGACATGAAAACACACAAGCAAATTCTGCTTTCTTTTATTGTTTCATCATATTTATTTTAAATAATCATCTAAGATGATCAGATTGTCTTGAAACATTCTAATATTGTCAGGCCATTTGACTTACATGAAGCGTATCAGCTAAAATTCTGTCATTTATTACTCATCTTTATGTCGTTCCAAACCCATAAGACTTTCGTTTATCTTCGGAAGACAAATGAAGATATTTTTAATGAGATCTGAGAGCTTTCTATCCCTCCATTGACAGCTACGCAACAACCACTTTGATGCTTCATAAAAAAAGTTCTTAAAGAGATCGTAAAACTAATCCATATGAACCAAGCTATTTAGTCCAAAATTAATGAAGAGACACGATCATTTATACGCTAAACACATTTACTTAGGCTTTTATAATATTCTCATGAATATTAAAATAGTAATGAATGCACTGAAAAGCCCTCGCGCTACTCATATACGTTTTGCGTCAGATAGATTATAAAGACAGTAGAGCTGCACGATTAATCTTTCATCGATTCAAACACAAACATGATCTTATTCCTAAATGACAAAAACTTCATACCTGAACATTCTAATTTTGTGCTGTCGCTGAACCAGAAAGAGCAGTCGTCTATATGAAACAATAGGTTACTGTCTTAACCCCGGTTCACTGAAACATTGAGTGGAGAGATCCACCTATGGGAAGGGCGTCTGTACCTGACCTCTGCAGAAGCATCCAATTGCACCAAGTCTGGCAAGACAGACAGAAGCGTGCAGCCAATGCCAGGTAAGACGAGATGCCAGGTAAGGCCAGTTCAACCGCCCCACCCCCTTACCTGCGGGCATTTAAAGCCTGCATGCACTACTGTTCTTCAGTAAGTATATATACCTCTGACGTGCGACCAATGGGCTAGCCCTACGTCATTACACGTCAGAGCCCGCCAAGGGGGCGTGACCTCAGTCCCCCGAATTCGCCATTATAGCATTATAGCAGGTTTAACAACTGAAGCGACAACTCGCCAGGTTACTAAAGTGCGGCCGGCTACGCAATACTCATTCCCTCTCTCAGGGAACTGAGGTTACGATAGTAACCGAGTAGTTCCCTTTCGATCGGTCACTTCGTATTGCGCAGTGGGGACAGCATGCAAACGCCGCACCAAGGTTACCGGTTGCCACATCATACACTCATGTGTAAATGTGTTTTCATGAGGTTTTTAAAAATAAAGCTCTCTTGAGGAAAGTGTAAAGCTCTCTTGAGTCGCTCTGTGGAGCGGTGGCCTGGGTAATGCCAGGCCTCCTCGTCCTCTGAGACCCCGAGAAGGCCAGCATTGTTGTCATCACCAAAACCGGCCGGTTTGTTTACGAGCGGAGGTTACCCGCGAAGATGTCCTCTTCGGAGAAAGCAGGATTGGGCTGGTCAGCCCAGATAAGAGAAGTTGCGCCCCGGGAAGCCCCTGGTAGCACGTCGTCGTCCCCGTGTCCCCCATCCGAGTCAGAAAAGCCAAGTTCGACACACTGGGTCACGGCGATTTAAAGGCGGCATCGCAGGAGTTTTTCCGGCAGCATCAGGAAATGACTGCAGTTCTCCGGGTTCTCCAAATCCTCTTCTGCGTGCTTAAGGCCCAAGCAGACCACCCAGAACGGGTGAAGGTCCTTTGCGTGCAATCAGCGCACCACGTGCGGCCGGGCAGGCCCATGATAAGCTGTTCCTGGAAAAAGCGGCCGATTAAGAGAGCGACATACCAGCAAAAAACTCTGTGGCGGGCAGGGAAACAGATGAGAAGATGCGAGAGCATGGTCGGTTTAGAATCAAACACAGCTAAACTTGGTAGAAAAAACAGCTGTCACACCTAGCAGAGGCTGATCTGGCGATTTGTCCTCCTGCAGACACGTAAGCTGAGTAGCGTAAATCCAACTGAGCTGTGTCAGTGCAGAGATTGCGAGAAGCGAATGTCAACCGGAGAACAATAGAAAAGCTTTACTTTGTCTGTTCAACCACACAGTATCGATATTTCTGTGTTACAAATATTCAAATGATCACAGAAGTATACTAAGATAAAAAGTTTATAGTTTGAGTATAAACACTTTATGTCTACGGTAGCAACCAAAATAGAGTAAATCACCTTTTGAAAGTCACTTCAAATAAAGAGTGTATCGATTACATCTTCAAAACATTTATAAAGACGACAGTTAAAGCTACAGTCCGTAACTTTTTTGTGTTCAGAATTTATAAAATGTATATAATGAGTGAGTACATCATGAATTACTCTTTTCAAACCGTGTTTTTGTCTTATCCTGAATCACTACGGTAAGCCTGTAATAAGCGTTTATACTCTGACTACTTTACACCAGTCAGGTCGGCACCACTGCGGAGTATCCCAGAACCTGCGTAACTCATCAGAATATACAGAAAGAAGTAGCTCCGGCTACAATGGTCTTCCAGTAGACGCATGCAGTTCTGTTTATTAACCGCTAGAGCGCCGATTCATCCAGTAATGAAATAAGTGAAGTCTTTATGAATCAATCATTCAAACTGATTTTAAAAAATATTCTGTTTCACCTGTCTGGATCTTACATGTGTGTTTGTTCAAGCATATTCCACTGCTGGAGATACAATAAGCTAGGAGAGGTCCAAAATTCTACTAGAGAATGGAGACGTTTATTTTCCATCAGAAACATTTATTAATTTTGCATAAATTGCTAAATAATATGTTGAATTTGTTGACATTACCAGTCTGTTAAACCCATTGACAAGTTTAAGAAATAAACACAAAAAGGATTGTGCATTTTCCCCTTAGGATTTATTAGTTGTTTTAAATAATTTTTATTGAATGGGAACCGGAACCGAAACCGGAATCTTTTGGCGGAACCGGAATCGGAAAATTTCTTACGATTTCCAACCCTAGCCGAGGTGATAATAGTAAACAGCAAGCAAAAGTAACAGCTGTGATCTATTTTCAAAGAAAATGAACATTAAATTCGACCCAACATAGTCCTGCCCCAAACTCACGCTATTGGCAGAGTTTTCTGATATCATGTTTGTGAATAAATTATGTGTGAGTATTCCCAAACTCTCTGTCTGTAGGCTAATTAAAGTGCCATTATCATGGTATTTTAAAGTTTCCTAATGTTGTTGTAGAGTCTCCTACAACATGTTTACACGCATCAAAAGTAAAAAAACCTGTTTAATTTCCTCACAATATAGATTTGCACATCATCACATTTTCCATGATTCTCAAAACGGCTCGTCAAATGAATCAATCTCTCTAAATCCCTCCTTTCCGCAAGTTTATCTGCTCTGATTGGCCAGACAGCTCAGTCTGTTGTGATTGGCCTACAGTGTACAGCGCGTCGAGAACAAAAACGCCCATTGCATAACACCGACAGCTCTGCGTGTCCTGAGGCTTCCTACACCGTAAACTAAACAAAGTAACGAACAATGATGTCGATTTTACCATATTAATGCGAGCGCGAGTCCAGTGATGAAATATTAGAAGAACTAGTTATTCAACCTCCATCGCAAGGACGACTCGATAATAGTGGCCCACAGCTGATCAGCAGAAGTATTTCAGTTAGACGGTGAAAATGAGAGTTAGCCAGTTAGCAGGAGATCTACACAATATAAAACTCAAAACTAAGTATTTTGAACACCATCTTTCAAGAGCAGAGTTTGTGAATCCTGCATTGAACTCCCGAGATTTGAGAAGCAGTCGTCTATACTATAAAATAAAGGGAACACAGAAATAGTTTAGGATTATACTGCTGTGATATCTTGGTAAAGATGAATTTTAACCACTGATTCTTCACATGCTCATCCTTGGGGAGTGAAAAATAACTGGCTTTACCTTCACATCATGCACAGCGCCTGATGCTGTCCAGTTCAGAAATCAGCTCCGGTTTGAGGTTTAAGTTTCCCTGCGAGTGCGCTCGCAAATAACTGGGCGCGGCCAATATGCTAATGTTTCGTATCTACGTCACTACGAAACGGCTAATGACTCGTTTAAAAAACAATTCATTTCATAGACTCAGAGTCGACTCACTTTTGAAAGACAATAACTATATACGGTGCACTTTTAGATATAAAACTTTGCAGGATGTTTTCATTCACTTAGAGCTTTATTACACACTACACAAACAGTCATTTTAAAAAATCCATGATAGGGGCCCTTTAAAGTAAAATGATTGATAAACACGTCTTTGGTAGGCTATGTAATTAAATAAGTAGGCCTATTGGGTCTTGTTCATTATATTTATTTCAAATAAAAGCAACAGAACCTAAATTACATCCAGTTTATTAGCAACACTATCCGCATTTGATCTCGTGTCTGATCCACTGGGAGAAGAGAGAAGTTCAGTGACCTTGACCTGACCGTCTTGACTGCACTTTTTGCACTCCTCCCCTCACTGCAGCCGCTCTCGCTACATTTCAGGCAAGGCAACGCGCATCTCAAACAAGCCTATTCTCAAGCTGACTAGCCGAATACCTTACTTCTTACTGATATTAATAGACACATTACTTCCTTGGAAATAAATTACGTTCAATAAAATTACTTACTGACCTGTAGAGTAATAACAACGCCATCTCCGCGTCGCTTTTACAACGTTTCAAATCACCACGAGAGTCTCCATCTCCGAAAAACCAAGCCAATGTTGATTTTTTTGTATGAGTACTGTCTTGAAAACACTCTTTTTGCCAGCAAACTCTCCTCTGTTTGCCGTTTTTTTTTTATTGAACAGGTGATTCCCCAGAGGTTTGAGATTTAGCGGCTCCATGTCAACCTTTTACTCATTTGACCATGAACCAATGCCACTCCTACACCATGTGTCAAAGTTGCCTGAACAACTGTTCTCTTTGTCTGCAGTCATGACAAAACAAGCACAAGCGTACGAGACGCACTTCCCGCGAAAAACACTTATAAACGGGTTTCTGTGCAACGTCAGAGATGCGTGCCCAACTAGGGGGCAGAAAGCAGCACTCTTTAGAGATGACGGAGCTGTTGTGCTGTAAAACCTAAAACGCACTTAACGCCAAAAGATGGATTTAAAATGTAAGAAATCAATACTTTAAAGGTAGGGTAGGCAGAATTTTCCCAAAATTGTTTAAACTGTCTTTATATACCGATACATAATTAAAATGTAAGTACTCTGAAAAAGAGATTTTAAAAATCGAGTGTCTCAGAGGTGCAATAAACAGAGCTCATTATTCCATTGACACCCACCCCCTCCCGTCTGGGCTCCTTCCAAAGCCACGCCCCCAAAACACATGACCGCGCGATGCCGCCCGCGCTCAGCTGGAGGACTCGTTTTCCCAGCGCCGAGCGGAGAGGAGCGCAGTGCATGGAGTATCATCATGTCAGAATCACATAAAATACCTAACTTTATCATTATGAATATAAACAACTAACATGGCTGTTAGTACTCACTATCAAGCCAACATATCGATACTGGTAAAGTTTAAAATATATTGAGTTTGATTCGGTAACAAGCTAGTAACATAAGGCAAACTCAAAGCTAAAAACAGGTTGCATTGATACACGTTTTTCCTGTTACCATCAGTTACACTGTGATGAAGGGGAATTTCGTGTAAGATTCATAACATATACGGTGTTTTGATTGTAAGAGCTTCCATGATGAAAGCACTGTTACCGTCACTTTTCAGCCCCTTGATGTCCCTCAGTTGTCCACCGCTGGAAAGCCCTGATATTGCTTGCTTTATCCAAAGACTTTTTGGGCATAGCCTTTTCAAATACTGTCTTCCTTTTCTTGCCTGGTTTGCCTTCGCTGACTGTATGCAGGGACTGGGAATTTTGACTGCTAAATTCGCGGCCATAATAGGCTTTATGCACAGCTTCACTACTTCCTGAACTTCAGCCAGCTCCTTTGTTTCCTGTCTGCCATTATTGGACAAACTGATTAATCCAGGTGTGCCTGGCCTCAGTAACAATAATCAGGCACACCTGGATTAATCAGTTTGTCCAATAATGGCAGACAGGAAACAAGGAGCTGGCTGAAGTTCAGGAAGTAGTGAAGCTGTGCATAAAGCCTATTGTGATTCTTTAGCGTCCGTGCTTCTTCCCCTCCTCGATTCAAACGGGTGCGCGCGTGTGGGCGGCTCGTGTAGCTGCAGGGGTGGTTGCCATGGTAGCGAGGGAGAGTGACAGTCGCTCCAGCCAATCATTTTATTCGTCCCGAATGGAGATAAGTAGCTGTGTTTATTACAGCACTGAGAGGACTACAGACACTCGATTTTTATACTTTCTTTTTCAGAGTACTTACATTTTAATTATGTGTTGGTATAGAAAGTTCATACATATTTTGTTAGAAAAATTGTACCTACCCTACCTTTAATTCATCAAGGATGAATTCAATTGATCAAAGTTACAGATAGGCTAAAGGCATTCATCATGTTACAAAATATTCTATTTAAAATAAATCCTGATCTTTTGAACTTTCTATTCATCAAAGAATCCTGAAAATGAAATGTAGCCTACACAACTGTTTTCAACATTGATAATAATAATAATGAATGTTTTAATTAAATTGTGTGACTGAAGACTGGTAATGTTGAAAATTCAGCTTTGATCACAGGAATAAATTACATTTTAAAATATATTAAAATAGAAAACAGTCAATGTAAACAAGTGTATAGGCCCTATCCGGACACCTGATTGCTGGCCACTTGGACATATCCATTAGTGGTCTGAAATAGCGTAGGGATCTGTAATGTGCCATGAGAGTTCATTTTTTATATAATCGGCGGAGTTCGTGCTACCTTTAGGCTTCCAAAGTAATTGATGCTAGCCATTTCCTCACTGTCACACGTCTCATGTCTTGTACAGTATGTGTTTACATAGTATCAAATTTCTTTCAAATGTGGCGGGTTGTGACCTTTTTTACAGTCTATGGTTGTGACGTAGCCTTGTCGTAAACATTTAGGATAGAAAGAAAGGCTCAACAGCCAACAGAACCAGGTAAGTTCATAAATTCATAGGGTAGGCTATGCCAGGTTTTTTATTAGCAAACAATTTCATTCAGAGACCTGATGACTAACGTCATAACTTAGCTTAGTGAACTGTTGTCGTTTTACATAATGTTATAAGCAAATTAAACAAAATCAAACAGATCCAACTCTGAAATGGCAGTTTATTATTGCCAAACTACCGGTATTATTGAATTAACAAACAATGCGAAATTACGTTAATTGCAGAGTTCTGGGAGAATTGCATGCACCTCAAAGTAGGCTACTGTTTAAACACGATAAGGCCTACTATTCTTTTTTGGGGTTCATTAATGGTTATAAATAATTCGGCAGAACAAATGTTGTAGGCTGGCAGATATTTGCATCCACCTTTTTTCTCAGCATAAATGACTGTTACGTCTCGTGAGGTACACGCAGAACTCTGCATAACACCCGTTAGCGGTTTGTCCCCTAAATGCGCGCGCATCCAGTATTGTTTGCATACAAGAAACCTGTCTATAACAGGCTTACCATTGTGAATTCAGTGTAAGACAAAAACACGTTTGGAATAAGGATTGATGTATTGACTAATTTTTGAAATGATTTAAAAAATAAAACCTTTAATGCAGTAATGCAATTGGTTATTTAGGATGCATTAGGAATGTCACATGAGACATTCACGTTTGCCTGCTAAGTGATATCAGTTATGTTGCAGAAAAGGCCTGCACATTTAAAAGTCATACAATAAATCATTGTTTTTTTTTCCAATAGGTCATTTTATTTAAAATAGTATGTTACAATGTTTCAACCTACATGATGTTTCTCAAAGTTTACTTACATTTTCTTTTATAACTCTGGTTAGTTTAACCTTCACACATTTCAGATATAAAACTATTGTATCCCGTTATTGTTAATTTATGCCATTATCTAGGCTACATGAAATAATGCACGCCTGTTTATCTCCTTCACGTATGCATTATATCTTTTGTAATACAAAGCCCCTTCCTAAACCCTCCTCAGCACAGGCCTTGTTTCAATCCCCTCGATTTAGCAGAAAAATAAATTAACGTTTTCAGTCAGAAAAGCTACAAAGACTCTGTCAGTACTACACATAAGCAGTAAGATTTACAGATGAAGCACAGAACACAAACAAATAGCTGTTAAACTTGACAGTATTCATCCCAACATATCAATTTTGGGTAAAACACTCAAAACATTAATAATACTTTCAAGATGGGCCAAAATGTAAGAAAACACTCAGTGGAAGGATTAGAGTATGTTAGTGTCTTAAGTTTTAAACTGAAGAGTTATGATGATCTTTAATTGTAGAAGTTCCAAGTTAGTGACAAAAAAACAAACATCAACAAATTATCATCCATGTTATAAATACATTCTGGTACATTCATATTCTTCCCTCCCGGCACATTGACACAAAATAAGAAACACTGACCAAACAATTAATATTATAGCGCTGGTGAACATTACGAGGTGGAACACTTTTGACATTTTCCAGACAATACAAAAAGTGTCACACCTGCACTCCTGACGAAAGGACAAAATTACACGACTGTAAAACACACAAGCCGAACTTTTTTTTTTCCATTCACATTGATAAACTGTCTGAACTAATCAAATATGGAAATAATCAGGACTGAAGACAAATCAAGTTTTTGTAAATACGTTTAGACCACAGATGCTACCGTGCTGCTGTAATAGGAGCCTTTACTCTAACCAGAGAGCAATCTGATGTAGCACACACACACACACACACACACACTATACAAACTCACTTATTGATCAAGGTATCGTAGCCAAGGTGGCTTAAGCATTTGGATGAGGATAAGCTCATTTATCACAGTATTGTGCTGGAATGGAATGGTGAAAGCTTCTGACTTGCATTAAACATGCATGTCTGTTAAGAAAATTTTAAGCTGTGCCTTGTCCTGTGATGAGGGAGACAACCAAGGTCCGTTATGGTATATCTTTTTTTGCTATACCATTTTTTTAAGCGCTAGTTCTCTACTATGCATTAAAAGAAGAGAGTTACAACAAGAGAAAAATAGCTAATGTAGACTCACAAAAAAAAAAATAGTTGCCTTTTGCTTTCTAAGTTCTTATTTTTGAAAACATATGAGAGGACTGAGATCACAATATTCTCAGTCTGTCCCTTGTTTTCCCAATTAAGATCTTGTCAGCAGGTCCGACGTGGCGCTGTTGTCTCACTGTGAGGAAAGCATCTGCAGTCTCGAATAATAAATAACACAAAAACGAACTCAGACGAGGACTCACCCGATGATGTTCCCTTAGAGGCCAACACATAAACTGAACAGAAATAAACTCTATCCTGAGCGCAGCTGCTTATGTTTGATGCTGAGGCCCTCTACAGGTCGCTTGGGTGAACTACACTTAACCTTAGAGGGATAGTCCACTCAGAAATGAACATTCTGTCATTATTTACTCACCCTCAAGTAGTTCCAAACCTGTATGAATGCCTTTCTTCTGCTGAACACGCACAAAAAAGAATATATTTTGAAGAATGTCAGTAACCAAATAGTTGATGGGCCCCATTGACTTCAATTGTACTATGGAAGTCAATGGGGTCCATCAACTGTTTGGTTTCCCATATTCTTCAAAATATCTTCTTTTGTGTTCAGCAGAAGAAAGACATTCATACAGGTTTGGAACAACTTGAGGGTAAGTAAATGATGACAGAATCCTCATTTTTCAACTATCCCTACAATGTCAGTTCATATACACTCCTGTCCTTAATTACACAATCACACACACACACACATGCACACGTACACACACAGACACTTCCCATGTCACTGCTCCTACAGACTTGTTTACTCCTCATTTACTTGAAATAAAATTAATAAGAGCTAATTTTAGTCAGCAATACTGGGAAAATCAAGCAATAATGCCATCACAATATTATTTTAGAGAGATCCCACACTAATTGTTTGTATGGTGACCTTGCTACACAAATGAATAATTTTTTTTTTTAAGGCATGAAGTCCCCCTCCCATATATATATAGTTTAGTCAAACAATTGTGATAGCGGCTGCCATTCCAAATCACAAAGTGGTCATTTGTTACTACGCTGCCCCGATAACAGTGCCGATTCAGCTCTACCTTAGCTAATGCTCTCCAAAATCCAGCCAGTAGACTTAAAGAATAGCTCGTCTCCTAAACCAATGACGTGGAAGATCTTTCGATCTTGTCCTATGTGGTATTTTACATGTACTTAAGCAAGTTCAAAGTATCTATTGATGAAATGACAGCAGAACCCATTGGTGCTCTTGGTCTGGGGTGAAACATCCCTGCAGCCTCTGCTTCGCCATGATAATGGGATTTTACGTTGCTGTGGTTGCCATATCGAAAGCTCTGCATCTGAAAGGCACACTTTTGACTCCGTGAAACGTGGTTGTTATGGTGTCGCTGGGGTGTTGCCGTGGTAACATGGTCATTATAGTGGTCTGCTCAAGTGTGATGATCCAGCGCAATTTATGCTGTTCCACAGGGGTCTAGAGAGGGGTTTTAGGAAGTGGCAATCTCACCCCCTAGGTGGCGCCATCCCTTCTGTTGCTCCAGTGGCGAGATGTAATCTGCAATACAGAAGGGTTTCATTAGGTTTACTGAAAGGGTTTGTAAAGCTTTTTTTCAAAATCTTAAATCCCGTATGCCTATGGATTTATTAATTCTGCTTTCTGTTTTACAGGTTCACTAAATTTAAAATCACATTTAGTGTTAGGGGAATTACATTCCCATTAGAGTACACACCAGTCATTTTCAATTGCCTAGAATGGGGCAACTTGGCCTCACGACAATGAATACTACTCGCCTGACTTCAGTAAAGTTCAGTATAAAATTACTGAGAAGACTATTTTTGTGTCAACCAGCAGGACAAGAAATACTAGTGCTGTCAAATCACGATTAATCACATCTAACATAAAAGTTTGTGAAATAATTGATGTGTACCAGTATGTACAGTATTTATACACACACACGCAAACTTTTATGATAGATGCGATTAATCGCAATTAATTGATTTGACAGCACAAAACAAAATATATATATAAAAGGTGAATAACTTTTCTCCAATTTTAAAGTATTTTAACACACACACACGCGTATATGTGTGTATATATATATTTATATATATACACACACACACATGTATATATGTGTGTGTGTATTTATATATATATATATATATAAAAATATATAAATAAAATACATTTTAATTTAAATTAATTATAGCCTAAATTTTAATATTATAAAATGTATTATTTTTTAAAAATGAATAAATTTAAATTAAATATATAATTTATATATTGTACATTATAATTTATCAATGAATATTAAATAATTAATTAAATTAATTTCAGTTCATACAACTACAGTTCAGATTAAATTAATTCAGTACAGAAAATACAAAAAAAAGCTATACTTCAAATATTTACTTTGCACAAGCACAACTGAAATGTGCGAGTATATTATTTGCAAAGAATAAAACAGTGCTCAATAATAAAAAGCACATTTGCTTGAGTATTTCCAATCTATGCTAGCCTACAGTGCATTGGAATCAATGTTTCCTGCATTGTGTTTACATAATAAAGGAATACCTTTCCATTACTTGATCATCCAAGGTGCAGGGTTCATTTTATGCACTGTTGGCTGAAATGAGCATCACACGCATGACATGTGACTTTGTACTCATACTAAAATGTAAGTGTGGTAAGTATGAACCTGTATTTCAGGTTTCTGTGTGAGTATGATCATCACATGAGTACGCTTGAAAAAATCCCATCAACTTGTGTGTGTGATAAAATGAGGGCAAAAGGTTCCCTTACCATTATTACTACAGTTCTTATTGCCTTTGTCTGAGGCCTCCTCTTCAACCTTTAACATATCAGAGAGAAACTCATTAACAAATGACAAAAAAGGCAAAGAAGTTAAGACAGAAATGTGTGCAAATTATTAATACCTCTTTCCTCCATTTGAGCTCACAGAAAATCCTCTCAAAGCACTCGTGCATGTAGTTAAACTGGAGAAGGGAACACGAACACACACAACCAGGGTTTGTTTCGGTTCAAAATGTTCTGAGAAACATAATTCACCAGGTAAATAATGAAGCAATCATTTATTTTGGGGTGACTTACATAAGGAGTGAATATTTTGACCCAACGAGGTTTCTTTTCTCCCCGCACATACTCAAAGCAGAAGGCCATTCCCTCCTCATCTGTGTCCCATCTTTGCATCTCTGACCATTCGAACACAATCACCTGATTCTGTGAGTCAAAGATAAAGTGTTACCGTGGGCAAACTTATGTTCTCATACGGCCAATTCTACGCCTCTAGGTTATGTCTGTATATTCTGAGCATCTTTCGCCCACCTCAAGAGTGCCGTCCTCTGTGCAGGCGTGTAGTTTGAAATGCTTCATGCTGATGGCCGTGATCACATGACCTTTCCTCCGCGAGTCACATGCACAGTGAGGGAAAGTCAACTCGTTATATCCCTCACATGAGCGCAAAAGACTCAGATACTGCGAGAGAAAGATCACAGAAAAGAAGGGGGAAATTTTTTTTATTTTGTGTCCAAACAAAATGCCTTTCCCTTTTTTGTCGCAAAGCAAAATCTATTAATTATGTAAAGTGTCCAGGTAACATTTAAATAAAAAAACAAAACAACATACAATGAAGACTATCTTAGACCAATTAACATTTTTGTTAGGTATCCAATGTTATTAAAAAAAAGTTTTCATTAATTGAAACAAAGCTGAAATTAAAGTTGAAATGCTAAAATGACTAAATCACTATTAGTAAATATTTAAAAACCAAAATTATAGGAAAAAAAAAACGAATTACTACAAATTAAATTGAAGGATATAAAAATATAGAAAACTGTAATAGTATATAAATAATACTATAATAACACTTTGAGCCATATATTAATTTTTGCATTACTCTAATGATTTTTTTGCCTTACAGTTATCATAATTTGTAATGGAATGGAAATATATTGAAAACTAAATGTTTTCAAATGCCTCCAAAAATATGCTCGATTTTATTATTATTAAAATAATTTCTTTTAATTCGATTTTTAAGGTTAAATGTGACCTGGACATGTTATTGACAGGGTTTCAATGAAAAGATAAATAGCATTTAAATTAAGCATTCTATTTAATTTTATTCTAGTTTGGCATTCTGTGACGGATAAAGTATGAGAGACCGTTGTCATCTTTCTCTGTTCTGCTAGTTTCTGGAGCTGGTACGCTTTATCCTCTGCTTTAATGAATCCCTTCTTCACATCATCCTGTGCCTGAAGAAAAGAGACCAAAACACAGAATGTAAGAGATGAACAGCTCTGACTGAAAGCAAGTCATTAATGACTTCAGCTAACTATTCAGTTTATGTAGCCCCGCCCCTTTTCAGCGATGTCATCTATGTCTTCTGGTTTGTAATTCCACAGCATGAAGGTAAGATCTTACGGATTTATCAATGAACCGCTTGTTTTAAAATCTTCCCGGTCTGCTGACTTTTGTTATGACATCCGCTTCAAACAATTACAATGCTCATGATAACTTTCGTTAACTCTACAATAAGTAAATCCACTTCACTAGCCACTCTTCGACAGCGATGTCATAGATGGAGCATATGCAAAAAGGGAAGCTTAAACAAAATTCTAAAGATGGCTGCATGCTTGTTTCTCTGCCACATAAGGTCTAAACAAATACTCAGAATAAAAAGTAAAACAAAGCAAGCATGTGTGGTATTAGATGATGCAGTAACCTGACACTTTACTAGCTGTTCAAAGTCCATTTGCGTGCTTTATGGTCTGCAATTACCACAATGTGCAACATGTTTATATTTATTAATGACATAATGACCAGGTTAGTGCCTGGAGACACTATAAATGACTTAATCTGCGATAAAGGGGAGAATTGACAATAACCCGGACTGACCTGATGGAAGCAGTAGTGCAGGGCCAGTGGGTTGTCCCGCAGAAGTTCCTCTTCCTGTGTGCTGAAGAGCCACTTGCGCACCGTGAGACACGTCCCAGGGACAGCTGACGTGTAGTTCTGAACATACAGCTTGTGCGGAAACTCATTAGGAGCCAACTTGCGCACTTTAGGAAGAAAAGTGCAAGTGACAAAACAGAAAAAGAGGACAAGAGAGAGATTTTCAGTAAACATTGCAAACAGTTTAGCATTTCATGGTAAATTTAATATCTTTATATGAGGAAAATAATTCAATATTGTAATATACACTGCAAATCCTGCCATAGGTACATTACTGTTCAAAGTTTAGGGTCCAGTAACATTTTTAAAAATATAAATTACTTTTATTTAGCAAGGACACAATAAACTGGCAGAGAAGAAATGTATAATACTGCAAATATTTTTGTGGTTTTTATTCAAAGAATCCTGATAAAAAAAAAAGTTTTCACCACCAGGCTGAACGAGTTCTATTTCCAAAAAAAGTCTGTTATCAACCCCACAGTGGAAAATAAAGCCAAATCCATACCGGCTGGGTCGGATCGGCACGGAATGGAACTGTTAAGCATTGAGAACGGTTTGGCATAACTACATGTGTATTTTTACAGACAAAAACATTCGGTAAGACTTTAGATTGGGAACCAATTCTCACTAATAACTCGTTGCTTATTACCTTGCATATTACTAGCATATTGGCTGTTTATTAGTACTTATAAAGCACACATTATTGTCTTATTTTGTATGACCATATTCCACATCCTTTAATCGCACTCCATACTTAAATGAACCACTACAACAACTAACTTGATTAACAGTAAATTAGGAGTTTATTGAGGCAAAAGTCATAGTTAATAGTGTATATGTGTTCCCCAAACTAAAGTGACCAAACATTCTTCCATAAACGTATGCAAGAAGGGTTTCGCGAAGGATTTACACAGAAATCTGTTTTCTTAATCAAACAATGTTCGTTTGATTAAGAAAAGATCACGAAGCGGCAGTTTAATCACTGTTAAAAAGAATCATAAGCGCAATTACTTTTGACTTCATAACAAGGTCAACTGCTTTCCTCAGTGAATATCTAAATGCTTTCTTCCCTCCCTGTTAGAGGGCAACTCAGAACACAGACACTTGAAGGAAAATAGAGCCATTACTCACCAAATGAATGGTTAATAACTTCGAAGAGAGCAAAGTAACTGGCCATCATGCTGTCCATCCCAACCTTCATGACAAGAGCCTGAAAAAGGGAAAATGATACTTGTTTATGACTAGGATGAGCTGTTATTGAGGTCATTGAGTTGATATTTAAAGGGGTCATGTCATGCCATTTTATCATTTTAAAAATGTTCCTTGAGAGGTTCAGGAAAAAATATTTTCAATCTTTTAAGGCTCGTCAGTAAACAGCCAGTGTTATGATTGGCTAACGTCACTCCACATGAAAAGTGTTTCTGTTGCTTCATGAAAACATCTGAAACGTCTGTGTATTAATCCACTTCGTCTGTGATAAAGTGCGCAAACACCGTCCGAGGGTCACTACAGGAAGCCGAAAGTGTCCAACTTGAGGGCTCGGTTTTCAATTCCACCCCAGACTGCAATGGCAACTCATGCTGATCGAGAGATTTGAAAACACTGTCCATGTAAAACTGTCATCTACAGACAGAACATTATGAAATTGCTAACTTACGGTTTGTGATGCGGTTGCGGTCAGATACACCCGATACAGCGGGCTAAAACTTTCAAGAGACGTTTCTTTGCGAACTCTCCATTACATTGCCTCGTTTACAAAACAATCTGCAGTCAAATGCTCTGAACAAACATATAATCCTCTGCGAGATTTGGGACGCCATTAAGAATAAACCATCCACTTGTTTGTGAAGCTGGGATCCTTCTGAAGTTTGTACAGAGACGCAAAGGAGCGGTTTAAACAAGCCTTGAACGTTCTTTCACTCTTCCATTTGTCCTGTTGTTGACGGACTCAAAAGCTCTTGGAGTACGTCAGAAAGTGAACGTGTATGTATACTGTAATCAGTGTAGACGACGTCAGTGATTATAATCTATTCGCTTTTGGTGTGACGCTCGCATCCGGTGTTGACAGTGTTGCCTTTGGCTTGCTCAGTTGGGGATATTCAAATTAATTAACCAATCATTAATACCATTGATCAGCCCTACCAAACGTGGAGGTTGAACAATTGTTTTGTTGTTTTGATTGATACTGTAAAGCTGCTTTGGTGCAATCTATGTTGTGAAAAGCGCTATATAAATATACTTGACTTGACTTGACAGGTGTCGGCCATTAAGCAACTGAACAATAGTGGGCGATGATGTATAATTATTTGTCGCATGAACATATGACATTTTACCTGGTAAACCTGGTCAGTGGTGCTATTCTTTCGGACTCTCACTGAAGCTGTAGTTTTATCAGGCAGCGCTATCCGTAACTCGACATCTGTTATGCTGTTGTGGTTCTATAACACAAAGAGCATGTTAAACAGAGTCGCTGAGCAAAACCACTTCCACACAGATCTACAGTTTTTGCACACACAAGCTTACCTCGTTTGATTCAGACAGGAATTCTTGCATAATGTCACTCTCACCTATGATCCGCACTGAGCAGACTAAAAAGAGAAAGAAGTCGAGAGATAGAGAGAGAGAGAGAGAGAGAGAGAGAGAGAGAGACAGGATATATATTTACATAGAGCTCAGCAGAAGCGTGTTTCATGCATCTATGAGCAAGTGTACAAAACCACATCCATGGTGACTTACTGCAAAGATGACAATACAAAAACATCCTTGAACAAATATAAATCATCTGTAATAAAAGTAAAAAGTAAAAAATAAATCAATAAATTCAGGACTTTAAAATCAGGGGCCAGATTCACAAAAATCTTCTTGAGAAAGAAGAAAATCCATCCTTAAGATAATTTCTAAGAAGTTCATAAGAATGTTATGAGGAAGTTGTCTTGTTCTTTGCTGTTGTTTCCTTGTTGTTGTTTTGTAGCTTTTTTTTGGGGTTTTTTTTTACAGCTGTTTTTTACAGCTTTTATAGCTGTAGATATCATAATAAAAATGCAGACTATTTTGGTCACGACTGGCTTGAAGGGAGTTAATCAGTCAGCGTCATGTTTTTAATGCACCGTGTCAAGTTAAAATAGATATTTTAAAAGAGCCTTTCTATAGAGTGAATGACTCCTGCATCTGTCGCTAGTTCTAGCTAGAGAGAACGCATAATGTACAGCCTACGGTTTCACTCTAGATAGAACTGAGCACTGTTTTAATAATCGATCCGTGTCACTCATACTAGTATTATGTATTATATCTAGCAAGTGTTATGTTGTAATGCTTAATCTTTGAAACAACCAAATAAATTAATTAAACATCTTACCTTTAGGGATTTAAGACAGGTTGGTGGTTATCTTAACTGAACTAAGGCCTAATCCTGGCTTAATCTAAGCCCTGTCTGTAAAACCGGGCCTTAATGTCCTCCTCTCGCTCACCTCTCTCCATGTATTCCTCCAATCCTCTCCTGCGAGCGTCCAGCTGTTGTTCAGACAGAGAGAAGGGCCACTTCCCTGGCAGTTTCGGGAAAGTGTAGCTGGAAAACTCTCTCTTCAGGTTCTGATGAAGTATTGCGAACTCCCGGTAACGCTTCGAGCACATCTGTCTCCCCGACATGTACACGTTATACGCCTAAAACAGGGGGAAACAAAGATTATTAGCACCAAACAGCCAAAAAGGAAAAAGCTTTTACGCTTTCTGCGCAACTCACCACAAACTTCTCGGAGTGCTGTTCCACATGTTTGTATGTGGGCACTGAAATGGGGACGGCCTGCTTGTCGCTGTAGTCGTAACTGGGCTGCACAACACTTTCTTCTCCGGCATCAAGTCCGTCCCCTTCCTGTGCCGGGACAGAGAGCACGGTCAACACCAGCTCCCTCTCTCCGGCCCTGATCAGATCCACCACCTGCTTGTGCGTCGCCCCCTCCACGCTCACCCGGTTACTGCAGGAGAAACGGGAAAAAGTGGGTCATGTTGCAGGGGTGAAATATTAAGACTGTGAAATAAGTCTCTCATACTCTAAATACAGTAAAAACACTGTTTAAAAGAACTGTTTTAATATATAATTTAATTTATTTCTGATAGGTCAAGCTGAATATTCATCAGCAATTACTCCATTCTTCAGTGTCACATGATCCTTTAGAAAGCATTTCCGATATGCTGATTTGATGCTCAACATTTCTTATTATTATCACAGCTTAATTTTTTTTCAGGATTCGCTGATGGAGAGAAAGATCAAAAGCACAGCATTTATTTGTTAATGTTTTTTTTTTTTAACATTATTAATGTCTTTAATGCCACTTCTGATTAACTGAATTAATTTTTCCTAAAAAAAAAAAAAAAATGAATTCAAAATAAACCCCACACTTTTTGAATGGCACTGTATGTCAATGTTGAGGGAACTCATTTGACCACACAAGGCAAAAATTGGCTTTATTTTAAACATTTAATTGTGATTTGCAAAGCCCTTTAGCTACTGTTTTAATTGGACATCTGCATTAAGCATTGAGATCTTCAATAATAAAACAATCCAAACATTGTTTTTCTTCACCATTAAAGCAAAGGTTGCTCTCTTTAAACTGGTGTAATATGCCATTTTACAATTAATGGAAATGAAACCCAGAGTAGTCTAATAACCAAAGGTTTACATTTCAAGTAGGGAACTGGTTATGTCTTTTTCAAAAAGTCTCAGTGTACAGTGTTGTTCAGCTAATAAAAGGTTGAAAGGCACCAGTATCTCTCCATTTAGTTATGAATTATTGTTTGCATTTGAACATGATCCCACCAACAATGACACATATAGCACATGCCACCTGCCCATCACTTATTATTATTACCACCACCATCACTTATTCATAAACCAGGTGACAGATGGAGGAAGACAGTAATGGGGAGGTATATTTCAAAATTAGGATAGACAAAGCTGACAGACCAGCTTTCTACACTACCACAGAACGAAATCCATTAGAGATTTGATTATATTAAAAGTGGAGGGAAATAAAAAATGCAAGGCTCTTCTGGTTTAATTCATTTACATTCTCAATAGGTAAAAAACATACAAATAAATTCATCCACGGCATAAACAAAGACAGTGTCTCTAGTAATGGAAATTAATACTTTTATAACAAACCAAATATAAAGTAGAACAATATGGTGCTTGTATTCTCTGTCATAACTTTAAATCACCAGGAATATCGATAGGGATTATTATGGGGTCTCTTAACTTATCCCAAGTCCCAAGTGTCCATACCCCAAATCTATGCCAATGTCTCATACTTTATTCCAATTCAATATAAGATCACGTGCTTGAAGACTTGAACATGCTGAACAATGAGTTTGGAACAGGAACAAACTGTTGTGTAACATGACATTCACATGACCATCTAATGACTGCAATGATTTCCTCATACTTCCTCATTTCAGATTGGAGGTACTTGTAAAGAAGATACCATATTGATTTTATTTTCCTTGTTAAACATATTCATGTTTATATAATTGAACTGAAGACAGGGACGACGCTCACCAAAGACTGTAAATGGAAAACAGCTCATAAACAAACTCAGCCTTGGTTTGTGAACCCACTCCTTCTTCCTTAAAGGAGTTCCTCAGGAAACCAGCCTTGGGCTAATGAAACCTTTTACGTACTAGGATTATTTAAAAAAAAAAAAAAAAAAGAAAAAAAAAGGGTCATGTAAAAGCACTACAAAAAAAACCACGAAAGTTCCAGTTCCCATTTATTCATCACTAATGGCCAGGAGATTCTTTAAAAGGGTCCAGATGCAACACTTAGCATGTGAGATATAATATATAACATTCACATTGATTAACACAATAACAACTAGGGTTGGCACAGTACCACAATTTCAGCCGATACAAATACCAGTCAAATTTTGCAATCTTGGTACCAATTGTCTAGAGCAAAAACTGCTGATTTAAGTACTAACTTCAAAATATTGTGTCCTGTTTTGTCTCGTCCGTTGGTTATCATGGTCAATCATCGCAGTTTAGATTCAATCGCCCATTTAAATACAGTTGTTAATCCAGAAACTGCACAATTATTTACATCGTGTTTTCACTTTGTTGGTTCTAATGAAAGAATTCATTATTGAACAAAACAATCCTCTCGCATTTTCAGTGGTGTTAAGTGGATTGTGAATGTGAATAACTTACTATCACCTCTGATAGGCCACCTTGTTCACATGCTCAACAGATATGATTGTGATTGGCTACAATGCTCAACGCTTGTAAAAACACAAAACGCTGTAAACAAAAACCTGATGCATAGGGTCGCTGTGATTTTGCCAAGACATGTTCCTGGATCAACATCTATTGAACAACATCCCTGTCCAAAAACAGTCCTAACCCTATCCCTATCCCTACACCGACCTATCATTTATCCATACAATCAGAGGGAAATAAGCCCCTAACCCTTGTTGTAAGCCTAAACTTGTTATTAAATAAAAAAAACCATCCCTCAAATCAGATAGGTTAATTGATAGGTTAATGTTGTTTTTCCAGGATCAAAAACGATGTTGATCCAGGAAAATTTCTACTTGGTAAAATCTCATTAACCAATGGTCAGACAGCGGTCAAACAAACACATCTATTCAAAGCCATCAACTTTTGCTTTTAGTACTGACTGGTACCGGTAGTACCAGTATGTTTGACAACCCTATAACCAAAACCAAAGCTGATTTGTTTAAAAAGACTATGTAGCAGCATTGCTCAACAACTGTTCTTAAAAAAACATACTAACCAAAATATTTATCATGTTCCTAAAGACGTTCCTCAAGAATTTCCAGTGAATTACTAGAGGTAATGAAATGTGTCTTAAATGACCTTGTTAAAGTAAACTTGACTGAGGCTAAGTAAGTAACAACCTTTATGTCCCTAATAACCTTTTGCATTTCCTTCCTTTCAGGGAGGGGTAAATGTTTTCATGACATTTTCAATGGGATAAAATTAGCAAAATGGAACACATTACTGAATCAGATCTTCATTTTGAGTAAATGTGAAGCTTTAAAGAGAACAATGAGTGATAAAAATAACTATAAAAGGAGTTTAGTATCATTTGTATTTAAAAATAGTCTCCTGACATTAGTGTGCAGTAGCCTACATGATTGATATCTTATCATCTACACACACATGCCCGGAGTTTATAAACACAATTTAGACGGCCACACATTGAGTTCAGACAGAGATGGACTGTCTGAGAAAAGTGGTTTGAGTGAAACCGACAACAGCACCCCACCAGCATTGAGTTTATTGACTGAAACCGACATTGTGAAGAACTGCACATTCTGTGCTGTGGCCCTTGTGAATCCTTATACAACATCTGATTTTCTCATAAGATAAAACAGTGACCCCAATACGTCTCAGTTTTATAAAGCTGATCATGTTACCTTTCACACCTCCAAATAATGGCTCTCTACATAGGCTACATAATCTAGGCCTAGCTTATGAATTAACATGCAAAGCAGATCTGTGAAATATTCACTGAAGGACGACGATACTTTCTAATTGCAGTAAAATATAAAATAAATTATACCAGTAGTTACAAATACTATTATATAGTAAAATGCCATTTAATGCCAGCTAATTTTATTAGACTTGTCAATAGTGCCCTTTTTATTTTATTTTATTTTTTTATATTCTCTGGTGAAATTTGAGTAAATATTATTGGTGGTTGACATGTTTTTAGTGTCCAATGCCAATAACTAGAGAGCACAGCAGCCAATATAATACTGATATATGTAATATAGGCCAATACATCTTAATTAAGGCAACTGACATGTAATGGGCTGGCATATGCATTACTGTTTAAAAGTTGGGTAGTAAGATTTAAAAAAAAGAAATGTATACTTTTATTCAGGAGTCAAGGGCACATTAAATTTATTGAAAGTAAAGACATAAAGATTTCTATTGTAAATAAATGTTCTTTTTTCAGATCTTGTTCATCAAAGAATCCTGAAAGAAAAATTATGTATTACAGTTTGCACACAAATATTAAGCAGCACAACTGTTTTCAACATTGATAATTGATAAATGTTGGTTATCAAATCAGCATATTAGAAAGATTTCTGAAGGATTGTGTGATGCTGAAGACTGGAGGAATGATGCTGAAAATTCAGCTTTGCTATCACAAGAATAAATTACAGTTAAAAACATTTGAAAATAGAAAACTATTATTTTAAATGGTAATAATATTTGATCAAATAAATGCAGGTGAGCATAAGTGACTTATTTTCTTACCGACTTAAATGTTTGAACAGTGTATATGGTGATATTAAACCATTTTTATACAACGTTCACTAAAAGTATAAGAACACACACACACACACACACACACACATATATATAAATAAATATATATGTTTTCTTATACTTTTTGTGAATATATAATAATGTCAAATATGTGCTTCTTTAAATGTGTTAGTTTTATGTAATCTTATTTGCATTATATCGACAACATAGAATATAGAATAATATATAGGTAGGCTCTTAGACATTTTAAAAACACATATCGGTTGACCACTGCACTTTTTAAAATGGTCAATCATATGCACCTCCCAGGCCAGGATAGTAACGCTCGCTCGGATCAAGCCCAATTTAGGATAACTTGTCAAGAACTACATTTATCAGCTGAGATCAACATCAATAAGAGATCAATATCAATAAGAGATTAATATGACACAATGACAGCATGTGATCATGCAACTGTCATGCATCAACAAGTCACTGAGTGAGAGACTCTTCTGGATTTATGACACATACGCATAAGCTGGAAATATATATAGTAACGTTAGCACAAACGAATTATTGAATACACGCCGATGATGACCCTGTTGCACAACAACCGTTCTGCGTTTGAGAACTTCCAGTACGTGTTATCTACTCAAGCCTTACATAATAATGATCTGTTTATTGCATTAGCAGGGATGTATTGGCATGCACGGCCACGAAAGCTTAAACAAGTCCAATGCTAATGTGTAAAAATAACGCAAAGCCACCAGTGACTGTGTGTCAAACAGACTGACAGTAGAGCAAAGCTTATTCCCAGGCTAAAATGAGAAGTAAAGTGGAAAATAAAAGACTTACACCTCTAGTATTCTGTCTCCTTTCACGATACCGGCCCGGTCCGCCGCACCCCCGGGTAGCACGGCGCTTACATGCTGGAGAGGAGCGTACAGCTCCCCGTTAATGCTCCGCAGTTGGCCGCCTTCACTCACTTGACCGCGGACGTTGAACCCGTATCCAGATTCTGACTTTATTATCCGAACCACGCGCGGACCCGAAGTCACCAAGGTCGGGGTCTGGCTACCAGAACCGAGCATCCCCGATCCGTTAACGCGGGGCGCTGTGGGCAGCAGTGACGGAGGAGCGGGCCGAGCAGTCTCATCTCCTTCGCTTTCCGCCATCTTTAACTCGCTTTTCACCCCCTCTCCTCCTCCCGGAGGCCTTCAAAACAACAAGCCAGAAATACGCGTGACCCGCCCAACCATCACAAGACTTCTTTCACAGACTGTGTCCAGTGTGTTTAGAGGAGGACGGAGAGCCTCTTGTGGAGGTTGTCTGTTTGTTGTGGTGAATTATGTAAGAGGATATCCTGTACAGACTAACAAAGTACGAGGCACTGCTGAAGGATGGTTTGCAACTTGCATGGAATAAGCTGCAATCACTAGTGTTTTTACCATGATAACAAATAAAACGTGACATGATGATGTAGCCTACCAAAATATTACCATGGCAAGTCACTTTTTTAAATCACTTCTTTTTTTTTTTTTTGCTACAGTTGTTGTGTAAACAACAATCGAACTCAATAAAACTACACTGCCATTTCTGACAAGAGTCAACTTTCAGTTTCAGATCTTTATTTTCAGATTTTAGAATATTTTTTATATAGCCTGTTGGGGCAAGTTGTCATATTTTTGTCCAGAACATTAATATTTTGTTTATTGTTTATTATTATTATTTTACATTTCTCAAAATGTAACTTTATTTATGTTAACAACATACATACACCATTGGGGTATTAGGTCAAAACAGAAATTTTCACTGGACTAAAGTGAAACAGCTAGCCCTAGTCTTCTCTGTACTTTATGCCCAGTCATACATTAGTAAGAATAAGTGGTGTATTTTGACTATTTAGATGGCAATGCAGCCTATTATGTGTGAGCTGACATGATAATGCAACAAATAGCCTAAATTACATACATTTTGACAAAACATAGATTTGGATAAAACAACAATGTTCAAACTATGACAATCATCCACTGAGTTGTTTGTTAGAGCATCATCTTTGATTTATTACCACAATTCGAATAGTAGGCTATAGCACATTATTTTATTTTTCTGGGTCTGAAAAGTGTATGCCAATGGATGTTTGGAGCTTGTACAGGTCTTTTCTGCCCTCTTGTGGCATAAAAAAACAAACATACAAACCATAACCATTTGGAGAAGTAAATTGTTTGCTGTGTTTTTAGCAGTGCAAACAAAGGTGGTTAACTGTCAGAATTTCAGCAACATTGGCAAAGCCCAGTGTAAGTAAACAAGACTATAATACCAATGAGAACAACCAGGATGCATAATAAGATCTTATACATATTTGTTAAAAACCTGTCGAGAAGGCTTCATTTTTATCTTTATTATTATTATTATTATTGTCACCAGTGTGGTTGCAAAAGAGCACAAAGATGAAGGGAAGAGCCGGTGGCTCGCAGGACTGAGGTGACTGGGGCAGAGCCTGTTGGAGTGAGGACAATGGTACTACCAGATGGAACGAGGAACCCGGTGGAGCCAGCGGGGTGGAGGGTCAGGTGGAGACCAAGCCATAATGAGAACGGAGCAAAGTGGAGTCAGTGGGATGAGGGAGCCTGGCTGAGCCCAAGAGGTGATGGCCCATGGTGGAGCTGAGGGAGCGTGGAGCCAATGTGGAGCTGATGGGTTGGAGCCGGGGGCCAATGTGGAGTCTGGGGCTCGGTGGCCCGAGGTGGAGCTAGGGGTCGACTCACCAGGGCGGAGCTGGATACCCAAGCCCAAGGCGAATCCGAGTAGCTGGGTGGAGCCACTGATGTAGGAGCCGAGAGCCAGTGGGGCAGAGGAACTGAATGGCATTGTCAGAGGAGGATGGAATGGGAGACTGGTCAGGACCAGCGGTAACAAAGGACACTTGATACTGGAACCAGCAGAATCCTTAAACCCCCTCATGAACCATCATCTGTCGGGGGAGTTATTTGTTTGATTTGAGAATTTAGATGGGCCCATAGGAAAAATAAACAAGTGCACTGTTTGGGTAATGTGTTTGATATGCAAGGTCCAGAAACTCACTTATATGGTCCTTGAGGGTATAGGATAATCTTGAGAGAGGAGGAGATGAACAGCGGTACAGATCCATATTAATTTATTTTTTTTCACTCATTTTGAGGGCCAGATCTTCTGTCACCAGTGTGGTTGCAAACAAGCACGAAGATGAAGATAAAAGGAAAATATTCCAGAATCTATATAGTCTTTATTTACTAATTAACAGGATATCACAGGAGAAAAGCTAACCACACATAAACACAAACAAGATCTGACCAAGAATAATTCAAACTACAATCCAAACAAAGGAAACTAGATGATCAACTAAGAACTAACAGGGACTAAACACAAGAAGGAAACACAGGAACTAAGAAAATACAAACACAACAGTTACAATTATAGTGGTAGTAGTAGTATAGTTTTAACAATATATTATGTAATATTATATTATGTATACTAAAATGCTAAATTGACCACGAGGAAGCCAAAAAATTACAGGTTTCTTTAAACTTGCAATATGGAGCTTTGCTTGCTGTGACCAATGACAACATGTGCTGAAGAAAAAAAGTCTATGTACTTTTTAATCTTATGTGAAGTTACGACACCAAAATGTCTGTAACTTTCATACATATGGATTGGACTCAGTTATAATCATTATGTGATGTTCTTTTTTTTTTATTTTTATAAAAAGGTTTTCTGTGTTAGAATGTTACTTTCTTATTGAGTTCTATTCTAACTTCCATAACTTTCTTTCCAACTGAGCAGCCTTGTGTTCGCATTAACCATTAACAGTGGTTTGATACAACGCTGGACACACCTTAAGAGTATTGTGACAATGAGGTTAATAGAGAGAGAGAGAGAGAGAGAGAGAGAGAGAGAGAGTACAAAAAACAGTGACGTATGTGTTGCAGCCTACATAGTTTAATAATAAAGTTCTGCACATGAAGACTTTAGAAAGCTTTATTTTAAACAAAAACATTTAGCTTTTAGCACAGACATGTTTGAAGCTCAAAGAATACTGTTTGTAGGCCAAAGAGCGTTAAGTCTCATCATACACACCCACTGTACTTTAACCTCACAGCAAAAGTAGTTTTTATGGTTTTTCATTGGATACTGACATACACACATCAACACAAGCTCATAGGTTCCAGCTTTGTGTGCTGGTTAACTGCGCCCTGTAACAGGTCTCACAGGCGATGGACAAACCCAAAACCAAAGACACAAACTCCTCAAAGTTCACCTCTCCATCCCCATTGGCATCCAAGTCCTTCATGATTCGGTCTATGGTGGTCGGATCCTTCTGAGACTGTAGGAGAAGAAAAGAGAGTGAAATGTGTTAAAGAAACGAGAGAAAACTTCTGGTTTGCATTTCCTATTGAAAATGAAATTTGTGAAAGCGAATGACAGAAGATCTTCACCTTGAGAAACCCAGAGAGCTCGTTCTCCATCAGGAGTCTGAGTTCACGGCGGGTCAGGGTGCCGCTCCTGCCCTCTTTTCCAGCGTACCTGTGGAATACCATGATGAGGGATTCCATGGCAGTCTCTAGTTGGGAAGGCATGGCTACTAACTGCTCGGGTCCAGCACTATAGAAGGCCGATATGAATCTAATATTAACACAACTGATCTTGACAATGCAGATAAACGTACATAATGAAGAGCTTACCGTCTGGGCGTCTGAGTGAAGAATTTGAGAAGTGCAAGATATCTCTCTCAAGAATTTATAGGCTCCAGCCGAGCCCATGGGCAGGAGAAGCTCTTATCAGGGACGTTGAGCAATTCATTACAGCACAGCATACCAATGTGTGTGAGCTAAGCGGACTTTGTGTGTTCGATATCTATTAATTAACGCAAGGTGCATAGCAATGGTAGTATTGAAACACCAGAAATCCCACACTAGGCCTACATAATATATTTTTTTTATGAGCTGACATTGACCGTATATTCATATCCGCCAAGCTTCTTAAATTAGTCGTGCCTGCCACATCACTAGTATCCACATAGCAGTATCCACATAGCAGTTTGCTGAGAAATGTCCTAGCAACTGCAACACCCTCACCCACAACATTCCAACATCGTGAATTGGACCAATTATTAGATTTTTTTTCTCACATTTCCATGTTTGGAACTCTGAAGTAGGCTAAACTACAGCAGAACACATTTCTATATAGAGCTAGACAATATAATTAAAATGCTTACACTATTTGGAAAATATATCACATACATAAAGTAAAATAAATATCAGTTGCACCAAGTATTAGATCGGTTTGCACTGACTGATTTTTTTATGATTCTTTAATTTCTGTAATGAACAACAGTCAAGTTAAGAAGACTTCTCTGTAATTGAAAAAGTTAGCCTAACTGATGTAATATATATATGACTGATTTTTGTTGTAAAATGGAAGAGGTATAGGCCTATATATATTAATATGCATATATTTGTTGTAACTGCTTTTCCCTGTAAAAATAAATAAATAAATAAAAAATAAAATATATATATATATAAATATAAAAAATTACAAATATATAATCTTTTTATAATATATAATATTAATATATAATCTATATAAAATCTATAATATTAATATATAATCTATATAAAATCTATATAATATATATAATAAAAATAAAAATATTTTGTATATATAGGCTATACAAACAAAAGTTGCTGCCTTAAAATTTGAAGTACAATAAACTTGGATGTTTAAGTTCAAATTAAATTACATTAAACTGATTTAATAAAAATTGTTGAATTTTGTGTAACTTGTAATTATTTTTTAAATTGCTTAACTTATTTTGGTGAGTAAAAGCAATGTTAAAAACATATGTTGTCATAACTTATTGATCATATAACTTTTTACAGTGTATATAGGCCTATATATATTAGATTTAGGATGTTAAATACTGCGTGACAATGAAGTAGCCTAAATACATGAATGACTGAATGAATGAATGAGACTGAAAGAGATGCACATAATAGCATACTGATGAATCATTTAAAATATTATTTTATTAAATTAAATCATTAATTGAAATCAAACAAAATGTATTCATTTGATTTCTGCGTTTCTTAACCCTTTGGTCACCTTCTGAAAATGATTGAAGAAACTCTGAATAAATTGAAGTCACTGGCTGTCGACACCTGCTGGTCAAGACAGTTTTGTGCATCGAAAACTCAGCCCAGTCAATCATAATGGCACTTTTTAATAAACAATTTCATGTTTTCATGAAAGTGTAATCTTCTAAATGTAATCTACAAATAAATAAATACAATTCAATTAAATATGGACGTTCTGTCAAATTCGCGTTCTTTTATTAATGTGTAGCCTAGTGCTTGTTTTGTGTGTTAGCTATTAAAGGGATAGTTAAAGGGATAAAAAAAAAAAAAAAGATTTCGTCATTTACTCACCCTTAAGTTGCTCTAACCCAGTATGAGTTTCTTTCTTCTGCTGAACACAAAAGAAGATATTTTGAAGAATGTCGACGGTGACCAAACAGTTGATGGACCCATTGACTTCCATAGTATTTTTTTCCCCCTACTATGGAAGTCAAGAATGGGCCATCAATTGTCTGGTTACAATACCGACATTCGTCAAAATATCTCCCTTTGTGTTCAGAAGAAGAAATAAATGCATAGTTTTGAAGCAACTTGTGGGTGAGTAGGCTATGACAGAATTTCCATTTTTAATTCCATTTTTCTATCCCTTTAAAGTAACTGCACAGTTTCACTTTTTACACGTGCTCGTGTTTTAAAAATGTTTTAAAACGACTGGAAGAGACTGTCAGTTTAACAAAAATACATTGATAATAATACCAAGAAACGCAAAATCTAAGTTGTGGCATTGGCCGTCCTGGGGTAGCTGGTATCAGTAATCGCGCTGCTGATGGAGGACGTGCTCGTTGCCACGGAAACGGGATGCGTGCAGGAGACGAGCGCGTTGGAAAGCATCTCCAGTTGCGTGCTGATGTAGCGACATCCTACTAACCCACATTTCAACCTGAAAAAGGGAATGGCGGCCAACGGAAGATTTCCCCATTGACATATGATGGTCTACTGCGACGAAACGGAACATAAACGGTACATTTTCAAGATTTGTATCCGCAATCCGCATTGTGCATGTGGATGCTTCGATGGCATGCGGTGTTTTCCTGATTTAGCCTAATGCATTTACCTTTCAGGAAACTGCAAGTAGGGTTTTCATTCATTGCAATAAAATATGTGCATGACGGTAAGTCGCACAGATTTGCGACATCAGTGCTCTCCCTCATATGAAGTAAAGCCAGCAGGATCCCGTAATGGCGCCCAGATTTCAGGTGAAGGTAAGGGCGCTGCCGAATACAGCTCGAGCAAACCGCACATACAGTATTACAGTCATCTCTGTAGGGCAAACCCCAGTCGCGTTTGTTTTGTACTGTAGTAAAATCACGTTTAATCTTTCGTATTGCGGGATGGAGTGACGTAAATGGCCTGTTGACATTGCTGAATGACCGCGTGATGATAAAGAAGCCTAATAGTGTTTTTGAGCTGTTGTAGGCCTTTCTAACGCATGCGTTTTGATTTTTAAATTACGTTTTAAAGGAAATTTTTTTGTCTAATGCAAATATATAAGGGTAGATACTAGATTTTAAGATGACATTGCCATTGAATGAGGCAGGTCAGTGGTTAAATAATTAGTTTACGAGTGATAACCAGCTGTATTTGGTCATTTGATTATCAGAATCAATGAACTAAAGAATTTTACATGGTCATGGTGGTTCCTAGAGATCAAACTAATTTGTAACATGTCGTAATTGTTACAAATATGTGTTATATGTGGTTGTGGAGAAGCAAATTCTGAATATGTGCATGTTTGGAGCAGATCCGTTTGTGATGCTGTTGCTCAGCATGTCTTCAAACAGTCATCAGAACTACTGTGTGTTTCTGATGGACAAGGTCATTCTTAAGCTGACGTGGCCTTTACAGAGCTTCCAATGTCACAGCTATCTGCTTAAATCATTAACATCAGGTCACTATCCATTTTTAAAGAGCATTGCAGACTAGCAGTGCACCAGAGACAGCTATTTATAAAGGTGTGCATGTTTCTCTCAGCAACTAGGCAGCATGAAAATTTTATCTGCCTCTTTCAGTGTGCAACAGAGACATCCTAATTCTTCATGGAGATCAATAATTCTGCCCCAAATATGACTTCAGCACCTATATTTGGCAATTATCTGGCTGTACCATGCTCTGAATTTTCAGTTTGTCATCATGGAAAGGACTATCTTCATACAGCATGAAGCTATGTTTGATCCCAGAGAATTCACATACTGATACAATTTGTAGCGTTGTGCCACAATATATTAAAATGCAACAATATGTATTTGTCACAGTCTTCGTCTGCACCTGTCTGTCTTCGTCTTCACTACACTCCCCAGAATCCTCCTTGTCTCCACACCTGAACTCACTCCCTCACTTACCAGCCTGTCCCTCGTTATCATCATCAGTGTCACCTGTTTTCACCTTGTTATGTCTGATTCCTCTGTGTATTTAGTCCCCTTGGTTCATTCAGTCTTGGTCGGTCTATGTTTGTTGTTAGCCCGTGTGGTGCCCGTGTTCCTGTCTTTCTGCCTGTGTTGTATATATATTAAAAGTTATCTTTATCGATATTCCGGACTCCTCGTTCCTCTGCCTGAACCACACCGTGACAGATTGACCGACCTCAAAGTAATGGATTCCTTCGTTGCAGTCCAATTGCTCTGCTTAGAGCAAGAAGATCGTCCCTTGGAGGATCATCTGGCGGATTTCCTCCGCCTCGTTCCCGCCACGACCTTCCCGGACGACAGCCTCTGCAGCTTCCTCTATGCTGGGCTCAACACCGCCACCAGAGAGCTGTTGTCTGGGAAGGCTCCCCAGGGGAGCTTCGCAGCTTATGTGGAGTGGGTGCTGGTGTCCTGCGGATCTCCCTTCACCATCGATGACGGCACCAGCCCCACTCCACCACCCGAGCCTTCCTCCTCGCTGGTCCCGTCCAGCACAGAGCCTTCACCGCTGGTCCCGTCCAGCACAGAGCCCTCACCGCAGGTCCCGTCCAGCACAAAGCCTTCACCGCTGGTCCCGTCCAGCACAGAGCCTTCACCGCTGGTCCCGTCCAGCACAGAGCCTTCACCGCTGGTCCCGTCCAGCACAGAGCCTTCACCGCTGGTCCCGTCCAGCACAGAGCCTTCACCGCTGGTCCCGTCCAGCACAGAGCCTTCACCGCTGGTCCCGTCCAGCACAGAGCCTTCACCGCTGGTCCCGTCCAGCACAGAGCCTTCACCGCTGGTCCCGTCCAGCACAGAGCCTTCACCGCTGGTCCCGTCCAGCACAGAGCCTTCACCGCTGGTCCCGTCCAGCACAGAGCCCTCACCGCTGGTTCCGTCCAGCACAGAGCCGTCCAGCACAGAGCCCTCACCGCTGGTCCCGTCCAGCACAGAGCCCTCACCGCCAGAGACCGTCCAGCCGGAGACCGTCCAGCCGGAGACCGTCCAGCCGGAGACCGTCCAGCCGGAGACCGTCCAGCCAGAGACCGTCCAGCCAGAGACCGTCCAGCCAGAGACCGTCCAGCCAGAGACCGTCCAGCCAGAGCTTCACGTCAGCCACGTCCAGCCAGAGCTTCACGTCAGCCACGTCCAGCCAGAGCTTCACGTCAGCCACGTCCAGCCAGAGCTTCTCGTCAGCCACGTCCAGCCAGAGCTTCACGTCAGCCACGTCCAGCCAGAGCTTCACGTCAGCCACGTCCAGCCAGAGCTTCACGTCAGCCACGTCCAGCCAGAGCTTCACGTCAGCCACGTCCAGCCAGAGCTTCACGTCAGCCACGTCCAGCCAGAGCTTCGAGCTTCCCTGCAGCCCTGCCGAGCCTGAGCTTCCCTGCATGCCTGCCGAGCCAGTGCTTCGCGTCACGCCTGCCGAGCCTGAGCCTTCCCCGCTGGTCCCGTCCAGCCCTTCAGAGCCTTCTTCGCTGGTCCCGTCCAGCCCTCCAGAGCCTTCACCGCTGGTTCCGTCCAGCATAGCCGGGCCTTCACCGCTAGCCCAGCCAGAGACTGTTCACGTCCCGTCTGCCCAGCCAGAGACTGTTCACGTCCCGTCTGCCCAGCCAGAGACTGTTCACGTCCCGTCTGCCCAGCCAGAGACTGTTCACGTCACGTCTGCCCAGCCGGTCCCAGAGCCTGTCCCTCATCCAGTCACTCTCCCCAAGAATTTTTTTGGGGGGGGCCATAGGTCATCGCCATGGCCACCCGAGGGGGTCTCTCCGCCATGGCCACCCGAGGGGGTCTCTCCGCCATGGCCACCCGAAGGGTCTTCACCGCCATGGCCACCCGAGGGGGTCTCTCCGCCATGGCCACCCGAGGGGGTCTCTCCGCCATGGCCACCCGAAGGGTCCTCTCCGCCGTGGCCGCCCGAAGGGTCCTCTCCGCCGTGGCCGCCCGAAGGGTCCTCTCCGCCGTGGCCGCCCGAAGGGTCCTCTCTGCCGTGGCCGCCCGAGGGGGTCTCTCCGCCCTGGCCGCCTGCACGTCCTGCTCCGCCCTGGCCGCCTGCACGTCCTGCTCCGCCCTGGCCGCCTGCACGTCCTGCTCCGCCCTGGCCGCCTGCACGTCCTGCTCCGCCCTGGCCGCCTGCACGTCCTGCTCCGCCCTGGCCGCCTGCACGTCCTGCTCCGCCCTGGCCGCCTGCACGTCCTGCTCCGCCCTGGCCGCCTGCACGTCCTGCTCCGCCCTGGAGGCTTCCTCTCCTAGTTTGGTCACGCCCTGGCCAGCCTTCAGGGCGCCCGCCCCCCCACCCCTTTGATGTTCTACGGCGCGAGGTCGCGCCTTGTTGAGGGGGGCGTTCTGTCACAGTCTTCGTCTGCACCTGTCTGTCTTCGTCTTCACTACACTCCCCAGAATCCTCCTTGTCTCCACACCTGAACTCACTCCCTCACTTACCAGCCTGTCCCTCGTTATCATCATCAGTGTCACCTGTTTTCACCTTGTTATGTCTGATTCCTCTGTGTATTTAGTCCCCTTGGTTCATTCAGTCTTGGTCGGTCTATGTTTGTTGTTAGCCCGTGTGGTGCCCGTGTTCCTGTCTTTCTGCCTGTGTTGTGTATATATATTAAAAGTTATCTTTATCGATATTCCGGACTCCTTGTTCCTCTGCCTGAACCACACCGTGACAGTATTGTGTACAGTTCACACTTCAGCTCACTTGTTTGGACAAATTTAATTTAGCAAAAAATACGACAAGGGTGCATCAAGTAAAAAGGTAAACACAGAAGGGAACACATTTGAGCTTTCATGATTATTAATTAAAACTCTGGGGTCTGAAAGGAGTTTGGCCCCTGGAGAAGATTTGACTTGCTCTGACATTTGTGCTTTTTTCAGTTGCTTATAAACATATTAATGGCTAAAGTCTGTATTCAGCACAAACTGGGCTACAATAATATTTGAGCAACGTATGCACATGTTTGTATTTTTGAGAAAATAAAGTTTATGCGTGGTTATTGAAAAAACAAGTTAAGGGAAACATTCCTGTTAACCATTTGTCTCTGATTTTAGGGGGACATTCAGGGTTATTATGACTGGTTAGGAATGTTGATCCAGGAGCATATGGTACTTAGATAAATAATGTTGTGATTGTTATACATAAAGTATGTCAAGTTTTGCATTGTTCTGCATAAATTATTGCATATTCAGAAAATATTTGGAAAGGTTCTTCTGATTAGTCTGATTGCACCATTACAACAAAAATTCCTGGACATACACTATCATTCTAAACTTTGGGTCGGGTCAGTACGTTTTTTGAAAGAAAGTAAATCTTTTATACAGCAAGGGCACATTAAATCTATCAGAATTGACATTTGCATTGTTACACAAATAATTATATTTAGAGTAAATGTTGTTCCTTTGAACTTCCTATTCATCAAATAATGCTAAAAATGTTTTATCATGGTTTCCACAAAAATATTATGCAGTACAACCGTTTACAACAAGCTAGTAATACGAAATGTTTCTTAAGTACCAAATCATATTAGACTTGTTCTATATTCCTATGTCTTGTTAGGACTTTTGTGCAACTTTCTGTCCTTAGTGCCATGTTTGTAGGTCATTGTAGTTTTCCATGTTGATGAGTCTGATTATTCCCAGTGGCCTGCTACATGAAGCTATAGCTGAACAAACTCTTAAGTTTCGCGATTGGTCCAGTTTTAGTGTGCGTTCTCTACCACAGAATAAAACTTGCTTCGGAGCAGATTTGCAGTGTAGTGAAAGGTAAAATGGAGATGAACACTGCTAAAATACAGAGTTTGCTCAAACTAATCTCAAACATACCTGGGTACTAGCAACTGAAACCGGCTTCATGCGACAGGCCTCAGGTGTGTCCTGTTAGCTTGGTTCCTTGTGTATGTCTTTAGATGGTGCATGTTTCAGTTCCCTGGTTTCCGATTCTTGTGTTTGTTATTTTGATGTACGTTTTAATAAAAACCATTGCAATTACATCCACATCTCTGCCTGCCATCTCTTCCGCTCCTGCTCATCTTTCTCCTTTTTTCCCCCCTCTATTCCTTTTTCAGTCCAATATGAAGAGTATGGAGCTGGAATTGCAGTGCCCTGTGTGCAAGGACATTGTGAAGCAGCCAATTGTACTCCCCTGCCTGCACAGCGTGTGTCTCATGTGTGCCTCTGAGGTTCTGGTTCAGAGCGGGTATCCCCAGCCCGAGCTCCCCCCGGAGCCCAACTCGCCCGCTTCCACCCCAAACATGCGGTCCCCGCGGCAGATGCGGAGACCCTTGCCCAAGTCTGACCGTGTGGACCGCCTGTTGCGCTCAGGTGTGTAAAGACAAGAATACGCATGCATCATCTTTAAAGTCAATGCAAACTGGTTGATATATTCAGCCGTTCAGGTTTTTTCATTGTGTATATGTTATTCAGTTTATCTCACTGCATGCATGTGTGTGTTTAGGCTCTGGGACGTACCCGGGTCGCAGGCGAAAGGAAGGCCCTGCACCTCTCATGCTTTTCCCTTGTGCCCCCTGTGGGCGAGATGTAGAACTAGGTGAGAGAGGATTGGCTGAGTGCATGAGGAACCTTACACTGGAGAGAATTGTAGAAAGGTAATACACACATTCAAATACATTCAAGTAAATATTATATTTACCGTAATAAAATATATAATGTTTGTATTGAAATATGATATCATTTCAGCAATTATTTATTTATTTAATTTATTTTGCTTTTAAACTGAACAAAACATGCAATTAACAACACGACAAAGTAAGTTATAGAAAGGAAAGAACCAAAGACAAATATACGCATGCACAAAAAAAAAAGATCTTTGTATAGATCTTTGTATTATTTGTATAGGTACAATGATTCATTTAAGCAACAGATTAGTAAATTATCATTTAAATATTCCCAGTAATGTTGTGATCCAGAAAAAAAGAGAAAAGAATACAGATGCAAATGCACTAAATGACCGACAAATATCAAGACATTTTTAAATAATAATAATATCTGGACATTATAAGATATGGGCTACAATATATACTTTATTTTATTTGAGCAGTTCAATTGAAAAAGTTTACTTTTATATTGATTTACTTATTTGATTAGTGATCTATCTAGTAAATCTTAAACATAATCTTTAATATACAATTCAGTATTGTATTATATTACATAACTGTAATGAATTTTTAATATAATATAATATAATAGTATATTTAACGCATTTATATTTATTTACTTTTACTTATTTGATTAATGACCTAGTAATCTTAAAGGGATAGTTCACCCAAAAATGTAAATTTAGTAATTTACTCATCTTCAGGTTGTTCCAAACCTGTTTGGGTTTTTTAGGTGTACAACCCTTTAAATAGAATTTTAAATTAATTTAATAAATTACTAATATTTTTTGTTTCATATTTTAATATTATATCACATTAATATTATATTTGTTGTGAAATATAGTATAATTTAAGCATGTACACTCATTTACTTATTTGATTAATGATTAGTGACCTATTAATCTTAAATATATAATAAAATAGAATAGAATAGAATTTCAGCATTTAAACTTATTTACTTATTTGATTAGTGACCTAGTAATCTTAAATAGAATCTTTAGTACACAACATACATACCCAGTGTGATTGCTATATCTGCATGAATAAAACCGCATACAGGCAAACAAAGAAACGCTCACTGTAGAATCTGCCTCTTTCTCTTGCGTTCTCTAGGTACAGACACACAGTGAGTCTGGGCAGTGTGGCTGTGATGTGTCAGTTCTGTAAACCCCCACAGGCCCTGGAGGCCACTAAAGGCTGTTCAGACTGCAGAGCCAGCTTCTGCAATGAGTGTTTTAAACTCTACCACCCCTGGGGGACTCCCCGCGCCCAGCACGAACACGTGCAGCCCACCCTTAACTTCAGGCCAAAGGTGAGACGCTTCTACCCGATTACCTCTCATACCTTGAGGTCCAGGATCTGATAACAAATTATTTAACATGAAACTGCATTCGCAAGCCATTTTACTTCCCTAATATGAGGCATTACCAAGCGAAACAGAAAATTTGCAAACTAAATATACAGATGCAAATTTTATCCATAGTGCATCATAAAGTTTCTTTCCATATCACTAGGTGTTGACATGTCCAGAACATGATCAGGAGAGGCTCCAGTTTTATTGTAAGTCCTGTCAGATGCTTCTTTGTTCACTTTGTAAACTGCGCCGAGTCCATACGGGTCACAAGATCGCGCCCGTCACCCAAGCCTACCAGAGTCTCAAGGTACGTTTTCAATTCGCCTGTTATACGAATTATACCAGTTATACCTGGAATAACTGACTGTATCATATTCAGCTGCCTATATTGGCTGATGACTAGAGAAAATTTACTAGCCATAAATATTTTTGCCAGCCATTAAATAGATTAATCCTTATTAAAGTTACAAATGTTATTCAGTCAATAGCAATGAGTGATTGTTCTTTATGTTTTGTTGTTTGACAAACATGAAAAACACAGACAGAAGGAATATTAGGCTGTTGTCACTTTAAGAGCTAATGCACATATCCTTTATACTGTTGCACATACTGTTTTATTTCTCACTTGTTTAAGTTCAGTTAAGACATACAGTACCTGTCTACGTTGTTTACAATGATACTTGACATTTTGACATATTTTGTTGGTCTGTTCAACGCAAGAAGACGTGAAAGAGAGCTCATGTCATTCAAGTTCACGTTCTCAACTTTTTGCATTGTTAAAATTCATAAAACTGGAAAACACCGTTTCATATACTCGCCAACACCAATTCTGGCTCGCATTTGGCGCTTGGCGAGTGTTAATTATAGGCCCTGATGATTGAATCATTCATTGAGAATAAAACAATAAATGTTTTGAAAGCTTTTGAAAATCTGAACAAAAACGGAATGCATTGTGATGTAATTCTGCATTTTTCTTGCCACTAAAACATTCCAGGGATGACAGTAAATGTACCATATGAATTATTATCAATGCATGAATAAAACACACTTTTGGTTTTCCATTTAAATATTTCAACATCTTGTCAGATTATTAAATAAATCTCTTAATTTCGTAAAGAGAAAGTTGAAAATCATTTACATTGTGTTTTTGCAAACCCTAGGACAAGATCACCAAGGAGCTGAACTACATTCTGTCCAATCAGGACATGGTGTTGACCCAGATCACTCAACTGGAGAATGCTGTCACTCAAACTGAGGTACGCCCACCTTTTCCATCTCTGTCACTAAAGGACCGCATGTGTGTGATGCGCTGAGCTATTGTCTGTGTGCATGAATGCAGGTGAACAACGTTTCAGCCAAAGAGCAGCTCTCTCACTGCGTGAAGGAGATAATGGCGTTGCTAACCGAGCGACAGACAATGCTGGCTCAGGCTCTGGAAAGCTCGCGGCAGAGAAGGGCAGAGGCCTTGGCCAATCAGGTGGCTGAAAAACGCAGCCTGCTGGAGCACGCCGGCTTGATGGCTTTCACTCAAGAGCTGCTCAAAGAAAACGACCCATCGAGTTTTGTGCACGCAGCCAGATTAACACACAACAGGTGGGACGACTTGCTGATATTACTGATGTCTGTTGCCAAAATGTGAAAACACTGGACTATTATTTCTCTTTTTCTCAGATTGGCCCAGTCTATTGAATCTATGCAGCGTTTCTCTCTCTCTGCTGATCCCTCGTTCCGTCACTTCCAGCTTGATGTTTCCAGAGAGCTCAAACTCCTCACAGACCTGAACTTCATTCAGGGTAGGAAAACTCTAATAATCAAACACATAAATGTGTAGATACAATAGGGCTAAATTATTATGGGATTTCCTTAAAGGTGCATTGTGTAATATTTAGGAGGATCTGTTGACAGAAATGCAATATCATATACATAACTATGTTTTTAGTGGTGTATAAAGACCTTACATAATGAACCGTTATGTATTTATTACCTTAGAATGAGCCATTTTTCTCTGCATACACCATGGGTCCCCTTACGTTGAAATTTTGCGCCGACATGTTTCTACAGTAGCCCTGAATGGACAAACGCATAGTTGCGTCACTATGTTTTGTCACTACATAGTTTCACCATTATGTTGTTCTTCGTGCAAACAAGCTAACTAAAGTCAGCGAATAAAACACTGACACAACGATGAACAAGTAACAATGCACATCAGCCGACCACTTGTTTAGAGTTCGCACTACATGTAAACACTATGTATGTAAACACTACATTCAGATTCATCAATCGGAATGATTTCAGTTAGATTAATACAAAAGGTGTGCATGTAAACAATGAATGGCAACTGCAGAAAGCAAATGCTGAATCCCGGACATTTTGGACGATCTCGACGGCCGGACATGTCCGGGAAAAAGAGGATGGTAACCCGTAACCCCTACTACTCAGCTTTCTCCACAGAACAAGAGCCTGCTAGCTTAGCTTCCAAAAAAAGATGGCTGACACAATGTGTACATTCTGTGAGTGAGATCATGCGGGACAGCCCCTACTACTGGCTGTAGTCTTTAGCCTCTGGCCAAAAAATTCTCAGATGATGCAAAATGACGATTTTTGCGTCATCTGAGGATTTTTTCCAGACAAAAAATACATAAATCTCTCATCTCAGGGGGATATGAGGGTGGAAAGCACGGTAATTCGAAAATACTACAGATACAAAGCTTAATGCTAAATCCTGAAGTATCCCTTTAATATTTTGAATAAAATGTTTCTGCATTTTTATAAATGAACACATTTTAATGACAGATAACAGTCTGCAGTGTCACACAATCTAACCCTAACTGACCTATCCCATCAGCCCCTCTCGCTCCTGTGATTGACACCCAGCGAACCCTTGCCTATGACCAGCTGTTCCTCTGTTGGCGGTTGCCTCAAGACTCCTCTCCTGCCTGGCATTTCTCTGTGGAGTTCCGGCGGCGTGGGGTGGTGCCAGGGGGCGGAGCAAGAGCAGGGATTCACGGGGGATTGGCTGCCGCTCGCTGGGGCTGGCAGAGATTGGAGGAGGTGACCGGGACCTGCGCTGTGATTGACAGGCTGGAGATGGACAGTGTGTATGTGCTGAGGGTGAGAGGCTGCAATAAGGCCGGCTTCGGAGAATACAGTGAGGAAGTATATTTACACACACCACCAGCTCCAGGTACGAAGTGTTTTCAACACAAGACATAGTACAAACAGAATACATTCCCAAATTATACTCATCGACTCATCTATTCTCTTTATCTTTTTCCTTTTTTATCCATTCCCATCTCTCTTTGTCTCTACAATCTTTGGTTTTTCCATGTTTTGCTTCCCAGCTTTATTGACAGCAGCTCTATACTGCCACATTCCCTGTTCCCTTTTTATAACTCTTTCTGTTATTGTATCTTTATTCTTAATTATATTTCCCTCATGTTTTTATTATTTGAGCCATTTATTCTTTAATCCACCTTTATGTTTATTTTCCACCCAAAACCCTCGATGTGGTGAAATATTTTGATCTGATGTGAATGTTGACCCATCTGCTTTGTAAATGTGGCCACAAGCTAACTTTAATGCTGTGTAATGTTTATTAATGTATACACATTAAATGGAGGCCCATGTTACAAATAATAATCCAAGGTTTGCAACATCCAAACAGAAGGCAGATGTTCACGACAAAATAGTAACATTATCTTCTGAGTGTTTATAGCTAATTATTAATATTTTAGAATAGATTTTGTCCTTATTTTAAACACCTGTACTTGTCATTAAAGCCTATTCACACCTCGAGCAGAAATAAATAAATTAAAAAAAAACACTAAATATTATATAAATGAATTATTAATAAACAGAAAAACTTTTATTCATCAAGGACACAAAAATAGGCCATCAGCAAATCATCATATTAGAATGAATTTTGAAGGATCATGTGTACTCTGAAGACTGGAGTAATGATGCTGAATATTCAGCTTTTCCATCACAGCAATAAATTACATTTTAAAACAAATTAAAATGGAAAATACACTTTTTCTTCTCTGCCTGTCTGCTGGAATGCAAATCTTCCTCCTTTTTGCAGTCTTTATTTCACCCTGCTATTCCCAGAGAGCATTTCTATGTCTGTTTTCCTGATTGCTGTTTTTATGCTATGTCCTCCTTTCGCATATATCTCCTGTTCTATATTCTTCCTTTTCCACCCACTCTTAACTCCCTCCGTTTGGTGCCTTAATTCTGTGTCCCTCTTTCCCCTCTTCTTCTATCCTCCTCAAAATTTCTCCCGTATTCCCTGGCTGTTGTCTCCCTCCGCCTCTTCGGCAGTGTTGAATTTTTACCTGGACTCTCGTTGGGGTCTGCACGCGGACAGACTGGTGGTGAGTAAGGAGCAGCGTTGTGCCCGCAGTGTGCCCGGTCTGTCCCTGCTGCAGGCCGCTGATCGCGCCCTCACTTCCTGTCACCTGACAGCTGATCTGCTCGTGGGGGACGTGGCCATAACACAGGGCCGACACTATTGGGCATGTTCAGTGGAGCCAGGCTCATATCTGGTCAAGGCAAGTTCTGCAACGAAGGAGAAGTATATTAACCGTCTCTCCCATACCTCGTTCTAAGTCACTTTTTCCTGTAATTTTTCTCTCTATATTCTACAGGTTGGAGTGGGCCTGGAGTCTAAACTTCAAGAGTGGTTTCATCTGCCTCAAGACATGGCTAGTCCAAGGTAAGTACTAAATCTCAGAAATGAACAACGGGAGAGAACAGAAAATAAACATGAGAAGAGCAAGTAGATATGTTAATGTTAAGATATGACCCCTATTAACTTCAGTTTTGGTTTTATTATGACTAAAACTATTGAAATTATGACTAGAAATGAAGAGCATAAAAAAATTTCAAAAAAACAATCTGAATTAAAAATGATTAAAAATATCCATTCTTTCACTTATTTATACCTTTATACACAACAAAATGTAAAAGCTTGAATGATTAATACCATACCATACCATACAGACTTGCTTTCTGTTAACTGATCTCTATATGTAGATTATATATATGATATTATCTATATCAGGGGGTTTCAATCTTTTAGGTGCCACCGACCCCCAAATATGATCTCATATGAGGGACTCCCATCCAAAAATTTAAAAGGCAGCTATGACTTATGTATAAAGACCCAATTTATACTGTGAAATTAATTAATGTGTATTTTTTTTTTTAAATATTGTGTTTCTTATGTTTTCCCCCCCTACTCTACTGTAGTACTATACTGTGTATTATTTATTTTAATTTATTTTTAATTTATTTTAATATTCTTTCTATTATTTATTTATTATCCATTACTTTTTTAATCTCATTTTTACATTTTGTTTCTCTAAACATTTCCACGGACCCCCTATCACTTCCTTGTGGCCCCCTAGAAGTCCCCGGACCCCAGTTTTAAAACCCCTAATCTATACTATATACAGTGTTTCCACCAAGTTTCAAATCAACACTAAAAAGGCACAGCATTTCCAAGTGAAATGCATATTTAAAGTGGAAAATGAATGGTACTTGATTTCAACCATTTATCATGCTGACTTCTCATCTCAACCTCATCTTCTCTGTCTGAAAGATATGATCCAGACAGCGGCCATGACAGTGGAGCCGAGGATTCGTCAGATTCCCCTCCTCCTTTCGCTTTCCTCACAATGGGCATGGGCAAGATCTACCTGCCCTCTTCCGCCAACTCTCATCACGGCAGAGAATCTGGCTTCACTAATGGCAACAGCCCTTCTTCGCCAACCGGCGTTACCTATCCATTGCCTCCGAGGCTAGGAGTTTGTCTCGACTTTGAGAAGGGCCGTGTCACGTTTTACGATGCCCACTCTCTCCGCCCACTATGGGAGGGACCAGTGGATTGCTCCGCCCCTGTGTGCCCTGCATTCTGTTTCATTGGAGGCGGAGCTCTGCAGCTACAGGAGCTAGTAGCCAATCGCAACGCAAATCAAACCCCAGTAAGACGAGTCACCATTCAGTCACGTGTTACCAAACTGAACTGAACTCTGATTATTGTTTTTATAATTCGATTTTAAGAGACGGTTGTTTTTAATTGCACCCAACATAAAACTCTGATTATTTTTGTTTTTGTTTTGAGAGGCCTTTATTGCTGCTCCGCTTGCTGAATTATAAACCTCTTCGATTGAATTATGAATTTGGTGATGCCACATATATACCCATGAAAACTTTAGAGTGCATATTCACCTATATATACACACAATATATATGCAAAAGTATGTATTTCCCAACCAATCTCTCTGTGTAGGAAATGTGCCTCAAATGTTTTTTTTAATACTAGATTTCGCCCCACATTGTGTATATTATAGTGATATAATATACCTTGTATTAAAGTGCTTTTGTTTATTAAGCTCCAAACAGAGTAGAAATTCCAGACTGTTACACAAGGCCTCGTTTTATAACCCACAATACTATCGTAAACATCTGCTCTTTCAACCTCTAGCCATATGCTGTCAAGACAGGTCTGTCAAACCTTCAGCTGTCAACTCGAGCATTTACAAAGATATTTACTCAACATACGTCTAATGCCAGACCAAATGCTTCTCGCTGCTGTTTTGCCTTAGATAGTTATGAAGAATTTTGATTTGTTGAAATATGTGGCTTCTAGACTGCAGTCGGTATATGGACTTTTTCTGAGCAATTTGTTAGGACACACTCACCTTGTAGCTTACACAAATTGTTGTTTTGAATTCCCATATGCTATTGGACAATTGGAAAATATTTAAAGCTTAAATGAGTTAAGTGAAGCTTATTCTTAAGAATGAAAATCTTCAATGCAATAGATTGGAAGTGCACTGCTTTACTCAATATTTATGTGATTAAAAGTTTATGTGTGTGTAATGCACTAACCCCACCATTATAAATCACCTTATACGAGCCTGTAGAGAATATTTTTTAAGAGTCTGAATCATGTGCTTGATTTCAGTCCAGCTTCAAGCTTTAGAGTGTAGTTTGAATCTTCCTGGAGAGAATGGTGGCTTTTGCCTGCTGGTAATAAATAATTCTCTGAAAATGAAGCTTATTCTATTCTTAATATCACATATCTCATAGAATATACTCAGAACGAATGGTGTATTACTGTTTTTTGATCAGCTGGGGGCAGCAGTTTCTTCAAATATACTGTATGTGAGCGTCAGTTCTCTTGCAAGGTGGATTAGACTTGGACTGTTGCAAATGTCTCCATTTATCCAATATTTTAGCTAACAAAGGAATTCAGGTCACATTTATATCTACAAAATATAGTAGGCTTTCCATTTGCATTGGTGCATGGCACTTTTTAAATTTGTATCAAGCATATAGAGCGATCAAGTCAGTCAGCTTTATTAACAAATGACTCTTATGAACCAGTTGAGTCAAAAACAACCACTGTAGCCCAATTCATGAACAAATGGACTGTTTTTCCATTTGGTAGAGAATTGGAAAATTACTGCTTTGTGGCTAACTCAGGTTCTTTGAAATCGAATCCCGTCCGGATAGGATAGGATAAGACCACCCTTAAGACTTGAACCAACCAGAGGAAATTGCAGACAGAGATTTATGAATGTGTGAATGTATTTATTCTGTTTGGATACAACTATACATAGTCAAAAAATGCTATTTTAGACAAAGTGAGAGACCTACTTCCACTGCCACCTCAGGAGGATGCTGGACATGTATGATAGTGATGATTTTTTTAATCATTCTCATGCCAATTCTTAAATATTTTTCGTTTTGATGAATGATGGCGTATTCGTATGAATTTGCATGATTTCATTTGTACGGTTTTGATAAGATCTGCTTGCGCCCCGGTGACTGGTTGTTAAGGGGTGCGGACCTCCATGTATACTTTTTTTTTAACAATTGTATGTTTTTGTACTATTCACATTGTACAAAATCATACAGAAATCCCCACCTTCCTGTGAGATCAGGTTGGATACCTGCACCCTATTTTCCTTTCAATATTATATTGGTTAGAATTTAAATGAACCAAATAGGCCAAATAAGTTTTGATACTATGCAGATATCCATGTCTGTATACGCTGCTTTAGAAAGCTTCTTATATGAAAATCCACATATGTCTTTAATTGTTGCCATATTGGTTAGAAACCAGAAAGTCGAGTGGTTAGGTATGTTTCAGCTTAGACAGACCCTTTGAGAGACTATGAGCCAAATGAGGGGTTAGCCAATGTTTTCCTCTCATGGAATGTAATGTTTCAGAAATGTAAAGTTTTAAAAGCACAGATTTCTCGTTTGGCTTATGTTTCTGATGAGAGAAATCCAAGACTATTTCTATACTAGACTATACTCTCTCTCTCACACACACACACACACACACACACACACACACACACACACACACCTTCTCGGCCCTCCCTGAAATCACTGCTCTGGGGAGTGTGATGGCCCAATAAGAGCTGAGGGTGATATTTCTTAAAGATTGTGTGTCATAGGTTGATTTTCTTTTTCTTTCATCTCTGTATTCTGTGCTTTCATCTAAACGCCCGATCTCTCCCGTCTCCCCCATTTTTCCACAATTCATCTCCGGCGAAGTTTTGCTCACTTTATCTTCATATTGATCTCTTTCTTTCTCTCCTTTCCGTTCCCTCTCTCCATCATCCACTTTGCTTTTGGCGATTCTCGGCCTGGGGAGAGGGAAAACTCAGCACCAGATTGGGTTTTGACTGACTGAAGGTATGTAGCCACAACACCACATGTAGCTGCAGCCTCTAATCCATACCAGGAAGTCTTATGCACAGTCAGGGGGGGGGGGGGGGGGGGGGATTTTAAATACCTCAGAAGCTTTGCAGCTGCTTAACCTTCTGTGATTTTCGTTTAATAAGACCAGTCATTTCCCGAAGCACCACAGACTAAAATATCCGTAAAGCATCCGACCGTAGTCTCGGCGGCTTGTCGTATTGCTGCGCCCGTTGATCCATTTTGTTACGAGCTTATAGACTTATACCAGCTGTTGTAGGTCTACCCTGGCTGTTGCCATCTGCGTCAAGTCTCTAGCTGACTAGACTAGAAGGGAGGGCTAGACAGTGGTAATACTCCGTTATTGTAGGGTAAAGACTTTGGACAGACCACTGCACGCTCATATTTTGATTTTTTTTTCACCGCAATGTCTATTGACTAATTGTAGGATCGAGTTTCATGGAGTTTGCAGATGTATCTAAAAATGCTTCGTACAAAATAGTAATTTCAAAGAGCTGTCAAACTGTTCGCTTTTCAACAAAAGTAATTTGATATAATAAATAGGAAAAATATGTACTACTGGATATATTTGCTTGTTTCTTCAAAACAGGGGCTAGTTGAACTTGTCACACTGGGAAATATCCTAGTAACTATAAAGGTTGAAGGCAAAAAAAAATGTTATATATTGAATTGGTTTTGTATGTTTTTTTTTTTACTACACCTAGTTAAAAATTCTATTAAAACTATTGGGGCACGTTGTCACAGAACAGGCACGTGCAGAGGGGGGGGCTTTGGGTGCTCGAGCCCCTGCCCTTTTTCAAAATTAATCGAAAGTGCCCCTCTCAAACAAATAATGATAATATTGTTTTCAATAAAACAAAATGCATTAAATTATAATTAACATGACAATGTGTACAAAACTAAAATAGGCAAAATTCACGTTTATTTGTACGTTTCTGTCAGTCTGAGGTGCCGTTGCCATGACTCGTTGCTATGGGTTGCGTCACTTGCGTGTCTTGCTTCGGACTCGACTGAAGAGGTCAGTCTCCGTTTTCGAGGGTCTAAAACTTCGGAGGATGGCAGGCGCGCGCAACCGTAGCAAAAGTTATGCGTTTTAAAACGAAAATGCACTAGTGTAAACGACAACGTAGATATTCCACAGTCTGATCGGAACCGAACTGATGCGCTCGAGCCAAAATATATGGTTCTTTCATTGAGTATCTAGGCCCGACGGCAGGAAAAAATTAACCAAACCATTTTTAAACTTCTTTTTCTTTTTTTTTCTTCCAATAATCAAAGGTAGTGTATTATTTTTTAAATCCACATATTACATATTTTAAAATAGCTATTACATAATTAATTGATGACTGTTTGTTATATAATACACTGACCAATCGTCATCTGGCACAAAAAGTTCAAATTTCATTGGACAATGTGAAGTGGAGCGGCAATTTTCTAGTCATTCAGAAATCGTTTAAAAAAGTCGCTTTAATCGTAAGTAGTATTCAAGTCATGTATTTAGCATATGTAAATTATATTGATACACCGTTTACCATTTGAAAACTATCATAGTTGGTTCAAATGAATGAAGCCCAGGAGCCACCTACAGGCCTATGATGTGAAGTGTAGGCTGACAACAACACGTAAAATGGAGATTTTTGATAATAGTACAGAACCGGTCAAAAATTTACACATTACAATTTTTTAATGTTTTTTAAAGAAGCCTCTTATGTGCTTCAAGCCTGCATTTATTTGATTGAAAATAATGGTTTTCTATTTTAAAATAGGCCTACTTAAAAAATATCACTTATCTCTGATGCAAAGCCGAATTTTCAGCATCATTACTAACCCTAACTTCAGTTTCACATGTTCTTTCAGAAATCATTCTAATATGCTGATTTATTATTATCAATGTTGGAAACAGTTGTGGTGCTCATTGTTTTTTTGATGAATAAAAAGTTAAAAAGAACAGCATTTAATTCAAATAGAAATTATTTTGTAAGTCTTTACTATCCTTGCTGAATAAAAGAAAGAAAGAAAATTACTGACCCCAAACTTCTGAACAGTAGGCTACAGTGGATATTGGTACAAAATATTTCTATTAGAGATAAATGCTGTTCTTTTTGTAACTTTTAAACTCAGAATCCTAAAAAAAAAAGTATCAAAGGTTATAGGTTACTATGTCTATTAAAATAGAAAACCATTATTTTAGATTTTAGGAATATTTCACAATATTAGGCTACTGTTTGTTTTTTTCTTTAAAAAAATGAAGTACAAAATGTAGCCTTGATAAATTTTTCAATAAGATACTTCTTTCTAAAACATTAAAAATAGTAATGTTTCCCAGCTTTTATATGTATATATATATATATATATATATATATATATATATATATAAATATATAAAATGCATAAATATATATATGCATGCCCCTTTTTTACATTTGAGCCCCTGCCCTTGAGAAACTCTCTGCACGTCCCTGTCACAGAATCCAAAGGTGTGTTAAAATCGCCTTGTGGTGAAAATCAAGCTTTTAATGTTGTTTATTTGGCTTTGTGGTGTTTTTAATGTGCTTTAAGACAAACCATGTGTAAATTCATGAGTCAACACCATTTCTGGGTATTTTCTCTTTAAAACAACGGTGAACCAAAGACAAGGGGTGTTTGATATCGGCTGCGGCCGGATGTAACCGATCGGTGAGAGTTGCCATGTGCAGGAGCTGAAAACAGAGAGCTGACTTCGAAGTCGGACACTTTCTGCTTCCCATAGTGACCGCTCACATGGTGTTTGATAAACATGACTCTATATAACATTGATGCTACATGAAAAGAGATTTTACTGTTATAAAAACAGATTTGTGAGCATAAGTGGAACTGAAGGTGTGAGAATAAATATGAAACACACATGATCGTTGTCATGCGGTGGATTCGGCCAATCGTAGAACAGCTGTGTCATCATCAGAGCTGGTGCGGCCGCTCTGGAGAAGCTGCGTTGGCTGAGTCATCCGACTGCTCTTGAATCGCTCTTGCGTTTTTTTGATGCCATATGTCACAGTCACGTGGCGTCTGTGCTGTCTCAATTGGACAAAATTTTTAACCGGCATGCAATGCTTCAAGCCAGCTGCCGATCGATCTGCGCAGAGCTGCATAAAGTCGAACAAGCTTGACGCCGGTTTCACACTGCACGCGTTAGCAGAGCGTAAGCAGCGCAGGAGCAGTGTGTACGCGGAAGCAGGACACGCATGTTTTGCTTTCACACTGGCAGCGGCTGGGAACCGCGGCATGTGTACAGACAGAGTAGACTACTCTATAATGGGTAAGTTGGCATTACTTTATTTCGGTTTCAAATACATTTAAGAGAAAAGACATGTCAAGAAGCTTATAGCTATATTATATAACTTTTGGTTCATCTTTGTTTTTGGACATTTGTTTTCTTTTTAAATTGATGAAGGTCATTTGATTGACTGTTTAAAGGTAGGGTAGGTAGATTTTTTCTAACAAAATATGTTTAAACTGTCTATATATACCAACACATAATTAAAATGTAAGTACTCTGAAAAAGAAAGTATAAAAATCGAGTGTCTGTAGTCCTCTCAGTGCTGTAATAAACACAGCTACTTATCTCCATTCGGGACGAATGAAATGATTGGCTGGAGCGACTGTCACTCTCCCTCGCTACCATGGCAACCACCCCTGCAGGTACACGAGCCGCCCACACGCGCGCACCCGTTTAAATCGAGGAGTGGAAGCATAGACAGTATAAGAAGTGGACAGAGCCATCTCATTGGAACTCAGTTGAGACAGTTGAAGCCCATTTTTAGCGATTTTTTTTAGCACTTCCGCTCCTGATGCGCAGACTCAAACCGACTCAAACTAAGCTTGATGACGTGAGCACCCTGTCTGACAGATGAAAATATTCTAGTAGCTGTGCGTGAAAACTGCCAACGTTGATCTTGCAGAGACGGCGAGCTTGAGCAAAGAGTTCTTTGGCGTGAGTGAGCAGGAGTAAGTAATTTGTATAGTATTTATTTTAAAATGTAACGCCAGTACGCCATATTAAGTTAATGCATTGATTGCCTGTGAGCTTCTCCTACTGTCTGTACGGTAATTTCTCTACTGTGCGACAGAGCGTCGAGTGGTTATGACGCAATCGTTAGCCTATTTTTACAAAAACTGTTTCTACGGGGCCATAATGTAACATAGAAGGTAATGGAGCCCTTTATACATTGTCGTGTTTCTTTAGAAATAAATAATGGACAAATGGAGTCTTTAAACGCCTCAGATGTAAAGTTATTCGCTGTCAAAGTGACGCGAAAATGAATGGGAGTCAATGGGAATGCTAACGCAAGTGAAGTTCTGCTACAAGATGGCGGCTCCCGCGAGGCTTCAACTTCCGGTCGATGGATTACCCCCTTGAGTGGAAGAGGCACGGACGCTAAAGAATCACAATTATGGCCGCGAATTTAGGAGTCAATATTCCCAGTACCTGCATATACAGTCAGCGAAGGCAAACCAGGCAAGAAAACAACTGAGGGACATCAATGGGCTGAAAAGTGACGGTAACAGTGCTTTCATCGTGGAAGCTCTTACAATCAAAACACTGTATATGTTATGAATCTTACATGAAATTCCCCTTCATTACAGTGCAACTGATGGTAAAACGTGTATCAATGCAACCTGTTTTTAGCTTTGAGTTTGGCTTATGTTACTAGCTTGTTACCGAATCAAACTATATTTTAAACTTTACCAGTATCGATATGCTGGCTTGATAGTGAGTACTAACAGCCATGTTAGTTGTTTATATTCATAATGATAAAGTTTGGTATTTTATTACATGTGATTCTGACATGATGATACTTGATACTCCATGCACTGCGCTCCTCTCCGCTCGGCGCTGGGAAAACGAGTCCTCCAGCTGAGCGCGGGCGGCATCGCGCGGTCATGTGTTTTGGGGGCGTGGCTCTAATCTGTTAACATGGGACCTGAAAAAATATGTGCGGTCTGCAACGCGTGCAGTGTGGAACCGGCGTAACGCGTTTCTGACGTCACAAACTATGGGCTTTACCATATCATTAACAGCAAACAAGAAGGGGAAGTCTGGAGAGATGCATGGTTATCCCGGTAAGTTTTTCTGATGATATGAAAAATTGGGTAGATTTACCAATATAGCGGGTGTATGATGTATATTATGATATGATGAACTATGCCTTTCTCCACTGACGTTCTGAGTTGTTCAAACAAAGCGTTTCTGATGATTGTTAGAAGGCAGCTGCCTGAACCTCTGACTGAGATGCAAATGGGAACATGTTTGTTGTATACTAAATGAGGCAAGGGTATTGCATTCAAGCTATTTTAAGGCATGAATATATTTTTTTTTACAGGAAAAATTTTTTAAATATGTAATTTTGGTCATCAAAGATGAGTTTTAAGAGATAAATTATTGACTACTGTGAGATTTTAAATAAATTTATTTTTTGTCCTTAGCAATAATGCTGTTTCCATAGCCAAGACTTTTCAGAAAATTGACTTTAAAAAATCCTTAGGATTATTCACTGTAAAGTAAAAGTGATAACTAGTCCCAGCTTCAAAACTGCTTTATACAAAATAGTCATATCAAAGAGTTAAAAAGAGAAACTTTTCGCTTTTCAAAAAAAGTAATTTGTTAAAATAAATAGCAAGGATATTTACTACTAAACTACCTAAAAAGGTAAAAAATCTAATTACACAAATGGGTTTTTATCTAGAAATAGCTAGCAAAACTATAGGCATTTTGTCAGAAATTCTAAATGTGTGTTAAATAAACAGTTTTTTTTTTCCAATACATTTTTTTTTTCCTATGCAATAACGCTGCTTCTATAGTCAAGACTTTAAGGTTTTTGCCCATACAGACATAGATTTTTTTTTTTTATCCCTAGGAATATTCACTGTAATAAAAGTGTGACAACCTATTTCAAAACTCTTGTTTTTGTTTTTTTACTGGGAAATAGTTGCCATTTTTTTGTAGCCAACACTTTAAATTTCCTCTCTATACTGAAATTGACTTTAAAAAAATAAACCTAAAAAAGACTTTAAGGGTTTTGTCCATACAGATATTGATTTTTATTTTTATTTTTTATCCCTAGGAATATTCACTGTAGTAAAAAGTGTGACAACTTGCCCTGGCTTCCCCTATAACTTCAGCATGGCAACTGAAACCCTTTCCAAAATCTGCATGTTTCATCTTTTAAAGCCACTAGCAATCAACACAAGCCATTTCGGCACAATAACCACTAGAAAGAAAGCATTAGAAAAGTGGAATACTATTAACTTGCAAGAGCCTCGTCCAAAATAAAACGAGAATCAGGGTGAACGAAATCAACCCGTTTCATTTCTTGATAAGAAGATTTGAGAGGTAAAGCTATCGCCCCACTCCCTTCCCCCTCTGTATACATGAGCGTTACACTAATACTCTCCTGTCTCCATATGGATCCTCTCCGGACAGAGCGCTGGAGTGGAGGGATCGCCCACGTTTAACTGCTTCGACTCTTCCCCCTCCCCTGCAGCAATCCCATCTGTCCCGCTATTAGTAAATCCCCACAGATAAATAGAAGCTTTTGAGGATCATTGCCGAGGCAGGTTTTTCAGTGGTCTGAGCAAGACTAAGTGTAGCTGACCTCGATAGAAACGTTCCGTTCGTTAAACTTACACCACATTTTGCGTTTGGCCTAACTGTGAAAATGCAATCCGCCCCGCTCCATCCTTAGCCATTAGCCAACCATTTCATTGTACTCTAATATTAGAATAACAGCTGAGTGACTAATTGCCGGTGAATTAGCCAGACAGCACATCATATGAAACTCATTTTCAAAGAGCACCTGTTTGGTTCGGCATCATAAGTGACCCATATGGTTTTTCATCAATTTTACATCATATACTATAGGAAAGAAGTCGAGAGTGTCGCGCCTTCCAGGTGTTCTCTCCTCTGAATAAGCCATTTCAGACATCTGAAAATGAGCTAGGCATGTCTGGATACAGCATGAATGTTAAAAGCATGCTGCAGGGTCCACCTTAACCTTGTTTTCACATTCACATATGAAGCATCAATCATCGATTTGAAGTCTTTCTTGTTCTTTGTCTGAAAAGGAGTCACCACTCATCACAAATCAGCGCGTTTAGCAATTTCAAATTCACAAACTGAAAGATTTTGGTAATAAAATGCATTGTAATCATAAAGTTTTGTTCACTATCCTTAATGTGAATATTACAATGATGAATCAGGGTTTATAATAGGTGTGTATCTCCCTTCAATAGACCAGAAGCACAGTCAGCATCGGAATACTTATCAAATTCACTAGTGGCATTAGCAAACATTCGGAGCAAACAGAACCAGATTTAATGGGAATATGTTAGTCATATATTCAGTAATGCCAACCACCTGTTGATTGGCTGTCTAAGGTAGACTCTAGCAAAAGCAAGTTTCACATCATCTCAAATATACAGTATAATGCATCCCTATGGATCTTGACCAGCATCTGTTTGGTATTTCCATTTTGTTCCAAATGTCTTGGATCACATCTGGAAGCATCAAGGTTTGAAATTATGTCTTAACTGTGCATCTGTTTTATTTTTAGCTTGGTTCCCTAATAAACCTTTATCAGCTGTATAGCATTGAGTTAAAGGGGTCATGACATTGTTTTTTTTATTTATTCTTTTAATATGTTCCTTGAGGCTGAATGTATAATATTAATTTAAAAAAAATTCTGAACCTCTTTCTGAACCTCTTTCTGAAATAATGTATTATTAAGGCTTGTCAGAGGTCACTGATATGATTGGCTAACATCTTCATTATATTGGAAATCAACGCCCACCGCTATTGCATGTGACTTAAGTGTATTGAAAACATTATCCATATAAAACCTTAATTTACAGACAAAGCATTGTAGACAGCATCAGTGATGAAAATGGGTTTTATTTGCTTTTGGCGCGACGCTCACATCTAGTGAAGACAAATGTCAGCCATTAAACGACTGGATGCTAGTGGGCGGGGCCTATGGTGCAATGATGTTAACTATTCGTTGATGTCTTTGCTCTGGAGGCAGTCATATGTAAATATCCCGCAGTATCAAAACGAGACGTTTTTGGAGTTTGATTATTTATATGCTTTTAAAATGAGTTGGAAGTTTTATGTTTTTTAAGCTATATGTTTCAATGGTACAAAGACCTCTTATATGTAAAAAGATCCAAAATGTGATTTCCCATGTCATGACTTCTTTGAAGAACTGAATGTAAACCTATTGATGTAACGTCTGTCAGAGAGTTTGAAGTCTGCCCAGATGAATAATAGAAAGACAGTGCAAACGAACTGGTAATTCCACGGGTCTTTTTTAACTTAGTTTCAGTCAAGCACACTCTTCACATACATGTAAAAGAGCGAATGCTAACAGGGAAAATAAATCACTCTGAACACGCTACAAATCAAAGTGGAAGTAAACATTAACGTTATAATAAACAGCAGTCAGCGATAGAGCGGTCATCTTCCTCTTTGCGCGAGCACTCTCTCTTTCACTGTGCGTGTGCGCTCACATTAGAACAGCACGCATACAATAACGTACGCCATAGAAGAAGCATCTTAAAGGCACATCAACATCAATGTCATGAACACTTCTTAAAGCAACACCAAGGAACTTTTTCAACCTTCATAATATATTTCTAAGACCCTTGTGATGGTACATCGACTTACAATAGGTTAAATGACACGTCTGCCACAGCCTGACGTGGTCTGTATGGCTTTTACTGGCACTATGTAACTTCGGGTTTCGGGCAGTAACCCGAGCACAAAAAGAACTACAAAATTCAACTGCTTTACGTCAAGCGTTACAATAGTCATTATTTTGTTTTTCTTCGTTTCTGATGTCGCAATACATCATACTTACATGAAATCATGCAACTCTACCTTGTTTGTGGACGTCGTTCATTCCAAAGCCGGTGCTGGATAAACAACGAGCGTGTGTGCGACAGTAGGCTGCGGTAGGCTCAATTATTTACGACAGCGGTAATGGACAATTCCGATTCCAACCAGTAGGGCGACCGCAGAGGAAAAGTTCCTTGGTGTTGCTTTAACACTAGGTGGCCGTTACATTGACAAGTTGAAAGAGACACGTTGAGGCACATATATCAGTCTAAAGACTGATTATTTGAATAATTTATTTACTTTTTTGCATTTCTTTTTACCTGTATGCGTTTAGCTGAATAGTCGGTCATAATGGATTGTAGTTGCTGATGGAGTAAAGGTGTAACCTCAGACAGACGTCTAATGTGGGCCCATAACTCACTGTGAGCAGGTTAACACTGTTCCCATGGTGTAAAATAACAGGAATAATATTCTTATCCAGTTTGCAGTCGAACACTACTGAACGATTCCTGTTATTTTACACCACTGGACGAAACTGGTACGCACACACACACACACACACACACACACACACACACACACACACACACACACACACACACACACACGTATAGACAAATAGGTAAGTCCTAGATGAGATATGTTTTAGAAATGGAATAGCAATATTGTTTAAAAATGTAGACCAGCTGCACTCATACCTGGATACTAGATTCGTGACATTTGTACAATTTATTATTTTTGACGTTTTTGATGTAACTTACCATGGATTTCAGCATTATTCTGAACACTTGTCAAACGCACCGTGGCTGTAAAAATTCCAGATCCCATAAAAAGCAAAAAGGCGAGGCGAGACACAGTCAACAGGGGGTTTGTAAAGAAAACACATGTTTTTCTAGCGCTCTGTCAAGAACAGCTGTGCATACATCACTACACTGAATGGTCACTAAGAGACAAAATGAAACCGGGACAGAAACACAAAAAGAGTTGTAACAAAAAGAGATAAACAAGTAAACATTGAGGGCACACTGTCATCTGCACATATGGGGGGAGACCGGGCCAGGAGAGAAGGACGAAATGACAGAGAGCGAGATAGATAAACATCAGGAGAGAGGTAGAAAGCAGATGGGGACAGTGATAAGATGAATCTGGAAAGGTCAGAACAGTTGACCTTTATATAGGAGAGAAAATAAGAGAGAGAGGAAATAGTGATGGTATCTGTTTCACGGTCAACACATGCTTCTTTTCTCCTCCATGACACTCCTGTAGGGTTAAAGGTCAAAGGTTGACAGATGCAAGAAGACGAGAGGGAGAGAAGCGTAGAACGTCAAGAAGGTTCTAGGCTCAGACATCTACAGGGCGAACTAAGGGAAGAAACCCAACAAATTAAAAAAATAGGCCAAAGAAAAAGTAAATCTTACAGGTTTGGAATGACACGAGGGTTTCATTTTTGGCAAAAAAAATTTTGACAGCTTGAACAATAAACCATTAATCATTTATTTATTTCCATAAACACATTTTACCGTGACGAAGAATGTCTACTTGGACTCCGCTGACCTTTTTCCATCCTTCATCCCATAAAGACACACAGACGCTTTTGTTCTGCAGAGATGAACAGCTAGCTCAAACTAACTCTCAGTGCTGTCACTAATGTTTACAGAGACTGGTTATGGCCTCACTGCTGAAGACTCCATTTATTCAACTTTTTATATCAAATCACCATAATTAATGCTCGTCTTATGTTATGTTATACCGTATATATGTTTGTTTTTAATCAGTTCATCAGAGGGCGCATTAACACGGTTCAAAACTGGGTCACAGCACCAAAATAAACACTAATTGCTACTGTCAAACAATCAAATCCCATCGTGAGAGTAAGTCTGTCTCAAGACAGATTTCAAAACCCCCATCTTCTTTGTGCCAGGTTTGTTTCGGTCTCAATGCACAGCAATGGTGAACTCCCATGGAGGTCACTACGGTCCGTCCTACATTAGCTCATTAAAACCGATGTCTGTTGCGGTCCCATGCGCTAACTGACGCTAGAAATAACTGTACGCTCAGCATGTGCCAATTAACTATGATGTCAATAGATGTAATTAAAAAGGGCATGAAAGGCAGGCCAGGCATTATGGGTTTTTGGTACACTTTATGTTTATGCATGCTGTCACTTTGTGTTTGGGTATGACAGTAAGCTAACTGTACAAGCAGTTGATGAGGGATACGTCCAGATGTGTCAATGACTGTAACATTGCTTTCAGCTAAAAGTGTGCAAAACATTTTTTAGGCTTTTGAAAGTTTTAATTTCTAAACAAACTAAAATAATATAATATAATATAAAAAATAATATAAACATACATGATATATTATATATTATGTATATATGATATTGATGAATGTATGCAAATGTCAATATGTGTGTGTATATATATATATATATATATATATATATATATATATATATATATATATATATACTGTGTGTGTGTGTAGTGTGGACAAAAATAAAGTAATGAAAATGTACATTAGTAATTGTTGTTTTCAAATTGCCAAACACTACTCAGCACATTGAAATTTCAGACTAGCATATTTTCCCGCATACGTTTGGTTCAAGGATTTTTTTTATTTTCATTCCATTTCACTTCTGTTGAACATATTTTCCCAATTTGCCTTTTCCATTTTAACATCACTTTCTGAGATGGCGAGACCTCAATGCCAGTCAAAACAAGTGGATGGGCCAGAATTGTCCTTGCTAAAATAAATATGACAGTGTCCAGTTTATTGTTTTATAACAGCAGGCTTCATAATAACCCTGGACCACACAGACATGGCATGAGTTACGACTGGCATGACTATAAGCTCTCACAGAGCTGCTAACTAATGGACTCAGTTGTTTGGCCTAAAGCATCTAAGAATGAGAACGAGAATTTTAATAAAAGGATTTGTACAAGCCCTGGGCGTTGCCTGTCACAATGTATGTCATATAGGAAGACTGTAGATTTGTTCCCTCTGCGTGAAATGACCCGAAGAAAAGAGCTCTCAATAGACATGCTGTCATATCGAGTTATATTCAATAACAAAATAAAACTGCTCTCTGGGGCATTTTACATGTTCAAGTGACAGTCTGGGACTCCTACAGAGATCAAGTATTGAAATATAGGCTTTCATATACTTTTTTTTTTTTTTTTTTTTAGGTCAGAATGACGCAAATTTGAAACATTTGTGACTTCAAAGCATTTCCAGGGTTCTAAACAAAAGTTTCATACTTTGATCGGACAGATTTAGTTGGCAAGTACACCAGTTTTTATAGCATAGCAGAATGACTTTTGCTCATAGCACTTATGGAGTGACAATAGCTTACAATAGAGAGCACAATATGCGAAGTGATTGATTTTTCAGTATAGGCTACTAAAGCTAACTCATATCCGAATAGTTATACTTTCAATGTTTCAATGTCAATATAATTTCAAACAGAGGTTTAGAGATGTTGACCATTCTTAGAGTTATACACAGATGCAGATATGTATAGCATACTTAAAACAAAATGTCAGTGGTATGGCATTATACTGTTAGTACATGGGATTGTCCTCAGTTTCACCAAAAACAAACAATAAGAACAATAAGTCTCCAAAAGTCCCTGAATGCAGTATTTGTCTGAATGTGAAACAATGCACTGTGAAGATACACAACATTTGAAACACCAAACATTTACATATGTTTATATTTGATCAATTCAATGTCAGCTCAGTTCAACATAGACTGAAGCTTTACAAGCTATTAAAGCTTTGGCTATTTTTAATGCAAAAAAGAAAAGAAAAGAAAAGAAAAGAAAATTATTTTTGTTTGGAGAGCTACTGGTACCACACCTCTTATAGCCTTAGAAATCTAACAAAGGTAAAATTAAGCGTTCATAAAAGGATGTTTTAAGTAGTTCAAAGAGCAGACACAAATAATATTGCTAAGATATATGATTTATTTCTGTAAA